>MQTX01000041.1:980107-1237491 GCA_009735665.1 Angiostrongylus cantonensis | reverse complement strand
TATATATATATATATGTGTACAAAATATCTGTTGTTCTATATTTCACATATTTGTGTGTTGTATTTCTAAACTCAGCACTTTAGTTATCATGGACTTTTTTATCCTAGCTATGATTTGCGAACATTTCGTTTGTTAGTAAAGGTTGAATATAGAACGTTTTAGAACAAAAGGCTATCTCTTATCGCCAAGAAGAAAATTGTCATTGGGGTGATTTTATCTACCCTTATGATCTTGGCTGGAAACGAAATTTTCAAGAGGTTTTACTCTCTTGGTCTGGACAGTTAGTGATTTGAATCATCATTACAAAATTTAGTTAATTAGTTATCCGATTAATTTTTTCAAGAGGATATTCCGTTAACACTTATTTGCAGAACAACGGGAAACGGTGTCTGGTGGCCAGTACGCAAAGGTTGCGATCAGTTTTCGCTTTCTGTGAGTTATGCAGTCTCTATTCTATCGTTGTTCAAATGCGCAGAAGTCATCTTAGTGAAGGTTTCTGGGTGTACGGTCTGTGGTGGTTTATGTATTCTAAGGTGTAATTTATGGAATAGTTGTGGTGATCCCATTGTTTTTAGTTTTTTGTGCAAGGAAATTTCCTCTAATTTCGTTATGCTTCATGCTTTTGGATTTGCTGCAACGTTCCAATCCTTTTTTTATACATTCATTTTATGTGAGTATCAATAGATAGCCACGGACCTCACTCATGTAAGGGATCTCGAGCCGGTTAGCCGCGAGGCTACGTGGCGCGTCCCCAGATTGGGGATAGAGGGTTAATCACGGACCAAAAGCGACCTTTGCTTCCCTGAGACACAGGTGGATCCAGGTGATGAACTCCCTGTTTCTGCTGCGCCGGTGTGGCACATACTTTCTGTATTTGCTAGACGTATTCATGCATGCGTGTGTAGGTGCGTTCTCGCTTTATGCGGATTGTAATCTACGAGTCAATTCGGCCAAAAGCTTGCAATCAAGTGACAGGGAAGTATATGGGAGGCGGTTAGGAGTCGCCTCCAACAAATAAGCTCCATGTCCACTCTGGGAGAGCCTGGCAAGCTACCCGTGAGTATAAGCAGCCCCCACGTTCAAAGCCCTGCAAGCTATACCTGGGTGTCAAAAATGCTAAACACAGTGAAAAAAAAAGCGCATCATTGCCCCTGACCCCGAAAGAGTTCCCAATTTCGCAGTGTTGGGTAGAACGAGTACGGAGAGGCTGCCAAAATCTCAGGGCCAATGGAAGATCCGTAGATTGCAAAGAACTAAGGTGACGATCTCTACCTACAATGCACGTACACTTGCACCCGAGTCCTCGATAGAGGACTTGCTCCTGCAAGCAGAAATGATAAGGTACGACGTCATCGGCCTGGCCGTGACGAAACGACGCCACCCATTTAACGCCGTCTGTGACACCGGAGAAGAAATGTTCCTCGGTACATACGACAGTAGAGGAGTCGGCGGCGCCGAAGTTCTCGTCAACACGAGCTTGTCCATGAACATCGGTTCATTCGAACAACCCGGATCGGACGTTTACGATTACGAAGGTGTGGATCAATACCTGCTTTGACAATATCCGTCGTTTACGCGCCGACATCAAACGATGACGAAGAAGAAGTCGAAGCGTTCTATATGGACGCGGAGAAGTTCAACAGAAAAAACCATACATTCTTCAAGGTCATCATTGGAGATTTCAATGCCAAGATCGGACCAAGAAGAACGTCTGAGGGGCGTTACATTGGGACCCATGGATTAGAATGGAACGAAAATGGTGAGTGGCTGTCTGAGTTTATCATGACGACCAAGACAATCCATGGTAACTCGCAATTCCAGAAGCCTCACCCTCAACGCTGGACGTGGGAATCTCCCAATGGAGAGTACCATAACGAAATAGACCACATCATAGTAAATAGAAAGTTTTGCCTAACCGATGTCGCTGTTGTTCCAAATCAGACCACCGTCTCCTTCGTGCTAGATTCTATTCCTCGCGGAAAGGAGAAAACGCCGCTAAATTCAAAAACCGAAGTCCCAGAACCACCACAAACTGGGACTTATTCAACTCATTAGTCGGCTGTTGGGAAGATGCCGCTGTTGTTAACATCGGCGAGGAATACGATCGGCTCATTAAACATCTTCCGGTTAGCGCCAAGAAAGCTGGAAGTTAGAAGGTCACCAAGAGACGTCTGTCTCCAGAAACTCTCGAGCTAATACGCCAGCGTGGACTCGCACGAGCTGCAGGCAACCGTGAACTAACGTCGGAGCTTGCGAAGCAATGCAGACAGGCGATGAAAGAAGATGTTAAAGAGGGAACAGCAGCAGTAGTGGTCAAAGCTGCAGAGGCTGGGAAAAACATTCACAAGATGATTGCACTCCGACGCCCAGACGGAACAGTTACAGCGTCCAGAAAGGCAATGGAGAAAATCATCCACGAATACCACTGAGATCTCTTCGATAGCCACGTCCACTCCCGTCTTATGAAATAAAAGAGGATGGATATGCTGTCCCACCGGTTCTCCCTTCCGAAATCCGACATGCCATTTCGTCGGTGAAAAATCGAACAGCACCAGGTCCGGGCAGGATAAGATCAGAACATTTGAAGAACCTTCCGCCAATCTTCGTAAACACAATGGCTCGGCTATTCACACGTTACCTGTCTAAATGCAAGGTCAATATTCAGTGGAAGACCAGAAAGACCGTGTTGTCGTTCAAGAAGGGCGACCTACACGATCCAGGGAACTACCGCCCAATCTGCTTGCTGTCTGTCGCCTACAAACTTTTCGCTGGAGTCATTTTTTCACAATGCGAACATTGGAGTGGGATAACAGGACTGACAGAACACTGAACGAAGGGCAGCCATGTGAGCAAGCAGAGCTTCGAAAAAGTTTTACTACGATGGACCACATCCACACGATAACAAAACTCACTGAAGTATCGCGAGAGTACAAAAGACCGCTCTGTCTCACTTTCATCGACTTAGAGAAGGCCTTTGATTCAATTGAGGTAGAAGCAGTCATGGAAGCCCTTGATAGTTAAGGAGCCCCTAGTCAGTACATAAAGATACATCGTGAGCTTTACAAAAATTTCACAGCCAAAATATCACCATTCTACGACGATTTTATCATTTTAATGAAGCTGAGATATTTGCAAAACTCTGGACTGCAGGTGTCTATGATGGGGAACGAACGCGGTATTGTCCTTTCCGGGGAGTAATGCGCTCACCACCACATCATGCGGGTCCTTCGTTTCGCCTGTCTCTCAGCTACTTCTATCGATTTCTGCCATCAGCAATCATCCGTCAGCGGGATTGATCTGGGGAGCGCGAATCGGCAATGAACTCAGTTAAGTTGAGGCTTCCAGTTATAATCACAATCTTAACCGTTTTATTTACTGCCTACTATTTTTAATGGTAGGTCATAATACGCCTCACCTGCGGTCCAGAGTTTTGCAAATATCTCAGCTTCATTAAAGTTATATTTTGCAGTATACGCTGCCATCAAAAAGAGTAGGCAGTAAACAAAAACGGTTGAGATTGTGATATTATCATTCATCTCAAAAGAGGGATTAGGCAAAGCGATACCATCTCACCAAAATTATTCCCCACCACCCTCCATAACGTCATCCGCACAATGGAATGGGGCAACATGGGAGTGAAAATCGATGGTCGTCAACTACACCATCTTGGCTTTGCTGAAGACATCGTCCTTATATCACTAAGCAATAGCCAAGTGGAACGTATGCTTGCCGACTTTGATAGAGCCTGCGGAAAGATTGGTCATGCGACTAAATCTCACAAAAACGGTGCTCATGACGGACGGATTGGTTGTTTCGCAAGCAGCATTCAACCTCAGCGCAACCGCTATCTCCGAATGCTCCAGTTATGTCAATCTAGGTCGGGAAATCAATATGATGAACGACTTAGCTCCAGAGCTGAGCAGAAGGAAACGAGCGGCTTTGGGAGCTTTCAAGATCATCAAGGATGTAGTTAGGAAAACAAAGAACATCCGACTCCGTGCCCACCTTTTCGACTCAATGGTTCTTCCTGCCCTATCGTATGCATCAAAAACCTGGCCGCTCTGTAAGCAGGATAACGGATCACTTAGCGTTATCGAACGCGCAGTCGAATGGACGATGCTAGGAGTATCCCTAATCACACAAGTAAGGGATGGGATCCGAAGCGACCTTCGTCAACGGTCAAAAATCAAAGATGCCGTTCTGTACACCAAACAGTCGAAGATAAGATAGGCTGGACACGTAATGCGTGTGAATGGCATGCAATGGACAAGAGCCGTTAGTGAATGGATTCTTCGGGATGTCAAACGTACTGCAGGAAGGCTACCGACCCAATGGTCAGAGTTCTTCAGGAGGAGCTCAGAGGAAAGATATGATGCTTGAGGAGTTTTTAGAGCGAGCAGAACGAGAGAGCAGAGCGAGCTAGGCTACTCTTTTACACGACAGAAAAATGGATGATCTACTTTTGCCTGCTCGAGTCACTCGACAATCAGAGGGACTGCGGGTGATACAGATGATTAATAGAAAGAACTAATTTAAGAAGTTTTATCTTTTTTGGGAATATTGAGCAACGAAATGTAATAGAGAGATGGGACACATGGCATTTGTAGCATTATTTACACCATTGCAATAACTAGTTAAGGGACGTGTTCCCCAAAATATACTACGGGCGATGTTTCCCTTTCTTGGATACTTGGATGGCTCGTCTTCACTTGATCTACGGCGCCAGCATGAGTTCCATTTTTTCTGAGTTCTGCGGATTTTGCCATTGTGGTTCCCTTAAGTTTCGAGGTTAGTGTAGCGAGTGTATGCCCCAGGTCGTCACCACCTTAAGTGATCTCCGCCTTTGTAGATTAGAAGGAGATTTGTCACTATGCGACTAGTTTGATACCAGGACGATGGGCATTGGTTTACTCTTAGCTGAGCTTCATGACGGAAACGCCAGTCTCCTTTTCAACTTAGAGGATCCTGCTGGGGGATGAAACCCCTGCTGTACATCGCAGCACTACACCCGAGGACACCTCCCACCCACGATGGGGCGGCGAATCGTTGGTAGGATAAATCAAGGGAGAACAAACCACTTATTTTTGTTAAATACCAAATTAGGGTTTTGAATGTTTCTTGCTCTATTCAGTTGCTCAAAATCATTCCCGATTTTGTTCTTCCACTCATTATTGAGAATTTTACCGCGTATTTAAATCTGAGGATAATAGTAAGGCATTTTTTGGGCCACTTTTTGTTCTTTTCCTGGCATATCCCAGATTCATAATGGCCAACTATTACCGACAGTGACCGTCTTAACGAGCGACTGAAATGCATCCAACTCTCCCAAGACTACGTTTGTAAGTGTAGAATCCAATACTTCTAGGTAGCTTCAGTGTTTTTAGTTGGAGTACTTTACTCATGTTATGGGAACTTCTCCAGAAATTTGCAATAATTAATGACTTGCCTATCATTTGTCGCTATGAAATTGAAAGTCCCCTGCCACCTTTACTTTTTTAAAAGAAAAATATTTTGCAGAAAATAATATGACAAAAACAGAACGAGGAAGCGATGCAGTTTGGTTGTGAGATAATTCCTATTAAATAGAATTTTGTGAGCCACTTATCGAAATAAGGGACTTTTCGTTACTTTTCAGATATTTCTGTTAATCGAAATTTGCGTTGGGCACACCTGAGTACACAGATGCTTCTGTCTCAACGAATTTCTTTCTTCCCACTCACATTAGCGCGTTGCTGTACCATCGTCCATTAACGTCATCTTTTTATGGTAGAGTCTGCGAGTGTCTTTCGCTTCAAATAGTGTTAGAATTACAAATGAACTACAAAATTGTTCAACGAGCTGTATGTGGTCTTTCCAGAGTAAGCCATTAACGACTTGGAATCCTATCTTTCTCGTTCATTTGCATTCTGATCGCATGCCATCAGTCAGACGCGTTAGTGCTTATGTTCAGATGTACACTGTCGGGATCTAAAAGTTGGGTTATCTGTCAAAAATTTGGTCTGCATAATTCATTGTCTATTTAAGAGGGTTGCAAAAAAATGGCATGGTTGACTCTTCACACTAAGCTACTCTGTATACTTACTGACTTACAAAAAAACGGTTTTTTGACAAGTTCATGTGTATTGTGGGTCTCACCGCGATTAACCCATAATGTCCTGTTACCGTAGCTCGTAGTTCGCTCAGCCGATTATGGGCAATTTTTCATCGGCGGCGGACTTTCTGGGTTTTTTTTTTAGCAAAAAAATATTCCTTTGATAAGTACAGTGGTTTAGGTAATCTGAAGAAAATTTACATTCACTTAAATGCTCAACCCATAAATCTTCATTTTCGACATTCTCGTAGTAGACCTTCCAGGCGCTCGTCTAACATGTTTCAATGGCCAAGTCGAATAACTTATTTCGTGATAGATTCCCTGATTACCAGAGAATACGCTGTTTATTTGCTTGTCTGCACAAACAGTTTTGCCCAGTTGTATATCTTTTGTTCACCTAAGGTCTTGAGGAGCGGTTCAAAGAGTGGCATTATGCAACGTGGACGTCATAGTTACGCCCCTGCGTCACTTTGCTTAACGTTCAATTGTCCTGACTTCATCTTTGTTACTTTGTCTGCTTAAGAACTCCTTTCCTAATTTTCCAGCATGTGCCGCTGTCGGTTATCATTCATACGCATTACGTGTCTGGCCCACCTTATCTTCGACTGTTTGGCGTATAGAACGGCATCTTTGATTTTCGATCATTGACGTAGATCGGAAGTTCGGATCCCATCCCTTACTTGTGTGAAACGGAATACTCCTAGCATCGTCCTATCGACTGCGCGTTCAATAACGCAAAGTGATCTTTCATCCTGCTTACGTAGCGACCAGGTTTCTGACGCATACGTTAGGGCAGGAAGAACCGTCGAGTCGAAAAGGTGGGCACGGAGTCGGGTGTTCTTTGTTCCTTTCAATTCATCATCTTGAAAGCTCCCCAACCCGCTCGTTTACTTGTGCTCAGCCCTGAAGCTTAGTCGTTCATCATATTGATTTCCCGACCTAGATAGACATAACTGGAGCATTCGGAGATATTGGTTCCGTTGAGCGTGAATGGGGCAAACGAAACCAATCCGTTCTTCATGAACATCGTTTTCTTGAGTTTTAGTCGAAGACCAATCTTTCCACACGCTTTATCAAAGTACGCAAGCATACGTTCCGCTTGGTTAATGTTTGGTGTTATAAGAAGGTTATCATCAGCAAAGCGGTGATGTATCTGCCGACCATCGATTTTCACTCCTATATTATCCCATTCCAATGTTCGCATGACGTTTTGGAGGGTGGCTGTAAATAATTTTGGCGAGATTGTATCGCCTTGCCTAACTCCTCTTTTGACGTCAACGTTAATATCGTTGTAGAATGATGATATCCTGGTTGTGAAATTTTCGTACAGCTCATGAAGAACCTTTACGTACTGAGTAGAAACTCCTTGACTACCAAGGGCTTCCATGACTGCTTCTATCTCAATTGAATGAAAGGCCTTCTGTAATTCGATGAAAGTGAGACAGAGCGGTTTGTACTCTCGCAATACTTCAGTGAGCCTTGTTATCGTGTGAATGTGGTCCATCGTACTAAATCCTTCTCGAAACCCTGCTTTCTCTCATGGCTGCCCTTCGTTCAGTGTTCTGTCAGTCTTGTTTAGGATGACTCGAGTGAAAAGTTTGTAGGCGACAGACAGCAAGCAGATTGGGCGGTAGTTGCCTGTATCGTGTAGGTCGCCCTTCTTGAACAACAACACGGTCTTTCTGGTCTTCCACTGAATATTGACCTTGCATTTAGACAGGTAACGTGTGAATAGCCGAGCCAGTGTGTTTACGAAGATTGGCGGAAGGTTCTTCGGATGTTCTTATCTTATCCTGTTCGGACCTGGTGCTGTTCGATTTTTCACAGACGAAACGGCATGTCGGATTTCAGACTGGAAAGCCGGTGGAACAATATGTCCATCCTCTTTTATTTCATAAGACGGGAGGTGGACGTGGCTATCGAAGAGATCTCAGTGGTATTCGTGGACGATTTTCTCCATTGCCTTTCTGGACGCTGTAACTGTTCCGTCTGGGCGTCGGAGTGCAATCATCTTGTGAATGCTTTTCCCAGCCTCTGCAGCTTTGCTACCACTACTGCTGCTGTTCTCTCTTTAACATCTTCTTTTATCGCCTGTCTGCATTGTTTCGCAAGCTCTGACGTTAGTTCGCGGTTGCCTGCAGCTCGTGCGAGTCCACGCTAGTGTATTAGCTCGAGAGTTTCTGGAGACAGACGTCTCTTGGTGACCTTCGAACTTCCAGCTTTCTTGGCGCTAATCTGAAGATGTTTGATGAGCCGATCGTATTCCTCATCGATGTTGTCGACAACGGAATCTTCCCAACAGCCGACTAATGAGTTGAATAAGTCCCAGTTTGTGGTGGTTCTGGGACTTCGGTTTTTGAATGTAGCAGCTTTTTCTCCTTTCCACGTGAAATAAAATCTTGCACGAAAGAAACGGTGGTCTGATCCGGTGTAAAATTTTGGAACAACAGCGACATCGGTTAGGCAAAACTTTCTATTTACTATGATGTGGTCTATTTCGTTATGGTACTCTCTATTGGGAGATTCCCACGTCCAGCGTTGAGGGTGAGGCTTCTGGAATTGCGAGTGACCATGGATGATGGTCTTGGTCGTCATGATAAACTCGGGCAGCCGCTCACCATTTTCGTTCCATTCTAATCCATGGTTCCCAATGTGACGCCCCTCAGACGTTCTTCTTGGTCCGATCTTGGCATTGAAATCGCCTGTATGGTCTTTTCTGTTGAACTTTCCCGAGTCCATATAGAACGCTTCATCTTCTTCTTCGTCATCGTTTGATGTCGGCGCGTAAACGACGAATATTGTCAGAGCAGGTGTTGATCCACACCTTCGTAATCGTAAACGTCCGATTCGGGTTGCAAGTTGTTCGAATGAATCGTGTTCATGGACAAACTCGTGTATCGAGAAAGCCGACACCGCCTACGCCTCTGCTGTCGCATGTTCCGAGGAACAATTCTTCTCCAGTGTCATAGACAGCGTTGAATGGGTGGCTTCGTCTCGTCTTGGCCGGGCCGATGACATCGTACTTATCATTCTTGCTTACATGAGCAAGTATCGAGGACTCGGGTGCAAGTGTACGTGCGTTGTAGGTACAGATCGTCGCCATAGTTCTTGATCCAGGCAGCTTCCACTGGCCTTGAGATTTTAGCAGCCTCTCCGGATTCGTCCTACCCAACGCTGCGAAATTAGGGGCTCTTTCGGGGTCAGGGGAATGAGGCCCGTTTTTTTTTTTACTGTATTTAGCATTTTTGATACCCACGTATAGCTTGCTGGGCTCTGAACGTGGGGGCTGGTAGCTCAACTCACGGGTAGCTTGCCAGGCTCTCCCAGAGTGAACATGGAGCTTATTTGTTGGAGGTGACTCCTAACCGCCTCCCATATACTTCCCTGTCACTTGATTGCAAGCTTTTGGCCGATTTGACTCGTAGATTACAATCCGCATAAAGCGAGAACGCACCCACACACGCATGCATGAATACGTCTAGCAAATACAGAAAGTATGTGCCACACCGGCGCAGCAGAAACAGGGAGTTCATCACCTGGATCCACCTGTGTCTCAGGGAAGCAAAGGTCGCTTTTGGTCCGTGATTAACCCTCTATCCCCAATCTGGGGACGCGCCACGTAGCCTCGCGGCTAACCGGCTCGAGATCCCTCACATGAGTGAGGTCCGTGGTTATTCCAGCTTACAGAAATCAATTCTTGACCAGTCCTTTGCAATTCCTTCTTGCATAGTGGACGAGTCCCTTCTTCTTTTGCTTACATAAAACTGCAGAATGTATTTCGAAAATATATGAAAACACATGGAATATCATCGAGCTGGAGCATGATTATCCAGAAAAGCCGAATTTTAGAGTGGAAAACACAGTAAGGAGGAATGGTCTTTTTCTATCTTGGGAGTGGATGTGCAAAATGGCGGATGCCATTGACATATGATTTGCATCGCAGATGATCGCAGATGAGGCGTAGTCACGAAAAGAACAATATTTTGAAACCAAAATTTTCCTTCACATTCTTATTTTTGAGAATGCATGCGAGAACTCCTCAACGTGGCGATTCAAACGATGTTCATTCTCGTCTTAAGTTACGGAATTGGAACATGGATAAAACAAATCGTGAGCAGTTTTTACACGAACATAAGATTCTTAGGGCAGCGAAAATCGTCTCAAGTGCACAAGAAAGTTTATGCAAGGTTCTCTTAATTAATTTTGTGTTAAGCACGATCGCTGTAATAGCGTAATGAAACCAAAAGTGACCCATTAAGTTCCAAAATAAGGATTTCAAGATGTTAACCGACTAGAGCTTCATATGGTGGTCTGAAATCAATGGAGCGCTGTTGTCGATGATATTTTTTCATTGGTCTTCAGAACTCTTCGCCGCCATTTGAAATTATTTTTAGTTATTTATAACAGAATCAACGTTTGGAACTCTGGACGGTTGTGCAATATTGACAAATTGATTTTTCAATATCCGCGCGCTCGTCGAATTGTATTAGCGGTGCTAAATTTGTATTTCGTTGGTAAAAATGAGTAGAATGGTTTGAAAAATCCAAATCTGTAGTGGCCTATAGATTTAATTTCTGTATCTGTGGCTTTATCGGCTAACTGAAAAACCCAAAAGTCTGTGCTCACTTTCTCGATTCAACCGTCCTCCTAGCACTCTGTTATGCCGCTGAGACGTCTGCTGATATTTCAACCACGTCAAGAATATTCCGTACTATTCACAGAGCGCTTGAACGATGTCTTCTGAACGATGTATAAGCGGCGTTCTTAGTAGGTAGCCGGAATGTGAAGCTCTGATCTTCGATATCTGTCTCACCTTGGGATCCAGAAGAATGTACATTGATAGTGAAACACAGATAGGCCGGTCACATAATGAGAAGAACGGGCGACAGATGGTCGAAAAGAACTGTAAGGCTCTACGGGAATGCTGGCGTCTCCAAGGGTGGCTACCTACACGAGCGGACGTGTTCGTAACCAAAGTTAGTCGACCGTACTCACAAGTGCCATTGTTTTACAGATCACGGTATGAGACTCGCACGCGCTACCATACTCGAATAAAACCACCACCATAGACGACGATTGCAAGGGAAAGAAACAAATGGGAAATGTGCTGAGGTCTGCAGAACTCAAAGAGACGGATCGTCCATGTATCCATGTTCCCTAGCATCTGTGGAGTTTAATTCCTTTTGTCAAGAAAGATCCAGATTTCAGTAACTTTTATTTATACGGATAAAATCTGCCGTAAACTAATGCATAAATAGAATTGGCTCACTGTTTTGACAAGTGTTGACATTGATAGGATGGCATTCGTTTGCTGTTGAACGTATTTCAGTAGCTGACAAAGGCGAGTGATACGGCTGAAAATTTTTGTTGCCCATGTTACTGTACCAATATAGTCTATACAGCAGAATCAATTTCACATTTGTTCCCGTTTAGGTGGCTAACCTTAACTCAAGATGTTTCCGAAGACGCAAAGTTCGAGTAGAGTAGCAGTAGTAGGTGGGCGGCTTAAACGACTATAATGAAGGTGCATGTTATCAGCCTTCATGGCTGAGCCACGGGGCGTTCAACTCCCTATTGGCCTAGATTCCTTCCATTGTGAAAGTATGATACCAACCTTATTTTGAAAAGCATATCTTATCATTCGAACGAAATCAGACAAGATAGTCTTTCACACACGAACGCTGCCGCCTTTAAGAATATATTCACTTTTCGAGTATCGGAATTTATAGTCCAAGGTATCCATTCAGGGGAAGCATTCTTCAAGAGCGGCACCACGGTAGGAAGACATATCTTGAAGTGTAGGTTCTTTCCACGGATCTCCCTCACAGAGGGATACCGTGCTGGTTAGTTGCGAGGCAGCATGGCCCATCCCGAACTTGCGGTTAGGGGATTAACGGCGGACCAAAAACGACCTTTACTTCTTTGAGACGCAAATGAATCCAGGGGATAAAATCCCTGTTTTTGCTGTGCCGAATCGACACATACATTCATGGTTTACGAAGAGTATTGATGCATGCGTGAGTGCCTGTATTTCCGTTCATGCAGATTTTATTCTGTGAATCAATTCAGCTAAAAGCCTGTAATCAAGCAACGAGGAAGTATATGGGAGGCGGTTAAGAATGGCCTTCAGCAATTAAGCCTCTCGTTTACATTGGGAGGGGTTGCCAGCTACCCGCATGTATATCTAGCCCACACGTTCAGAGATCAACAAGCAGTACCTGGGTATGAAACAGCTAAACACTAAAATAAACAGACGTCTTACCTCTGACCCTTAAGGAGCTCCCGATACGCCAGTGTTAGTCAGGACGAGTACGGAAAGGGTGTTAAAATTTCAGGGGCATTCTAAGGTGCCTAAATCTCAAAGGACCAAATTGGCAATCTGTACCTACAATGCACGTACTTGGTGTTGGGAAGATACCGTTATCGGTAATATATACATATGAAGAAAACGATCGGTTCGTTTAACATCTTCAACCTAGTGCTATGGAAGCCGAGTGTTCGAAATCACCAAGAGACGTCTGTCTCCGGAAGAGCTCTACCTAATGTCCCAGCGTGGGATCGCTCGAGCTACAGGCTGTCGCCAACTCACGTCCCAACTTGCAAAACAATGCAGACGAGCGTTAAAAATAGAACATAAAGAGAGAAGAATAGCAGTTAAAATCAAAACAGCAGAAGATGGGTAAAACATTTACAAGATCCACTGAATCTTCGCCAATCGCAGGACTGAGCTGTTTGCGATCTTTCCCTTAGACGGATCAATTACAGTTTCCAGAAAAGCAATGGAGAAAGTCGTTCACGATTACTACTCAGATTTCTTCAGTTGCCACGTCTTCCTTCCTTCCTGTCTTGTGAAATAAACAAGGATGGATATGTTGTATTACTGGCTCTCCCTGCAGAAATCCGACGTGCTATTTCGTCGGTGAAGAATCGAACAACACCAGGTCTGGACAAGATAATATCTGAACAGCTGAAGAACCTTCCGCCAGTACTCATAAACACTGGCTCTGCTCTTCATACATTACGTGCCTGAATGTGAGGTCTCTAAGGAATGGAAGACCAGCAAGCCAGTGCTAATGTTCATGAAGGCTAATCTCCACGATATTGACAACTATCGCTCAATCTGCTTACTGTCTGTCATCTACAAACTTTTCACTGGAGTCATGCGAACCAGGATTGGTGGAACACTGGGCAATGGGCAGCCATATGAACAAGTAGGATTTCGAAAAGGGTTCAGCACGATGGACAGCATGCACACGATTACAAAATTCCCTGAAGTATCGCGAGAGTAAAAAATACCGCTGTCTTACTTTCATTGACTTAAAGAAGGCTTTTTGACTTAGTTGTGGTAGAAGCAGTCATGAAAACGCTGGTCCCCCAGGGAATCATCAAAGTGTCGCGACAGTACGACTGATATCTTTCTGACTTTCATCGATTGCTCTTCAGCTAAATCTCACAAGATGTTCATGATCCCCAGTGCTATAGTTACGTTTATCTAATTCAGAAAATCAGCATGATGAGCGACTTAGGTTCAGAGCTGAGCAGAAGAAAGTGAGCTGCTTGGGGAGCTTTCAAGGGCAGAGAAGATGTAGTATACGTCAGAAACCTGATGGTTGCGTATGTAAGATGAAGAATAACTTAGCGATATTGAGCGCGCAGTCAAAAGGATGGTGCTGAGAGTATCTTGTGACACACAAGTGAGGAAAAGGATCATAAGCTTCAATTTACGTCAACAATGAAAAATCAAAGACCCCGATACATACTCCAAGATAAGGTAGGGGCTGAACGCGTAATGCGTGTGAACGACAGCCGATGTAAAATGCCCTTAGTGGTTCGATTGTTCGGTATTTCAAACGTGCAGCAGGAAGACCACCGATACGATGGTCAGAGTTCTTCATGGAAACCCTTGAAAATTATGGTGGTCAACGAGTCTCTAGAGCGAAGAGAGCCCATTCGGATACTCTTGAGCGCAACAGGGTAAGTGGATGAATTACTGCCACTTGAGTTACTCGACGATCAACTGGACCACAGGTTATACATTTGGCAGCTCTTCCATCTTCATTTTCATGTTTAATGCTCTTACCTAACCACGGAGGTTTGTTTCATGCGATTTTGAACTTGCGGTCAATGGCAAGGATTTGGGTCCACTTCTGTACTATAAGTATAAGAAGGAACGCATAGTGGAAAACTAGCTTCTGATTCAAATGCTTGCATATAACCGGACCTGCTAATGGTGATATCCTGGGAATACCTTGGAGCGATTACATTGGAAGGAGCACATTGGAATTCCATGACTAAAAAGCTTTCAAATTTATCAAAATACTGTTCAAATAACGAGCGTGCTGTGTGCTATTCATGCAGAGGATTTACCTATTTGATCAATTTATATTGATGCTTACTGGAATGGCAATAATGCTTTTCTTATCCACGGCCTCATTAGCATAGCTTTTGTGTTTTTTCTAAGTTTTTTTTTACTTGTTCCTACGTCTTCTCTGGTTTTTTTCCCTTGAGCAGTTTCTCCTTCCATACCATTTTATCTCCAATGATCTTCTGCAGATGGTACATATTCGGGTAGAGCTTCAACTCCCGTATTTCTCAAGCGACTCTCTGAAGGTAGTGGGGTGCTATTTGCACTTTTCAGTTTTAGAGCTGAGGCTTATTCAATGCCGCTTTGGACTCCGTTGACGATCTCGATCTCTTAATAACTCAAAAGACCGACTTTCTGTAAACCTCGGCATATGTAGTTAATATATTTATTTATGATCTTGTAAACTCATCTTCTTTAGCTAGTGCGAGGTTGGTATATGTCTTCTTTGTCGTTGTTGTTGTTGTTGGTCGATGGCTGACGTTTTGGCGATTTCGCCTTCCTCAGAGCCGTGGTGTTACGAGTGGGACTCACTAAAGACCAGCTAAAGAAAATCAGTTTATAAGATCATAAATAAATATAGTAATAGTAGTCAATATAGCTAAAATCTCCAATCTTCCGATCTCCAAATGAAATAGTTCGTCGTTAATGCTCTTCGACACGGATTGTATTTTTACTTTTGTGCCCTGAGATTTCTCTTCCATTTCGTAGGTGAATCAATTTTTTGCGCAGAGGACCAAGTGATCGAATCAAATGCAAAATTTTGACATTACAATGTTTGGGAGGCAACGTATTCTGCTTGTGAGGTGTAGTTCATCTTCGAGTGAGCTACGGCACTAGCCATTAGGATTTCGATGTACAGCGACTATTTTGTTTTGATTTTTGTTTTTTTTTTTTGCAAAGACTGAATTCCAATGGAAAGTATGCCCTAGGCTCAGGATCATTGCAACGTTCGTTCTGGTTTTTGTTTTTGTCACTGATCTAAACCTTCGTATGTTCTCCTTTGCTGGAACTTTTTGTGCTAGTGTTGAAATCTCCACTCGGAAGAAAAATTCGTAGTGCTTTTCTGTAGAACATTTGAAGAGCATTGATGCAGTTGGTGACTTGTTACATTAAATTGAGGAGGAAAAGGATTAGGCGTGAAGAAATGTTTGAATGGTCTTTATGCCCCCTCTCATTTCATACTAATAACATCTTTCATAATCTGTGTGGGCAGACGGAGTGTTAAGTGCTCAGTATAACTAGGCCCGTTTGTTGGTCAACAGTTCTCCCACAGTCCTAATAGCCGCGTTGTAGCATTCGTAGTTCGTAGTCAAATCATAGGTGGTCTCCTGTCTTCGTCTATCGAAACGATATTTTCATGCTTATGATTAGATCATTTCCATTACGGCGATGGTCCTGAGATACGTATTGACTAGGTTTTGAATACAAACTTTTCGATGTCCAACTGTTTCGCTTAGCCAACCATATGCGACTCTAATCAACGGTTCTTCCTCAGTGAAAGGCACTTAAAAACGGCATTGAAGAAAGCGATACTGCCGAAACGTCAACTACTGTTGTATTGTATGTTTTTGTATGCAAGCGCTGCATGAATCTTAAGCTGTGCATCATGGTCCCACAACGGTGACTAGTTGTTTGCAACTGGGATATTGTTAAGGTAGTAAATACTTGCAATCATATTAAGAGTGATGTGTCGACGTCTTAGATTAGCTTATATTGCAGTAGCTTTATGTCGACTTTGTTAAGTATGAGGAACTTCTAGGAGAACATCTCTCGCATTCATACCCTCTTTCGCCTTAAACCATCGAACTCTTTACTTGCAAAGTCTCTGGTTGGTAGTCTGACGAATAAAACACTGGTTTGTTTAAGGATTCACTCCCAAAAGTATTAGTACGAGCTAAAACTCTCAGAAGTATTAGTATGAGCTTTATTTTCACTCATAACTCTGAGTTTCAATATCATACAACATTTTTGTGAATAAACGTTTTTCTCATAACACATCTTCTTATCTACTGTGCGGATCCCTCACTTCTTACATTTCTTGCATATATCATCCACAAAGATCTTTGAACTTTTCATGTGTGGGTTAGGTTTGCTGGTTGAGGACTGTCGTCTTCTTTATGAATGTTGTCAAATGCTGGTGGAGTCGATCCTCCCTCAAGTCCGGGGATGACTGTACTAGAGAATGCCTGCATGAATTTGAAGGAGTGGGTTGGGCCCAGAAAAATCTGGTGGTAATTTTTCGACCCTGAAAAGATGTGAATCTTGTTGAGCCCGGAGCACAGAACAGACACCGTGCTTGTGGTGAGCAGCATCACTGCCACGGTGCCACCCGTACCCTAATAGCAGACATTTTTTGCCTACCTATATAAATATGTATGTATAAACTTATTTTTCATAAAGGGCTCATGTGGCACAGTTGTCGGAGGCGCTCTGCAATACACATTGGATCGATTCCTGCGTCCGTGGCCCACCAAGCCTCTCATCCATCCAGGGTCGGCAAATTAGTACCACACTTATTTGGAGGATATCAGCAGTGGCTCGATACATCGGTAGGCCACCGCGAGTTATTGAAAAGGCCAGATATGCATCCAATCACTTCCAAATGATGCTTAATAAAGTCAAATGTATGGTACATCCCTAAGGTATAGATCAACGCCTGGAGCTTTATCATCTTGTATCCTTTTATTTTTTATTCGTCGAAATTGTACAAGTGCCTTTCATGTTACATTTAGCGAGAACAATTGCGTCAAAAGGCGTTGAAGCGCTACTTATCTCGTCTTATAATTGTGGAAAAGGATTTTCGTGGTGGCTACTTTGCTTCGATTCGCTTTGGTTGTCGAACATTCGTGTGCCAGCCGTTTAGCGGAGAATCCCGTCTCAAGGTTAGTTTAATATACATTTATGTTTCATCTTATCTCTCTTCTTCACTAGCGATTTTGATTCCTTCTAGATCTCGACAGGTGACGAATATGTTGTTACACGTGGTCAACGAGGTTGGATCTATGGTTACAAAAAGGATAATGAAAAAATTAAGGGATGGTTTCCACGTGTTTGCGTCCGATTCACTGATAATTATCCCTTTCAAAGACATGCCGAGGAGTCATCTTCTGTCAGCGACAGTGCCTCAAAGTCCTAATTTTCTGTATAGACCATACATTTTAGTAGAAATTGTAACCGTTTCATATCTTACCGTCAGT
This sequence comes from Angiostrongylus cantonensis, assembly GCA_009735665.1. NCBI lineage: Eukaryota > Metazoa > Nematoda > Chromadorea > Rhabditida > Metastrongylidae > Angiostrongylus > Angiostrongylus cantonensis. The sequence goes on along the minus strand of MQTX01000041.1, from coordinate 1,219,837 downwards.
ATTGGTTTCAGCATTTCTTTTACGGTCTCTATGAAGCGATCCACTTGTCATTTGTCTTTGCTACTGAATTTGTGATCTTCATCCTCAAATGGTCCGGACCTAGCTAAATTTTCCTCCAATTATCAGTATATGATTTCAATTAATAAAAGTAATATGCCATTTCTTCCTAGTTTTGGTGCTAAGTTTGAATTTCACTTGTTTAATTTGAACTCGCATTCCAATGTGTTTTATGAAAACGAGAATTATAGGATATAGCAAAGAATATTGGAGAATATCATTTTTTTGATTGCTCAATATAGTTGTATTTCGCAATCTGACGAGTAAATCGTTGATGGTGCTAATAGTCTAAATTCAGGTTACTTGAATAGTGTGGTTGGAGGGGATTGAGGATGAGGCGTTGTGGGCGGCGGGCGGCGCTACGGCCTTCTCCAGTGAGAGTCTTCGTTGGGGGCGTGACCAGCCGCCGATGCTCCTCCCTCACTCGTGTGAATCGCTCGGCTTTCACCTTTTGCAACTCGTGTACGAGCCATAAATGAATCATTTGCTTCTATTTTTGTTGAATATTTTGTTACTTGCGATTTGCTTCTGTAGACTGAACTGCTCGCTATAACCTACACTTGGAAAGCGTCACTGATTAAAGTCTGCTCAATAGGAAATGAACCACGTCGATGTGGATCAGATACTGGAAGATTACGCATGGTCTCACTTCAAGGATATACAGTCGTTGAGGAAGACTCGTCTGGAGAATTTTAAGTCGGTGGAAAGAGATGATTGCGAGTTCGTTATTGTAAGTGCTAAATTCTGGCTCTGATTCCCTATGAAAGCGAATGAATTCATTAGCATAGCACTTTGATTCTTTCACTATTTGTTGTATTTGCGTTCTGGTGGTTGATATCATTTTGACGGAAACACTGATAAGCAAACTCGGGCGGATTGGCTTGCTAACTGTTCCTAACAGATGATAATTCCCTTTTGAAATCGATCGATTTCACAAAAATTTTGCAAGTATAGTTAAATTTCTACTTTTTAGGGATTAGTTACTGCTAAATAAAGGTAAAAACAATCTTGAAATTGTTTTCACGGATTTTTTTCTTCGAAAGTTTGAGAAACTCATAACATGCTAAGATGCCCTTCAATGGATCCTCTATTTATGCGCGTAGGATTTCGCCTTTGGGCGCGTTTTCCGTGATGAACATCTTGACGCCTTGTCGCTTTATAGCTGCTACATAGAAAATCCGACATCTTGTGGATTTTTCAAGACTGCTCTTCTCTAAATGGCTGTTCTTCGCCAGTGCTTAGCTGTAACTGACAAGTTCTTGGTAACAACAACTTCACCACCTTTGTCCTTGTGTTTTTCGCTCAGCGTATCTTCGTGAGGAGTTTGCGATCTAACTTACACTTCTTTTGGTTGTAGTACTGATGCCGACACGATATTGCGTTTCTCGCATTCTGTTCATCTGATGCGGTGGTAGCAGTCGTCATCTGAAGATCAGACAATGCGATAGTAACTGGGCGACGAACGGCCACGATTGATCGGTCGCGTGCGACTTCCCGCTGTGTTCGAGTCAAATCATACTCAGCTGTACACGCCGATTTTCAATGAATTCTCACCAAACAGCTGACAATACAACTAGTATATGTTGATAAACTGACCTGTACTCGATACACTATACGAGTAGTACTATCGTCATGGTATGAAGCTGAAATTCTGCTAAATGAACTCGATTTCATTCAGTTCATTTGGGTTTCAAAGAGGACGACGCAGTTGCAGGCCAAGCTAGAAGAAGCTTACTTTACATTTAAAGCAGTGTATCTAGAACGATGATGCTCGTTCTGGCGCGCGTGCTAACGTCTTTAATGCATCAAATTCTGGTGCACGACCGAGGCTCTGCAACAGCGATTTAGAGGCATTCTGAAGATAATGTGGGTTTGATCGGTGTTCAAACCCATCTTATCACACAATTTATTGATAACGCACCTTTGCTTTTGTTTTTATGATTGTTCTCTTTGCTATAACACATGTAGTACATCTGTGAATCAGTGAGTAACAAGATCTGAAAGAACTGAAAAACTACCGGATGTCGTCGCTCGACGCAATAGTGTAATAGACGCTTAAGCATGATTCATTACACAATGAAGCATTGTGTTCGATAGTGCTCGACGGCTTTTCCCAGGGGTCTAATCAACGACTCTTCGCACTGTTTGAACAACGCTCATCATCTTGACATCTTCGACGGACGTCCGAACGGCCGCTAACATTCTCCTGCGCACTGTGACTGTGGGATAAGCAAACCGTGTCCGTTGAACTAACTTTTAGCCTAAAGTTAGCACTTTTGAGCTTAGGCATTAGAGAAGATTGCAAAGATGTACACAGTTATAGTTGCTATATAGTTACTGTGACAGTTATAACAAATCTATAAGTCTATTTGTGAATATACGGAAGCACGAATACCACCTCTATGAAGAGCTTTACATCACTACAGGAATCTCTTGCATGGATCCTCCGGTTTGTTTTCTATCTGAGCAGTTCGAGTGCGAAAAAAGTGCTTCAGTGAGTAGCCCATAAATAAAACGCCTCTTTCCAATCTATCATCCATGAAAGCAACCGTCATATAACCGATTATCGTTGCCAACAACGACTAGCACATGAAATAGCCGTTATTTGAATGATGTCACATCGAGAGAGGTATCGGCAGCGAGTCGGTCGAGGAGAGGGCCGATCGGCTGTTTCGTCGGTCGGCTTCAGTGGAAGCCGGACGGCTGGACGTCGTTGCGGTGGCGTTTTTGATGAATGGTCCGTAATTGCTGCACCGCAACGGCCGGCATGTTCATCGGCCCTAAAGGACCGCTCAGTTCCGTCGCTTGTCGCAAGTAAATCTCGGCTATTACCACTCAAACGAGCGACTTTCTCTCTCTCTCGCTCCCTGAGCAATTGCTCGTTGCAGCTGTGAATATCGAATTACATCCGAGTTATAATGCTTTCCTAATACCCCCGGTTAAATTCGTTTCGTTAGCAACATATTGACGCTTTTCTTCGTATATTCACACTATCTAATATTCTGATAAAATCGGTAACAAACCGATCGATAAGCACACTCCATTTAGAAAAATAAATACATTTGCTCTGACGAGTTTCCAAGCACAGAACTGCAGCCAAGATCTTTCTCATTTCATTATCACTATTTTATTACAAAAAAAACCCTCCAGTACTTTCCTAAGGACATAAAGAAATTTGGTCGGGTTGCGTTGAATACAATTGCGAATCGTCGTGGGATTAAACAACTATGAACTCTTCCCTGTGTAAAAGAAGGCTTCAGCATGTTGAAAATTTTTTTTTTATTTTTGTATGAACCATCTTCACGTCTACTGCGCGGATCCCAGCACTTTTCACATCAATTCGTTTCCTCGTATTCATCGTCCGCGAAGATCTTCCAACTTTTCCGTATGGCTTCGATTATTGCTCGACGATTTTCATTTCATCTTAAATGTCGTAGAGTGCCTGTCGATTCTGCCTGGAGTCCTGAAATAGCCGGGCTAGAACGTTCCCAATTGGATTGCAGAGAGTTGTTTTTTACCAGACAACTCCGGTAGCAGTTTTCTCACACTGGAGGGATGGGAGGCTTAGTTGGGTCGAAGCGGAGTTGAGCTGTCATAGTGCTGATGATGACTAACCTCACTACCATTGTGCTATCTCCCCTATGTTGTAAAATGTAAAAATCGCATGATCGATTTTGCGAACGTGACCATATTACTAGATAATCACTGTAATAAGGTTCTTCAGCAACGAGTCTTGCCTGAAAGAAACTTTCCGCACTCTAAAATTCCACGACCGACTTTCTAATAACCTCGGCATCGATCAAGTAATTCTTCGTATTTTTGTTGAGCAAACGCGAGGTGTTATTTTTATTCTTTATTCACGAATAGCTTATTCGCGCTTGCTCAACAAGAATACGAAGAATTACTCTGAAATTCGTCAAAAACACTTGAATTGCTCTTTTCAATCGATTAAACGTTCGCCTCTTCTAAATATTATGAGCATGGTCAGCTTGTTTTCAGCTGTACAACTCTCATGCCCAACCAACTACTTCTATTCCCGGAATAGTCTGAGCAGTAATGACTGCGAATCCCACGGGAGATCCGATTAGCACATGAAGATAACACCTCTCGCTCGGCCTGCATCTCAAGGACTTCATCGATTCGCAAAACCACTATGTTGTTGCCCTGGAACAAAGTTGGTTGTTTTCTATCAGACGGTTCTATCGTTCACATAACTAGTTGTGTGACGGCATCACAGAGGGAGGCTGGGGATACGGTAACTGGATGATGACTCATCGCCACTTGAGGAAACCACCCACTCATGCGGCACACGGTAGTTCGAGGAGAAACGCGTCTCGGGATGTCGTATGGTGGTGGACAATTAACCCGGACTTCCTGACAATCCTTTGGGAAGTTGATAGCATTCATTCTGACTGATCATTTCTGCCTATGCGACTTCAAAATGGCCCGTTCTTGTTTTGTAATGAATAGACAACGGCGGAAGTACAGGGGCCAAAATCGGCAGTCCTCTGCTCAAACAACAAAGAGTCAGCATTCTCTAAAGCCGTGAATAATGAGAATCCTGAAAGTGTGAAAAGAATTAGGCCATAATATTGTCAGTATAAGCGGCAACGGAGGTAGCTAGTGTTGTTCTTAAATGTAATGAAAAAGTGAAGTCAGCATTTCCATCTAGAAAATCCTCCTAGTCATATCGTCGATTTTGCGCAGCGGTGCCCATTTTACAATCGTTTGTTGTTGTAGTAGCTACAGTTATCACTCAGCTGCTGACTAATTGGTTCGTTATCGACTCGTGAAAGTGTCGGATCAGTCGATAGGCCCCCTATCGGCTCAGTCAACTGTTAATGATTGGGCGAGTGACATTTGATATCGTATATGGTGACGATGGCGTTACTATAAAATGTAGTTCTTTGTCCGATGCTTCTTTGAAGAAACCGAATCTGTGTGGGGAGAGCGCGCAGTTTTCTAGAAATGTTAGACCGTTAGCTACAAACTTACCGGAAGTTCCTTGCATTCTAGCGACTTTCACGAAGAGTGAGGAAGAACAGAAATACGATATAATTTGAAGAACACTGAAAAGAAGTTCTGGCTAAATTTTTTAAAAACTCCCGACGTCTCATCCCTCATGAACCTTAAAAATCTATTAAAAAAAATCCATGAACCCATGAGAAAAAAATTTTTTGGGAAACGGAAAGTTTTTTTTAGGAAACTCTTTCTTTTTATTTAGAGGCCTTTATTAGACTTTGCAACTTACAAGCTTGTGTAAAATTCTTGTGCCATAGTTGAGAAGCAAGCTTGCTATTTGCTTGAAAACACCAGACTGGTGAGAGAGGTTTTTCCCAGATTTTTTCAAACGCTGTTTTCACCATCGAAAAAATTTTATTATTTTGAAAGGCTGAGTTTTTCCGCCGTAGTGCTGAAATATTTTCCTGTCAGAACTGCATCATAGGGTTTTTGCTGAAATTTTTATTCTCTCTGTGGCTTTTTACATTTTTGACTGGATGTTCAGAATCGCAAGAACTTGACGTGGATCAATGAGGAGCCACAGTATACCAATTTTACTCCGACGGGTTCTAAGCCGTACACACTCTTCAAGTCCGTCTACACCAATAACACCAACAGGTCGGCTCAATTTCATTTTCTCATTACTCTAATGGTCGGGGCTGGGCGTCACACTGAAATTTGAGCGCATCGATCAAAACGAGAATGAATAAACTTCTTTTAAAACGTCCTGGAAAGCGAAAAATATCATAGAAGGGGAACAAGCAGTAATAGTGATGAAAAGACTACAGAAGAGAAAGCGTACCTTCGCAGTCACTTTTTCTTCTTTTCTTTTCTTCTTCTTTTTTTCCATATTCTTTTTCATATTTTTTGTCTTCCTCTTCTTCTCCTCGCTTACATTTATAATTTTCTGCAACTTTGCTAATTATAACTTGTTACAAGCCGTTTTTTTACCATTAAGAGAACAGCACAGGTGAAAAGAAGCCGAGCCAAATCAAACATTTAATGAAAAACTGTGGAGGGTGAGTCAATAACTATAGCTGAGGTTATTTCGCTACCAGTCGGAATTGAATGAGGAGAAGAATCATAAAATGAAATCGAGTGAGTAATTACTACGAGCAAATTCTTTTCAGACCACAGGAATATTCATTCAAGACGGAAAGAACAACCGAGTCGATCTGCTCGATAGCCAGAGAACAGGGCTACACTACAGGAGCCGAGGCGGAGCTCACGCTAAAAACTCCATGTGAGTTTTCATCACAGCATTGTTTCACTCATTGTTCTTCTACTTACCTGAGAAAACCTGTAGGATAGTACACAACAACTCGACCACCTTAACCAAGTCGTACAACTGTGCGGCCTATCCACAGTGGGGTGACTAATTTTTCAGCTTGACCTCTTTCTTTTCATTGTGCCTGTTACATTCGTTTAATTAAGTTGCGTTTCTCTCTACTCTAATCCAATCATCGACATTGGAGAACGAATCGTAAAACTAAATTACATATTGATTGAAACTGAAAACTGTCTTACTGTATTCTTTGGAAGGCAAGCTGTTGTGATGCATTCTTCACTTATAGCATTCAATCTGAGGATGGTTAACAAACGGTAGGCTTCAATTCATCTACTTCACTTTTTGGATGCTAGCGCCTTGAATTTTATCACTAATATCGAGCAGAATCATTGAAACATATGGACTAAGAACAGATTTTACTTATTTCTTTCGTAATCGACTGAAAGAGCAGATGTCAGTGGTCCTCAATTTTTCCACCTTGTTACTCTCAGTTGCCGTTTGCTGTTGTTATCTGATGTGGAGGAATTTCCACTTTCTCCGTTTAACCCTCCACCGCCTTACTGTTCTCAAGAAAACCAGACCTACATCTGAGATCGTAGTGCACTTTATTAGTTGTAATAAAGGCATTAGATCCTCCAGAACCTTGTCAACAAGATAGAAGCTTTCCATCCCATACTATCATGGTGAGATTTTGAGCTTCCGTATTCAACAAAACCATTTTCTGCTGTTTTATTCGTCTACACTCATGTTTCGAGCTCCTTACCGATTTAACAAGTGATATCCCCGAATGCATTGTTGATATTGACTGCAGGTTTACTCGAACTTTACCGTACTTTATCTTATCGGACACGTCTTATAACAGTTTGCCAACCTGGTTGAGATAGGATTGATGAACACGAGGTCGAACCGGCGACGAATTCAGTGTGTTTTGCAATTTACTATAACCACTGCGCTAAGCGAAATCATATGTGTGTGTATACACGACGTATGACCTTAGTAGGCAAGAAGACCAGGTTATTATCCGAAATCCTCACTGGTATTCGTTTCTCACAGTAGATAAAATGTGTAGCCATTGTGACTAAGGTTTTTTAACAGATGGAAAACATAATGGAATGCCTAATGGAAACGGAAGCTTTATGTGTCTAAGACAACGTGAAATTATGGTTTTCGTATGTCATTCAATTTGTAGCCTAAGTTCAATTTTTCTCAAGCCCGAGGTTTAATGCATTCTACGCTATTTTTGCGAAATCCTGGCATTCTTGTTAACGTTATTGACCATGATTGTCATAGAATAGATTTGCTGACTGCTGATTTGAAGGTTGGAATTTTTGACTCCGTATCGCTAAAGCGTTGTGAATTGTTTGTTTGAACTAATTGTAGCCGCCGACGAGGTGTCATTTCTTGTCACCGATCTAGATCGTTCGTTTGTTAGAACAGAAAAACTTCTGTACGACTACGCCAGCGAATATAGCCATGGAACAGTCAAGGGCGATGAGGAAATTAGACGTAATGCTCAAGGTTGACACTTTCATCAAAGTATGATGAATGTTAGCCACCTCAAACAAGATTGCTTCTAAAAATGCCGAACGGTTCCAATTATTCTGAAAAGAAAACTATAGTTTGACGATTCAGGGTTAAAATTTGGATATTAGAAGAGTGAACATTTTCCTCTCTTTTTGTGAAAGTTTGGAAATCTAACAGAGTTTAGTATGAACTGATTTAGATATGCTTAGATATCACATGCATCTTTTCCTCATCAAATTTTTTGTGGTATCCTTTTATTACCGAATGCGGCCTTTGGGATACAGGATTACGTTGAGCCTTGCACTGACGCATACACCCTTGCCATCTATTATTTCTTACCATATAATACTGAGTGTTTTTTATTGGCTACTACGGAAATAGTCATTTCACTTTAACTGGTCCTTCATTTCAATAGGGATTTGTACTTCAACAAACTATTACCAAGACTTATTCTCTTCCACTCCAATGGGTCCTAAAACAAAACCGCGAATAGCTCATAATGCTTGCTGGATCAATTTAGGCCTTGAATGGGATTCTGGTGCAATTGAGTGAGGTGTGAATGACATCTCCAACATCGGGGTCCTTAGATTTCTTAAAAGTCAAATTACTCTGTCTTTTTTAGGTGAAATCGCCGAATTAAAAGCGGGTTTCAAGCATGAAATGCATTTCAACAATCTGAATGAGAACTGCCAGACGGAGATTCTGACGTGGGGTGTCGACAGCAACGTTCAGGTTCTTGCTGCTTTCATATAGATTATAATTTGAGACTTACTTAACTGCTTACTTTATGAATCCCAGAAAACTTTCTTTTACCCTCTGTTTAAGTTGCACTTAATATCATTTTTAATCGTAGTCAAGAAAAAATGCTTGCCTTGGGTTCTCACTCTGCTAACCCTCACCGGAACTCAAACCTTCACTTTGTTAATTTTAGCGCTGTTTACCATATGTTAGAACCTTAGCCTTTTAAATTCAAAGTGAACTTTTTTCGAGTTTAATATTCTCAGGTGCCACCACATTACTCTACCGAAGCGTCAATTATAATTGAAGAAATGAACTATCGAGGATCGTACTCCATCACTACCAAGTTGTCGGGTAATGTGACGATTTCGATAAAAAGGTAGGAGCTCTTCCTACAACTTCAATGTATACTATGTTTCGATTCTACTTTAATACATTATCTTTTGTATTCTTTACTCAAGGTCTCATCAACATAGAAAAAATACGAGTTTCAATAAGGATTTCTATCTCCTCTGTTTTCTTGGTTTTCGAGTGTTAGCGATTCTTTGAAATAAAACCCACTTGACGGCTGGCCAGGTAATCATTTATCGGCAAGGCTAACCCTGTTAATGTGTAACCCTCAAAGGCGATATACAAAGGCCCTGATGTTTGCATAGGTCGAGTATGCGGTAAACGTTTAACGAATAGTCACATTGAATAGCTCTAATTGAACCGGATGAAGGACGGGCGACCAGTCATGCCTCCCGCTGACGTTAGAGCACCCCCATCGAGTCATCACGATTTTTCGAGGGGATTTAACCATCTATTCTAACTGGCCAAATGTACTAATCGATTCGAGCAGAATTAACTGGACATAGCGATGGGCCTCATTTAATTGGCTTGAAAGAAAGAACGCTGAGCAAATAGTGTTAGGTACGAAGACGAAGACACGATGCGTTACCCACAATAATTTCCCATTCACCTCCTCAGGTACACTTAAATGGCATGTCCTCACATATTGTTAAGGTTTCAGCATCTCTCGTTCGGCTCATCTACAGCCGTCGTTAATGGGGGTGACGTGTTTCCAACCACGTCGGAAGTATTTTTCTTATCCTTACACTTCCTCACTGACATGGTGAATGCGTGTCGTTTCTCCTTGGAATCCTAAGACGGCCATGCTACGGTGTTCGAAGATTTTTATTAGAACGTAATGAATAGGAGTTGCACATAAGAAACAGGTGCTGCCTTGTGACTAGAGCTCTCATTCAGAACGGAAATGTTTCCTGCTAATAGTTCACCAACCAATCATGAACCATGTAACAGGTATAATTCCTCCTAACATTCTTTTGGTTTTGGGTGCTTGTAGCACAATGGTTAGGTGTACTGCGATACACATGAGTTCGTTCCAGCTCCCCAGGCTCACCAAGCCCTCTCCAGCCCTTCGGAGTTAGCAAATTCGTGCCAGACCTATCTGCAAGAACAGCAGCACTGATTCGATAGATCGGTAGGCCACTGCAAGTGAAAATATAGGCCAGACATGAACTCAGTCGCCACTAACGTTGTTTTATGAAGTCGAATGCTTTACTGATCCCTCAGCAAGTGATTAACATCAACAGCTTTATCCTGTCGATCTCATAATCCTTTATTTAGCATTTTATGGGGAGATGGTTTCCATGGAAATATTGCTTCGTCAATACGATCATTTCATAATATCTACACTTGATGCTCTTGCAAAGACCATTCAGATTCTGCCGTAAATAATAATAATTATTATTAATATTTGCAGTTTTTATTCTTGTTATGATGACAAGGATTTGCACGCTTACAGTTTCATAAATTCTTGCAAAGCATTTAGTCAAAGGTTTATGTGCACTTGTTCAAGCCTATTATATTGAGGGACGCCTGTGGCGCAGTGGTTAGAGGCGCCATTGCGGCACACACGTGGAATCGATCTCTGCGTCAATGGCCCAAGCCCTCCATCACTCCGGGTTCAGCCAACTGGCACTAGGCTTGTCTAGGAGTACAGCAGCACTGGCTCGATACATCGGCAGGCAACCGGGAGTCATTGTAAAGGCCAGATATGCATTCAATCACCTCCAACAATGCTTAATGAAGTCGAATGCATAGCGCATCCTTCAGGGATTGATCAACGCCAAGAGCTTTATCCTTTTCACACTAAACCTCCTCGATTAATGTTGACGACGGATTTCAGATCCATATCGTCACTGTCGATTCAAAATCCTCGTTCGAAACAAATTGAAATAATGGAAAATAAATATGATAATGGCGGCCGTTAACGAATGAGCTGCGATACTGTAATTCCTTCCTCTCTCATAGCTGTTGAACTGTTTAGTGAAATTCGCTAAACTTTAGTGAAAAAAAGTCCACGAGAAAGTTGACAACGGCCTCATAACCCAAATCGCGCCCAAAAGCATAAGACTGCTAAATACTGCAAAGAAATCAAGTCAATTACTTAAAATTTCTATAGAAGATGCTTGTGGTTGTCTGGCAGTGAATAGTTGTTTTTCTCGCATATAGTTGGTCAACTTTATGTTGACACTCCGTCGAGTTTCCCTTCGCCTACCCTATTGTTATGTTTTCTCTGTGAAGTGGCCATCAAGACAATAGAAATAACTTTTTTAATCTTTCGATGGTTCTTTATTTCTACATGAATATTAAATTCTACATACGATGAGACGAGTTTCAGAAGAAAGGATGACGCGCTGATGTTGCCGATTCGCGTTAACATCGTCGAAGTTTTCATGTCGCATCTTGACAGCCCTCATTGCCGTAAAGAGGTTCGTCACTTTTTTTTCTTCAATTTTTAATGATCTGGAAAGTTCACGTGGACATGGGTGTCATCTTTTTCTCAATTTTGTTTACTGCAAATCCGTCTAATCCTAGTTAATATCGAATCCTGTCTGTTAAGGCCTATGTAACGACGCCTAATTTCATCTCGTTACGGACTTAGTGCTCTTCAGAAAATCCGCGATAAGTTCTCGAGAACAGGTGTTTTGGGGATAGAGATTGCGAAAGATATATGAAAAAGGCTTTACTCCATCGCTTTGGGATATGTGTGCTACTTATCATATGTTTCTGTGATCTACCTTTCGGCCACAGTGTCATCAGCATTTGGAAGTGGTTTACAAATTATATTGAGAGCACTTCTGCATTTTTTATGCCTTTCCCTTCCATGGGTTGACAGTCATTCGTCATAGCAAATGGAAGTGTAATACAAAAACTTTGTGAATAATATCATATGCTGAATAATAAACAAGTGGAAATAAAATGACTTTTACAGCCGTCATATCGGCCACTATGCCCCCTTCCTTTCATATATGACTCCTATAGAGCTCATACCGTCGCGTAAATGTTAAAATCGAATCCTAATGGAGAAGTTGTGGTTTTCAACAGAAGCTCCCTTACTTTATGTTTTCATGTGAGCAAAAGCACGCAAATGTTATAATAATGTTATCATTCGAACATATTCGTTTAAGAGCTTCTAGAAATAGATGAAAATAATTGCGCTAACCATTCAAGCTGTTGCACCAATGAGAAGGCTCATAGTTGCTGTCTTCACCGGTGATGTACACTCTTCTCCCATATGGAAGCCATTTGGAATAAGCCTCACCTTTAGACCTATCCTACCTGACTGCACAACTTTAGAAGTTTTTCACTGTCATAGATTATTGCGTTAGAGCAAAACGAATAATAACTCTTACGGGAAATAAAAGAGCAAGAGAACAACTGTCACAATTCGCAGTACCAGCTCAAAAGAGCTCTTCGTAGTTGTCAAGGAATAATCGATGTTTTCTAATCTCACTGAAACGATCATTGCGCCACCACAATGATGTATCGCGTTGAAAGATAATGATCGGGAATTTGGTCATTTCCACGACTTCCACAGCTAAACCAATCTTTAAGTCCAATGCTTCATCCACTATCGTTAGGTCTGCTAGCAATTAGTCGAGCGCAGATGGGGAACATAAGTCGCGTAGTCAGGGACGCATCAAAGCAGAAGCCATGCGAGCACAAGCGGTGCTTCATTCCACTGCACTGCCTATCTGCAACAATTCTTGACATCACATCTTTTTTTTACATTATTTTATCGCTTCTTCCCTTTAATCATCGTTTAACGCTAATGGGTATCGGTGGGATTACACGACAATCTGATAAGGCGGTGAACCACTAGTAGATGGTATGCAGGAGCTGAAAATCTTACTGCTTCTGGGCTAGGTATCTAGATGAAGAAAAAGAAGAAAGGAAAACTTTTAAAAATCTTCCGTAGTAGTTTTCGTCGAACCTTACTATGGGTCTCTAGAATGAACAAGCACACATTTTAGGGTATAGGCATTTCTACGTCATGTGAAAATTTCAAAAATTTCTCGAATTATTATTTTAGTACTGTTTTCTACATTTGGAGGAGATTTGCGCAAAATTCGAATACATAGGTATCAGCGGCACTCAATGCATGCGTTTTAGGTGAAGCAGGTGGTTTCAATTGATCAACGTAAGGTGGTGCGATTGTTAAGCAAAGGCACTTGTCATTTTCAGGTGAGACTAGTGATATCCATACATATTGATTGCCCGTTCATTTATGCTTCCGTAAAAAATTCGTATTTTATGACTTCATAGTCAATTAATCGTTTTTCAGTTTGCAATGAAACAACGAATCGATCTCAAAGAAAATCCAATAAAAGTCGGAAATGAAATAATGATCGATTAATTGTTCTGACTATCGATCGAATCAACATATTTTATGATCCACTTAATATATGAGCCTCACATTCCTCTATATGTAAACTTTATGTCATTAATGTTGCAATAAAAAGAGATTCGCTACACAAGATCTACTGGCGTTTTTCTTCAGGCAAAAAATTCTTCTTCATTGATGTCCAGAGAATTACTGTGCCCTGTTAGGTAATAATAGTAAATAATAGTAATAGTAAACATAAAAAGATGGTATGACGGCCAGGATGAAATCTAACAATAACAACTAAACGGTCGACTGTTAACTACCAATATTATTATTGCCTTCAGCCCTTACCTTGAGTGTACCAAGCCCGCTCCCTCATCTTTCCGAAGTATGCTACCAGACTAACCTTAGAGGAAATAAATGCTTGACACACCGATATCTTCCTAAAAGCTAATGTGTACACCAAATCTGCGTCCAGTCATCTCTATGGAGCTCAATGAATTATGAAGTACCCTGAGGAAGAGACCAACGCCTAACGATTCATCTTCACGTTCCCTTTAATTATCGGCTAGCTCGAACGGGAGCCAATAAACTCCACTCGTTCTTTTGGTGACCTAAAGTCGTTCACTGGACTCGCTTCTCTCAAGGGACCTGGCGAGCACCCACCACAGTTTCGGAACGAGCCATGGGAGATGAACACCACGCTTCCCACCTCCACGTCGACATCCAAGGATTCTTACCTAATCCTGAATGAAATAGAGAATCATTGAAGAGCAAATCTCTTTTGGGTTCAATGTTCATAAACATTGTTATGGAGCTTTTTCACCTTCCAGTTGTAGAGAATTGGCAACATTCGATTAACCACTGACATGACGTCAGCCAGTAGCTTCCTTTGCAGAAAAAAAATACCAACGACATGGTCTTCTTGTCCTCCATACTACCCCATTTTTCATCGCACAGTATCTTTACTAAAGTCGGCTCAACTATGTGGAAACCCTAGCTTGTAGTGTACGAGCTATTATGTCCCTTCTCGTATAGCTCTGTGCTACCGTTTACTTTCCACGTTCACGTTTTCTCTGTGATAAAAATGGCATGGAACAGTTTCTTCAAAACTCAAGCAAGATTTTTAGTCTGTTATTTCTTCCGTAACCTGCCTGCTTCGTTATTTGCCTTGTGTGTACGGATCTTGCTCATTTGGTAGATTCCGAAAATTATTTGGTTGAAGCAAAATTATTGCCATGACAAATTTTGCCATTTTGAATTTTACAGATGCAATTTGCGATAGATTCTCATCGCTTGGACAGTTGTACTTTGAAAGTATTTTATGACAACTCACTTTATGGTGTTCTTTCTGGAACTTAGTTTACAATGAGCTCACAATGGTTGTAGGCCAATCGAGCTGAACAGACCATATAAATTGCACCGCCCGTCTTCACGATTTTAAACTTAGACATGGAACAATGCCAACTGCATGAACTGTTATCAAACCATGGCCTGTAGAACGGCTTCGAATAAATTGCTGGCAAGCAGTTCCTAAGGTTTCTTACTGGATATACTAACCTTCATGATGTAGTGGAAAAGGCCCTTGGCGCGTATCGACAGTTGATCACCTAAAGGCTACAAGGAAAACAGTTTCCCTAGAAAATATTCACTATATTGCAGGAGGATTCATCATCTACAATTTAACTATGCTTCGCTGATCTAAACTATGCGCTCAAATGATGAAAAAACTCTAAAATGACGACTGCTACACCATTTGAACGATCTACTGAAAGGTAGTCGTTATGAAAGCTGTTGCGCTCTTTTTTTTCACAGAGAAAACTGCTCACTTCCCGACAGCATTGTGATGTACGAGCAAAGAAGCATACTACACGACAGCTGACAATGTTTGGAGCACTGAATGAGTAGATAAAATAAAAGGATAAAGCTCTTGGTGTTGATTAGTTCTTGAGGGATGCACCATGCACCATGCATTCGACTTCATCAAGCATCGTTTGGAGGTGATTGAATGCATATCTGACCTTTACAATGACCCGAGGTGGTCTGCCGATGTATCGATCCAGTGCTGCTATCCTCCCAGACAAGTCTGCTACCAATTTGCCGACGCCGAAGGGGTGCAAGAGCCCTTGTGTGTTGCAAAGCGCTTCCGAGCACTGCGCTACCAGCGCCCTTGAGTTGGTATTGAGTGAAAAAGTGACTATCGACACTCTTCCATCTCTGGCAGGTGAAATCGCCTACTATGACACGATGAGTGCTAACGGAGCGATCAGAATGCTTAACCAACTTCATGAAATCGATGAAATACTTTAACGATGAATAATTGTTTATCCAAATATGGTGAAAGGAAAAGATCCGATACTTGCACAAGGGCCGTCGCCCACAAGTGGCGCAACTGACATCGTTCAAGATGAATCAGCCACCCTACAAAACTCTGCCTCACCGAAATATCTATCCAACAACCACGCCGTTGGTAAACATGCCTTCGAGAAATCCGTCGTTTCTAAAACATTACAGCTGTACATAAGAGAAAGAAACGAACGGCCGTCTGGTTGGAAACGAGCTGGGGATCTCGATCGATGTTCATCTTTAAGAAAGTTATGTTTGAGTTGATTTATTGTATCTAAAAGAAGCCGATCAAACTCCTCACCAATTCTTGTGCCAGCCTAATAGATCCGGAAATATATACTGCCTTGCCACGAGTTAAACTCTGGTGCCTGCTTCTTTTGCGTCGGATTGAGATATGCTTTATGCACTTACTCAGAGTTACCCACGCATTCACACGTGGTTATGTCCACATATATACAGATTGTATACTACATGCAATCACCGATCAAGATTTTTTTGGCAAGTGAGTAAAGAGGTACGTGGGAGCCGATTCTGGGTCTTCTCCTCGCCTTTAACAAGGCTATCCTAGATAACAATGGGTGAGAAGAGTAGAGCAAGTAGGTTACATTCCCTTGACCTCGAAGGAGATTCCCACATAACGAACTTGAATGAAGCGGAAACGAAGAATTAGTTAAAATGTCGGAGCCATTTTAAACCGTCCAAATGTTGGAAGGAAGGTAGTAACACAATGGTAGTTATTCCGTTCAATACGCGGACTGTCCAGCCTACCCAAGCACTGATTCGAGATTGCATCGAGCCCACCAAGCCCCGAACCCCTCAAGGGATGGAAAAGCCAAACTTAGCTGGGATCTCACTCCCTCTAATTCACGTGGGAACGCCCGGTACGGCAACCATAGAAGTTCAAGGAGAATCGATTGGAACTGTATTCAACGACATTCATGATGAGGGCGCGAAAATCCTCAAGTAGCAGCGAAGCAACACGCAGAAATGTTTGAAGACCTTCGAAATTGGTGGATCCCAGGAAATGCAGCAGTGTGATACATATGACGTCAAGTACCTAATCATAGAAAATAAAATCTGGAAAGATTAGAAAGAAGAAAAAAAAGAAAAAAAATGGAAAGAAAGACAATTATCACTCTTTATAATTGTAAAGCAAGAAGACTAAACATGGTATCATTATTGAAATGTGACGACTACCCGAAGCAAGAAGTCGTCTGCTCAATATCCTTTACGATAAAGAAGGAAAACTTCCTTGGAGCATATGGTAACAAAAGGGCGAACAATGTTGATGTCCTCATTAGTACTTAGCTGGGAAGATTGACACCTTTGAACAACCGATCAACGAATCTTTTTAATGGCAGGGTATATTGCGAAATACAACTTCAATTCGTCGTTTTCCCTTTCAGCAATCGCGAAGTTGTTAAACAGCATACGTTTACTTCCATACAATACAACATAATCGTAGCTGACGTTTCGGCAGAATCGCCTCCTTCAGAGCCTGGAAGGGTACACCAATACGCAACTTACTAGGTCGAACACTTCAATAACACATACAGAAAGATGAAAATCTCAGCGATAATTACAAGATCTACGGCTTCTCGAAAAAACCCACCGCTTTTTTCATCTGTCCTCCACCGAGGAGGAACATTCACATAAAACGAGGTTAATCGAAAATCGACCCTGGGTACTATTATAACTTCAGTGATGCTGGGATATTTGGATCGCAGATGTCTGCGGTGGGGAACGAACGCGCTATTGTCCTTTCCAAGGAGTAACGCGTTCACCACCACACCATGCGGGTCCTTCGTTTCGCCTGTCTCTCCTGGAGTTTTGCTAATATCTCAGCATCATTGAAGTTAGATCTCTGAATCGTTTTTTTTTCTTCTTGAAATATGTGAACCAGCGTCACTCCTGACAATGTGTGTCACCTATTTCACAACAGAATGCTATGACGAAGAGAGGAGGAAATGTTCTATACGAATACGAAGGTTTACAGAGACAATCACACTTTCCATGAGGTGGTGAGTGGCGATTACAACGCTGAGAATCCATGCAGAAAAACTTCTAAAAATTTTCACATAGGTTCTAAGAGTTAGAACGGAATGAAATGTGTGATAGGTAGTCGGATCCATCCTGACCATCAAGAGCATTCGTTGTAATTCACAATTTCAGGAGCCCTCCTCCCGACGTTGGTCATGGAAGTATCGCACAGGAGAATATAATCGATGTCTCTTTTCTTCTCGAATTCTACGAGGAATCAACCATTGGCCACGGCAAATGAAAACGACCAATTTCAACAACTTCTATAGAAAAATTTTCTTTAATTGAATTTCAAGAAAACGACTTCCGCAGGAAACGGAATCGTATCTGATGCCTCATTAACACTCACATTGGCGTATAATACGGTCATGCGTGTCTTGCTCAGAAAAGCAACTTCTTGGGGGACATGACTCAAGAACTAAAAGGAAAATGAAGCAAGGTGCTTAGAAAATCGTCAAGGGTATACAAGATGTGGAATGGAAGATAAGAACGCCAGACTCTGTCCTCAGTTTAACTGGGTTCGTTACCGATTTGGGCCACCAGATCAATCCCGCTGACGGGTGATTGCTGATGGCAAAAGATCGATAGAACTAGCTGAGAGATAGGCGAAACGAAGGACCCGCATGGTGTGATGGTGAACTCGTTACTCCCCAGAAAGGACAATAGCGCGTTCGTTCCCCACCGCATACATCTGCAGTCCGGAGTTTTGCAAATAAACTAGACTTTGCTGCATCCTTTTCGACTTCACAATTCTCTCTACCTTGGGAACCCAGTCACTACATAAAAAGCATGAAAAACTTAGTGTTATCGAATGCATAGCCGAAATGGCGATTCTAGAAAGGCGGACTAGATTGCTCGGGATGTCAAACGTTGAGCAGGGACGAAACGTACCAGTGGCCCGATGATCAGGATGTTTTACGAAATCCTAGAAGAAAGATACGATGTTCAGCGGGTCCCTAGAGCGAACAGAATTCACCGGGCTACATTTGCCGGCGATGGGCACAAATAGAGATTACTGATGTCAGTTCGGGTCATTTGCGGATCAACAAGAGAGAAAGCTGATATAAAAACGTATCGCGTTACAGCAAAAAGCACACAGAAAGACGATTTGAAGATGTGCTTTTCTTGGTATAATATGATAGATCACGTTGAATGTAATCTTTAAATGGTTGTTTTCAACCAAAAAGATTCTGAGTGTGTGCAAAATTCCGGACATCGGATATGGTTTGAGTCCTCTATGACCCTTACCAGGGTTCACCTGCTATCCACCACACCTACCGAAGCCCTTGTTTTGCTCTTTTCTAGCCATGTTCCTGCTCTGGCGATGCTATCAGAAATTACCCATCAAAAGGAATGATCTAGAGAGCACAAACAGATATCGACTCAGTTAATTTGAAGCTGCACTCGAAATCGCAATGTTTTGCTTTTTATTCTTATCTTTTTATTTATTGTTTCTTTTTGCTCTGCCAGTGCACTTTTAACGTTTCGATTTTTATTTACTGCCTATTACTATTTTTCAGGGTCGGACATGATATGAAACACAAAACTATGACGCTGAGATATTTGCCAAATTCCAGACAGGTGTCTGCGGTGAGGAACGAACCCGTGATTACCCACAAAACTTTACCGTGTGGTAGAAGAAGATCCGTAGTGTAAATAAAATTATTTAACTTCTACGACCGACTTTCTATTAACCTCAGCATTGATCAAGTAATTCTTTGTATTCTTGTTGAGCAAACGCGAGGTGTTATTATTATTCTTTATTCACAAATAAGCTGACGTTTCGGCGAACTTCGCCTTCTTCAGAGCCTGGAAAGGTCAAGTTGACAGCAATCTACTCGGTCAAACGCTTCCATAACCAAATAAAGAAAACGCGAAACCAAGATTTCAACCACAATGAACGCAACTTTGCGCACCCACCGCTTTCTATGAGGCTTCCACTGAATATGTCTAGTGGAGACCAACCGCACAGAACTCACATTGAATCGTAATGTGCCCTTCCCCTCTAAATATACTGCCCAATATCACGCGTGATAACGAGGCATTCTTCCCTGCGGTTCATTTTCGGATTTCTGGAATTAATCCAGAACGCCTCCAGTGTTTTGCGCGCTTGTGTTTTCGTCTCCTGTGCGAGGATCGTGACGCGTACTTCAAAGTCCTCCTGCTCATGTCTCTGGGTCCTATGCGTGCCTAGTGGGGTATTTGGTTTACTTTTGCCGACTAGTTTCTTTCTTTTAAAGAATAAAATTACTTAATGAAGCGTAATACCGTACACTACCTTCCTAGCGGTTTACCACCTCATCGTGGCTAGGAGGTGTTCATGGATGTCGGGCTATGTATGTGCAGCAAGAGATTCATCCTCCGGGCGAGGTCTTCCAGGCTGAGAAGGAGTAGTCCGGCGTTTCCATCGGAAAGCCTAGCTAAGAGTAAGCGAATCTAAGGAGTCGCCACCGTCCTAGTATCAAAGTATTCGCCTGGTGTGAAATTTCCCTCTGATCCATAGGGACCGCTACCGTCTGTGGTCGTGACGGCCTGAGGCAGACTTTGGTCTGGGTAACCTCGAAACTCCAGGGAATTGCAATGGATAAACCAGCAAAACTTCGAAAAAAATGGAGATTATGCTGACATCCACAACCAGTGGAGACAGACCATGCAAGTATCCTAAGTAAGTTATTACCGTAGAACAAATCGCACACATATGTTGACGGTTCCGCTTATGCGATGTGATCATTGGCAAGATAGTTCTAAATATTTGCATTAGAGAAGTAGAACGCATTGTACTCGAGACAGCAAATGGTTAGAACTTCGTTTACATTCCATGGGTGACTCTATATGAGTATATGCCGTGCCAGTTAGAACAAGCATGCATAGAATTTCTACAGTTCATTGAAATTCGTCTCAATAGATTACAATCTCATAGTAGCTTTGAAGTTTTGATAATGTCTAAGTGCAATGTGCGAGTGCTCCACTTTCCTTTATACCTAAGAAAAAATCCAGAAAACTTGAAAATTGGCAAAGGATAAGGAATCCAAAAATATCATGAAACAGTGCTAAAAACATCTCTTTCGATTCGACGGAGCTAACTGGAGGTATGGTCGATTGGCGACGGAGTTACGAAGACGATTTCATAGTTCCCACGGGAGTCATTTCATAATGATAGTCATACACACACACACACACACACGCACGCACGCACGCACGCACGCAACACACAACAAACCTATTTACTTAACAGATGGGCCCGATAAGCCATGACGTTCCTTATCTGACTTCAGAGTGGTCTCTGTATTACGAATCTTTTTATAATCACCTTTCTTAAGTGCGATCTATGCATGTGTCATTTAAAAATGTTTGCATTCACTTCAAAAGAGAAACGAAAATAACGGCCCACGAATTCACATCATGGAAGCGATAGCAGGTATCCTAACCAAGTGGTATATAGCGTGTCCCTCGATGTAGCATAGGAGATAGACATCGACTGAAACGATCATGTAACTGTCCTGACGAGTCGAAGTTTTCCAGGATAACGTAATTGTCTCTAATGCCTTAGTTTGATGTTTATGCATTCATTTGTTGGTTTGCTTGCGCACAACCAGATCGTATTTATTATGTGCGTAGATGAATGCATGCAACAAAATGATTCCGAAATATATGGAAAGCGGTCCAAGCTCGTGTCCAGCAGAAAAGTCAAGCTTCTGCCTAAATTGGCCTTCTTAGTTAGTTTGGTTACATGTTTCGAAAAGCCTTTTTTTACTTTTGTCAGCTGTTCAACTTGTGATAGTCCTGCTATTATATCTAAAGGACGCTAAGAAAGTCTTCGTTTGCTCCTGTCGTCTGATCATCGAGCCGGTGATCCAATCGCAACCGGCTAATTGTTGTCTTCTGAGCAACTACAACTCACTGGGAAGACTACGAGAGCGACAGAATAAATGTAGCTTTTGCTGTTGTCTGCTCTAAGAAGTCGACTTAGAAGGATTAGAAGTAATAAAAGTGACCTGGTCTATGAACTGACAATATTCACCTTGGAGCCTAGCAACCGGCTAAGCAAACGAATTTCTCCTCGTCAACGTGTAAAGGAGTAGGTTACTTCAGGGGCACCGACAACGTACCCATGACCAAGGAATGACCCTACAAATATTTTGAACCTATTGCTCTTTCTGCAGTAATCGAGATTCACTAATCATTTGAGTGACTAAAATCCATGAAACCACACTACGACGTTGATATACATGGAGCATATTCACGGCTACTAATCAAACACTTTGCCCAAATTTAGCAGTGCCACAATGCTTTCATTTTTCTCCTCCGCATAGCTCCGTATGCTAAAGTGGCGCTCAACTCCTTATTTTTCAAGAAATTAATTCATTTTGTTAGGAGTACATAGGATCATCTCTTCACGACTCCTGAAGTGAACAGTAGGTTGAACTGGCTCCCTGGAAAGTACTGAAAGCTCGTGATTTAATGAGCTGCTCCCTATCCCAGAAGCCCAGCGCTGTATTTTGTTCGGAGCGAGAACTTTTTTCTCAGATAATAGTAGTGTGTTTTCTTATGCACCGTGGCGATGAATTACAGTAATTCAAGGACGAAACAAACATATTGGTAATGTGCGTGACTGGTCGATGACCATATTATTTTCTAAGGTCTATAGCTAATAAAAATCGGGAACGATTGTAAAAAGAATTTCAATTGTTACTGCCAGCACGAAAACGTCTAATGGACTGCAATCTTTTATTTTGGGTCCACCGAGCCTCTTATTTACCACTATGTATAGCTTGCATGTTAATATTTTACACGGCCCGTTTCCACATCTTCTGTGCGAATCCCAGCATTTTTCGCATTCGATTCGTTTCCTCATATCCATCATCGTCAAAGGTCTTCGAAATTTTCTGCGTGTAGGTTCGGCTGCTGATGGAGGAGTTTCGCCTTTTTCATGAATGTCGCTGAATGACGGTCGAGTCGATTCTTTCTAGAGTCCTCGGTTAGCCGTGTTGAAGCATTCTCACGTGGATTGGATGGAGCAAGTTGATCTAGACAAGTCTAGAATCAATTTTCCATCCCGCAAGGTTGGGAGGTCCGGCGGACATCGGACATATGAATGGAGTTATTCAAACGGATAGTTTCAAAAATATACTTAGTGCTACGAACATAAAAGAGAGGATGTATGAAATAGGTACTTCCTTCGGTGATCGAGCCTGAGCAGGATCTTCATATTGTTACACATTGGTGCTTAGCCGAGCTGGAGCGTTCCCAAATGGATTGCAGAAGGCGTTTTTTTTTCCACAGACAAGTCCGGTACCATTCTCGGCCCCAGAGGGATGAAAGGTTTTGGTTGTACCGGAGCGGAATCGAACTATCACCATGATCATGATGGAACACCACCTACACCTTGGTACAGAAGTAATTGCTAGCAATAAACTTTATATTACTACATGCAGACTCCAGCAAATTTTTATTGATCAACACATGAACCCCTATAATTTACAAATTTATTGCTAACAAAGTACAAATTTATCTATTCTGGTAATGTGAAACCGAATCATCAGCTTGGTTGTCGATGAATTTCCTAGCTAGCAGATGTTACGCGTGTGGTGCACTGGTTCAAGGCGCCCCGCAACACACACGTGGAATCGATCGCCGCGCCCGTGGTTCACCAAGCCTTCTATCCCTCTGTGGTCGCCAAATTGGTACTAGACTTGTCTGCTGGGAGGATAGCAGCACTGGCTCGATACATCGGTGGACCACCGTGAGTCATTGCAAAGGCCAGAGATGCATTCAGTCACTTCCAAACGATGCTTAATGAAGTCGATTGCATGGCGCATCCCTCATGTATTGATCAATGCCGAGAGCATTGTCATTTTGTCCTTTAGTAGATGTTATAATGGTGAAGAAAAGTGATCCTTGATTGGCAAGAGGCTGGTTAACGGCGAATGAGTTTCGTAGTCGCCAAAGGATTGGGTCTTTTTCATTTATCATTGCTAAATAGGTAAGCCGCAGATTTTGTAGCATGTTATGGATGTCATAGCAGTAATTTTTCGCTGTTGTCATTTCATCAAGAATGAAGATGCTTTATTCCATTATTTCTTTTGGTGAAAAAAGAGGGCGTAACCATTATCCACGGAGGTCTTCGAAGTTTTACACGGAGGTTCAGTTGTTGATTGGTGATTCCCGTCTTCACTATGAATGCTGTTGAACGCTGGTCGAGTCGATTCTCCACGAAGTTCTGGAATAGCCTTGGTATGCTGTTTCCACGTTGCTTAGACGGTGTGAGCTATTCGGAAACAAGTATGCTACCAATTTTCCGACTCCGGAGAGATAGGACGTTTGGAAATGGCGAGAAGGAATCGAGCTAGCAACGTACTCCATGGGGAGTAAGCTTCGGAAAACGCTTGGGAACTCGTCTCGGTCGAATCACTGAGCTGAACTTCGTCGGTTGAGTGTATGATCCAGTTGTCATCGTACGCTGTCATTAAGAAATGTTCAGTTTTTGTTGTACAACTATTTTTACATAACGCGCTTTGTGATAATGATCTTATGGCATCCCTCCCGACGGTTTACCGACTCATCGTGGCTGGGAGGTGTCCCACTGCGATGTACAGCGAGGCATTGATCCCCTGACAGAGCCCCAAGCTGAGAAGGAGTCCGGCGTTTCCATCTGGAAGCCTAGCTAAGATAAACCAATACCGGGATCCATCACCGTCCTGGTATCAAAGTCGCATGGTGACAAATCACCCTCTGATCCACAAGTGCTGCGACTGCTCGTGGTGGTGAAGACCGAAGGCAGACTTTGGCCAGGCTCACCTCGGGATTCCAGGGAACCACAATAGCTTAACCAGCAAATCTCCGAAAAATGGAGATTATGCTGGGGCCCGCCACAACCAGTGAGGACGGGCCATTCACGTCGCAAGTATGAAGATCTCATTGCATCTCATTCAGTTCACATAGCACGTATCCTAGCTTAGCTATCTTAGCTGTAGCTTTTTCGTTCACGTATTCATCGATGTTTTTCAACTCTCCAATGTCTCGCGTATGAGAGAAGTGTTGTATCGTGATTATTTACTTTAATACAGTACCTCAGGTGTTACCCGGAGGAGCAGCTTCGATTATTTCCTTCAGACGATCATGGCTAATTGATGATAAGCGCCTAGGATGGCCTTTTTCATAAAGACTCATCTACGTTACGATACGAAACCCTAGGAACCGTTTTTCCTGCCTTCATAGCGTAATTTTAGCGGCCGTCAAATCACTGAAAGCTAAGCGATTGGAAGAATTTTATATGACAAGTTGTAGCGGGGAGTGTGGCGCAGTGGTCGGAGCTTCAACACACATGGGATCAACCTCGGCGCCTAGAGCTCACCAAGCCTTCCATCCCTCTGTGGTCGGGACGTTCGTAGCAGACTTGTCTAGGAAGATAACAGCACTGACTCGACACATCGGTAGGCCATTGCGAGTCATTATGCGGGCCAGACATGTATTCAACCATCTCCAGCGATGCTTAGTGTAGTCGAATGCATGACGTATTCCTCAAGGATTGATCAATGCCGAGAGCTTTATCCTTCGTGACAAGTTGCCTCGCAAAAATGGCTTTAGAAAATTGCAGCGACAGCATAAGAAACAGGTACTTATTATTAAACGTCCTTGTAAAATTCATGTTGATTATCATACATTTTCGACAACCTCATTTCTTCACTAATTCTACAAGATCTTCACCTGCATTTCCACTCGCCATTGACCTCGCGCACCCTTCGGCGAGAAAACGTGCTCCGATGCGAATTCAACGTGCGCAGTCTTCCATCACAGCCCCTACCAGTGGTGGCTGATCTACTATTGATCGCCTATGGGTGTTTCATCCCCATTTAGGCGTTCCTGTTCTTCTTCTACGGAAGGCTCTTGTCGTCGCGTTTTATTTGCCCTTTGATATCTCTATGTTTCCTCCTGATCTTTGTAAAATCCCAATTTCACATTTCATAGGTTTATGGACTTCATAACAGAAGCCATTGAGGAGACTGAACCCAGGAGTACTGTCATTGGAACGGAGGCACGCCACAAACAGGTATCTACAGGCAGTACGTCCCTGTCTTGCTGTAGGACTTCGTACTTTTTCTGTTCGTTCTGCAGTTCCTCACTGAACTCTCACACTTTTGCGAGTTATTTTAAAACGTTCACTGTCATACTCATTTCATTAAGGATTTGAATAGTCAGCATTCGCCTACTACCATCTCAACAGCTCCATCAGAAGCGGCAGATGGACCGCAAACTAATGATGAAGTTACGGCCAGCAAGAATTCACAGCTTAACCGACTTTTGGAGCAATTTCTCGAGTACGAAGCAAACCTTTCGATGTCAGACTACATTAAACGGTTCTATGTTAGTCTTCAGTTTTTTTTTCTTAGATTTAATTTTTTCCAAGTTCTATGATTTCTATAGCAACACGGGATATCGGTTGTTTAGCAAATTCGACTTGAACAAGAAGCGTTTCGATGTGACGCTGAATTCGCAGCCAGGTGCGCCTCTGAGAACGTTCACATAATGCGCAATCGCTACAGGGACATACTTCCTTGCAAGTTTTACGACTCGTTCTTTCTCTTTCCTTTCAAGCCTTTGCTTAACCATTTGTGGTGACCCTAGTTTAAGTGTTGATATCGTCCTACGATTTTATACGTCTCATTGGCAAAGATCGGAAAATTCAAATTGTTTTCACTCCAACGTATTGTCGACAATAGCCGTTTTCGGTTCATTCGGTTACAGTTTTTTTGGCCGCAATGTTCATTCGATTGAAAAAGTAAAACTCTCGGCATTGTTGAATCCCTGACGTATGCACCATGTATTCGACGTATTCGACTTCATTGAGCATCGTTGGAGGTGGTCGAATGCATATTTGGCCTTTACAATGACTCGCGGTGGCCTAGCGATGTATCGAGCTAGTGCTACTATCCTCCCAGATAAGTCTAGTACCAATTCTCCGACTCCGGAAGGATGGAAGGCCTCTTGAACCTTGGGTGCGGGATCGATCCCATGTGTATTGCAAGGCGCCTCCGACCACTGCGCAACGTCCATTCGATTGCTACGCGAAAGCAGATTAGTGTAGGAGAAGTCTCATTGGAGAAGCCATTCTCTACGTATAGTGATTCACAAAAGATTTTACTCGGACAAGTTGACTAAGCGGTAATTTGATTAACAATGAAATGTTGCTTCATGTAGCAAATCCCAGAACCGACTTTCTTTTAACGTCCTCATTAATCAATAAAAGACTGTTTTCTTGATGAGCAAACAGGAGGTTATTAAGGGAAGATTTATTCAATACATTGCTCGCTGGTGTTTCGGCTGTTTCGCCTTCTTCAGAGCCTGAAGTGGTCAAACTGACACACAATCCACTCAGTGAAGCACTGCCATGACCTCAGCAGACAAGCCTTAATACATAAATGTTTACTAACACTGTAATTACCATTACTAATTATTATTGTTAGCATTATCACAACATTTTTTACTACCATGTAAACATTTGTGGTGCACGTAGCGCAGTGGTCGGAAAACCCCTGCAATACACATGGGATCGATTTCCGCGTCCATAGCTCACGAAGACTTGCATCCCTCCGGGGTCGACAAATTGGTAGCAGACTTGTCTGGAAGGATAGCAGCGCTGCCTCGATACATCGGTAGGCCACCGCGAGTCATTGTAAAGACCAGATACGCATTTAATCATCTTCAACTATGCTTATTGAAGGCAAATGCATGGCACATCCCTCAGAGATTGATCAACACCGAGAACTTTATCCATTAAGAGCTGAAACGCATTAGTTATAACTTAACGTTCCGCATCATCGTGACCATGTTGAGGATGGATGTAAATGTATGTAGACAACTGTTTTAGGTGAATTTGTATTACGAAATTTATTCACGGTAGCAGTATTAACGAGCTTTTTAAGTAAAAGTATTTCGTGCTCATTCGGAATCTTCCTAGGAGATGGAAAATGCGACGGAAACGTAAAAGTTCACGTTTTAGATGATAGAAATCGTGTCGTGCTAAAGAAAACTGCCGAGAATCCAAACGGATACATTAACGCATCATTTATTAGCCTTCCACGAGGACAAATGCGTTTCATCGCTGCTCAGGCACCGCTCGCTTCTACTTTAGAAGAATGGTTTGTTTAATTCTTCAGCGTAATCTCTTTTTTCTTTTGCACAAGTTTTTCCCTCGAAATAGCTCTGAGTTTGCCTTTTTTGCCATTTCACATTTTTGTCGATTATATGTGAAGCTTTTTAGGTGGAAGATGATTGACGAACAAAGGGTCGATCTAATTGTTATGCTGTGTAAACTGGTTGAAATGAACAAGGTATGTACATAAATAACGGCAAGCTGGACATCGATCGTTTAGAAGAATCGCAGTCCTGCTTATTCTGCTTCATTGTAAAAGGTCACATTTATAATCGTGTGCTCTTGATTCATCTTACAATTTCGAGGTGAAATGTGAGCGGTATTGGCCATCAGAAGTCGGGAAAAGCCTTCTTTTTGGATGTTATGAGGTCATGTTAGAGACGGAAGAAAGGTTTGTTTGCAGAGAAATGTAAAGATTCTGATTTGTTAGTTGCTGTGTTCCTGAAACTCTGATGCGAATTTAGTTTCGGTGATGATGATTATCTATTGCGACGCCTTCGTATGACAAATCAGCGAAACGGTGATTCCAAAGTCGTTCATCAGTTGCATTACATGTAAGTGTTTCTGTCTAAATGATTATGTCGTTCCATTTGTTTTATCAGTTTTCTGAAACTATAAAAGGCAAAAGGATAAACTTTTCGGCGTTGATTAATCCCTGAAGGATACGCTATGCATTCGGCTTCATTAAGCACCATTTGGAGGTAGTTGAATGCATATCTGGCCTTCACAATGACTCGCGATGGCCTACTGATGTATCGATCCAGTGCTCCTATCATCCCAGACATGTCCGGTACTAATTTGCCGACTCCGGAGGGATGGAAAGCTTGGTGAGCTAGTGGCGCTGGGATCAATGCCATGCGTGTTGCAGGGCACTTCCAACCACTGCTCCACACATGCCCTTTCCGAAACTATATGGAGTGGAAACTTTATTTGATTGTGTTTTCCAACACTTGTTTTATTCCATTCAGCTATCAAGTCAGTGTCTAACCTGATTTTTAAGTGAATACTTTTTGCAGTCTTTGAACCAAATTGTTCTGAATTCTTGTCTGTCGATCTATATCCTTTTGTCTGAAAACCCATATGTGTTCATGTTCTAGTAGAATTTTATTCGAACAACCATTTTCAACTTTCCGTTTTATCTCTTAACACTTTAGCTACTAAATGAGTCGCATATGATTCATTCTCCCTTTTTCATCGTTTATTTTTCGGCACAGAGTTTTTTTTTTGCTTTGGTATTCAGTGCTTATTCAGTAATGCTTTTGGTATTCATTCGATATCTTAAGGAACGCAGATCTTACAGCGAGCGTTATTAAGAACAGCTTTATTCTACTGATTTGAATTCCGCATTCAGTAGTAGCTTTTTCGAACATTTATGCTAAGAACCTGGAACGCTTTATCGCAACGATGCTATAGTAAATTAGGGAGAGAACTTGTATAGAAGTGTTTATAATTTGTGAAAGTCGCTTTCGTCAACGTATTTTCAAAAAATGTGTACTTGCTAACATTGTATAATCGCAGCATTTATTCTCGTAGTCGTTCATTGCTGCGATAATACACATTCTGTCGACCTTCAGCCTTCACAACATGCACTTTTCACGCACAAATTACATGTATTTTACATAACCCGACGTTACATATTTTGTGGATTCCAGCACTTCATTCATTCGACTCGTTTCCTCATGTTCATCCAAGAAGGCGTTAGGGTTTTGTGCCTCAATTCGGCTGCGGCTTGAGAATTTTTGACCCTCTTTGTGAAGTTCATTGAATAAATTCTTCCTAAAATCTTGGACAACCTATCAAGGCGTTCCTAGGTCTTCAATTTGTACAACCAGTAGCCTCTATCGATAGGAGAAAGCTTTCCAGACAGGTCTGGTACCAATTTATCGAACACGGAGAGATGAGATGTTTCGTTCATCTTGGTCGGCGTAGAACAAAGGCATCGCGTGTGTTATTGAATCGGTATATCTGCCACTGCGCTACTCGTGCAGTACATAGATTTGCAACCTTAAAATTTTTGCTATGTTTACAATTTGAAATCCTCCAATGTTCTCAAAAACTATAGCTTTTGCAGCTAACCGTTCCCACAATGACTACTGAAACAGTCCGAAAGAAGAACCACGTATATGGATGATTCGGGTTCTCAGCTACTTCACCTTAATTCCGGGACATTCTGCTTTTGTATAATTGCTTATGACGGTCATTACAACGTCTGCTTTTCTTTGACTATTGAATGGCATCTTTCAAGAAATGGTCACATGAGGGTGTAGACACTTCCACTCTGTTGATTTAAATCCAACTCGAATCGAGGTGGACCTTGAACTTTGCATCTCCACGTTGTTGCAGTACATCTTTGGCCCCATACTTTCTCTTATGTGGGATGTACTGGTGTAAAACTTCTCTTCTTGCAAAGGTCATATAATTTGTTGATTAATAAACTGGAGTGTATCGTGTATTTGTACTACCGCTACTCCAATAATATCTCAGTTGTGGCACCCACGCGTTTTCCGTCTTAAGACGAAGACCGGTGAAAATCCTCATTTCTACAAAGGTCACGAGTTCTCCTTGCGTTTGCAGTCGTCAGGATGGGTTATACTGTGGAATGGGTAAAAATGAATGTGCCGTGAAATCTTTCACCAAAGGCTGACGGCCATGTGCTTGGATGGTGGACAAATTTATTTTCAACAAGCACACCACACACACACTCCTGATGAGTACTCATTCGAAGATGATGTTTCAATAATCTGCTGGCAAGGTCATTGTACCTTATAGAACTCAATTTTTGATCAGCAGTTGATTGTTACATCATTCCCAATCGCTTTGTTATCCAAATCACCTTACACGATCTGCTGATATTGAAAACAGGAGAATTGCCAAAAGCTGATAGAATTGTTGATGGTAGAAGGGCTTTTTTTCCTTCGTAAAGAAGAGTAGAAAATTTTTTAAAGCATTATTATAAGAGCTTGATTGATGCGCGTGATATGGAAAACGCGGATTTTCCCTACGAAAACTGCAGAAGAACAGCTCTATTTGTGGAAGGTCAAAAGGCCATTTGCTGGAGTTACATGTTACTTGGCTTGGGTAGCACGTAACTCATGGGATAAATCAGTATCTTCAGCAATATATTAATCACCATTTAGGGAATGGCCAGATCATGGATGTCCTTCTGGTGAAAAACAGCTTATCAATATGATTGAAAAAATGGCAGAGCTTCAGGGACAGTGTGATACTCCAGTCCTTGTGCATTGCAGGTATAAATTAATGTCTTTTATTCAGGGAATGTGTAGGCAATCCAGTATCGAAGATTTCCTGAATTCATGAAGAATTTTTTGAGTTTTGTACTGCTACGAATTCAGTGCTGGTGTTGGCCGTACGGGGACGATCATATCCGTTAACTACATAAGGGAACTTATCGGTTCTAAAGAGTTGGACTCTCTGGATATTTTTGATCTCGTGATGAGGTTAAGGAAGCAGAGAGGAAGTATGGTACAAACACAGGTTGCTTATTTAGTTTAAATTTCGTTTGATTCCGCCTGTTGATGTATATACATTTCGTATTATCTGCATTGCTATCGGTATTCACGTTTTCAGGATCAATACCAGTTCGTTCACAAATGTGTTGCGTACTATTGTAGGAAGCAGTTAGGTATCCAGCAACCAGAACCTCCGAGTGCTCCGTCTTTGGTAAGGATAACTTACATGAAGATATACAGACCTCTCTTGCAAATGTTATCTATAACTATTACATCGAATCCTACTCATTTCCTCTAATATCTGTTGAAGGAGCTCTCTCAATCTGTTCCCTCTTTAATGGCACCAATTTTTTCCGCACCTACCCAGGAAAATAATGATCTACTACTACAATTCGATGATGACAGCAGTGATGAATGTGAGGACGATTCTGTCCCGGGTATATCTTTACAAGTTTCAATCCTGGAAAGGGTAATGCAGTTATAGTTAAATTCAACATGCAGATTTTCCACACGAACCGCCTGCACCGCGTGGACCGGAAGAGCTTGGCAGCGCGGCGACTTGAAAGCCACTTTATGATTTTCACGTTTGTTCCTGTCTGATATTTTCTGTTTTCCTATTCTCATGCGTTTCTGTTCGTTATTTGGGAAATCGTTTCCTTAATAGCTTCTTGCAGAATTTGTCGGTTGACTTTGTAAGTTTGACTGAGCTGAGGAAACTCATCACGGATGACCAGTTTATGTCATAATCACTGAGTTGCTATAGCTTTTGTGAGTCGTTTGCACATTTGATTCACACGTTTCAGATTGTTAGGTGCGAATTGTTTTTCTAGAGATCGTTGATTTGCTCCACTTCGTGGTGGTTCATTCATTCATTCATTTTTCATTGCGACATTCCAAATTTCACCATACGTATCTATAGTTGTTGTGTACTTTTCTTTCTATTCATCACTTTCTCGGCGATTACCTCTTAACGTCTGATTGGAGTTATTAATACCGTCTTTACTGATTCTTCATATTTTTAGTTAAATTCCTCTTTCTAAATCACTGGTCTGAAAGGTCTCGGTGATGCCCTGTAACCGTCTATTCGGATCATTTTCAAGTCGGGTTCATTGATTTTTCTTACGTTTTATGCTTTGTGGAAGATTTGAGCATGTTTCATATATTTTATCTACATTCCTTAATGAAATAAGTACTAAAATACCGTTGGGGTCAGGATATTCGTCTCTTATCCTGAACATTTAGATATTAGTACACTACTCTTCTTCTTTGGTGATAATGGGCACATCTTAAATGTGAATTTCACTTTCTTATCGTACTTTCATGTCCTGTGATCAGTATGCTTCCAGTACTAGATGCATTATGATAAATGTACATGTGACCCTGTTCTCTCTAAGCTGATGTTACGTTTCTACATAATGAATATAATTAGATTGAAACATTGTGTTTCAATATTTATCGCATGCACGCACTTCAATTAGTCTCAAAATGAGTCACTGGAGCTGCGTGATTAGCGTGGTCCTTTCAAAATCGGTGAAAAGGAAATACTAGTGGGCTGAGGTGTTGCTTATTGAGCATCGTAAAGAATTCAGCTTTCCGAAGCTGTTTTCTAGACGTAAGGTATCGTGTGCTTTATATGTTTGATTCTCCCGCAGCTAGCTGGAAACGGCGAGCATTTGTGGTTGGCCGACGTTCGCTATATTTACCTGTGTCACCTGTTTAACGTTGGTTTTCGAGTAGTTTTGCCCTAGCGAAGTCTCTATTCATCAGTGATAGTATAAAGTTCAAACGTCTCTTGGCGACTTTTGAACCTTTGCTCATGCAACCGTTATTGTGAACGTGCTGAATGAAATAGCAATATTTGTACTGGTGCTGTCAATAACTATGCTGCAAGACTCGAACAAAGCAGTGGAATAAACGTTTTTTTTATAGCGGTCACAGGATTTCGTGTTTTGAACAGGGTGCTTTCACTACTTTCGTGAAAACGAGTCTGTACAAGAGGAGGAGAGAGGAATGCCATGACTCGATAGGGAACCTTGACATAACTACAACGCAAATTGGAAGAAATTTTTAGCTGATTGGGATATTGTTATACCTAACTACATTTTAGTGTTCTCCAATTGGGTGCAATACGTTAAAGGTTAAGAAAAGGGATTTCGAAATTGTGAGAAACCATGGTTACCTTCATAGCCTTTCTGCCCTTAGAATTTCTTCCCAGTACTCTCATAGCGAAAGATATCTTAAAGCCCAATAAATGAAGTTCGTTCTCCTTCTTCTTCCTTCTTTGCTTTTGGAAAAAAAAGAAGCTATATGCCCAGTTAGAACGCGGACTGCCCATTTAAAGAGCAGGATAGACGTGGGACTTTTGGCCGGATGTCGCGCACGACACCTCCTAGTTCCTTGATTATAATCTTTTCATTGAATTCAACTAAGGATCGTAAACGGAATACACTCAAACACTTGCAGAAGAAATACAACCACAATGTTGCTGCGATATTTGCAAAACTCTGCACTACATGTGTGTAACTTGGGGAACGAACGCACTATTGCCCTTTCAGGAGAGTAACGTGTTCACCTCCACACCATGTGGGGTTTTTTTTCGCCTGTCTCGCAGCTAGTTCTATCCATCGATCCCGTTGATGGGTGATTGCTGATAGCGCTGAGGCAGTAGCGCGTTCGTTCCCCACCTTAGACACCTGTGGTGCAGAATTTTGCAAATATCTCAGGAACATTGTTGTTATATTTCGCTTAGTACCCTGCCGTGAAAATTGTAGTAGGCAGAAAATAAAAAATAAAACTTCCAGAAGAGTTTATTTGAAGTCTCAGAGGTAGTACGTGGTCGCTTTTCAACGTTAGTTCACATGCTCGTCACATGAGGAAGTGTCATATAGCTTCTTAAACAGATTCCTCCTTAAAGACGAGAAATCTATCATATTATTATTATTATTAATATTATTATTATCATTTACATTGAAACAGCTATTTCTACAAACAATAAGTTTTCTTCAGCTGTCCGTTTAAAAAAGACATTTCACAAGAAACGTTTTTAAAAAACTGCTCGTTTTTATGTATTTATTACTATTACTTGCAAAATTGAAGTCATGATGAATCCCGTGTCATAAGACTTTAACATAACTCAGCACTTTGCTTCTAGACTATATTCGAAAATAATGTACGAATCATTTCTTTTTTTTTTTTTGAAAGATTTGTACTTCCATATATAGTAATCTGCGTCAACGATCAAGAATCAATGATGGTGTTCTCTAACGTGTTCACCTCCACACCATGTGGGGTTTTTTTTCGCCTGTCTCGCAGCTAGTTCTATCCATCGATCCCGTTGATGGGTGATTGCTGATAGCGCTGAGGCAGTAGCGCGTTCGTTCCCCACCTTAGACACCTGTGGTGCAGAATTTTGCAAATATCTCAGGAACATTGTTGTTATATTTCGCTTAGTACCCTGCCGTGAAAATTGTAGTAGGCAGAAAATAAAAAATAAAACTTCCAGAAGAGTTTATTTGAAGTCTCAGAGGTAGTACGTGGTCGCTTTTCAACGTTAGTTCACATGCTCGTCACATGAGGAAGTGTCATATAGCTTCTTAAACAGATTCCTCCTTAAAGACGAGAAATCTATCATGCCAGGAATATTCGCTTTTCGCACAAAATCTTTACTTTCTTGTCCTCCCATTGTTGATAAAATTATCTTTCTTTATGTAAAAAGAACAAAGCTACCAATTCATTCCATAACAATCACAAGGATGCTGAAATATGAGCGAAACTCGCAACTTCAGGGGGACTTCGAACGCGTAAGATTACCTTCTCCGGAGCTCACGTGCTATCCACAACAACCGAGGCACTTGCTTTGCCTTTCTTTGCCATTGAAAAATAATAGGCAATAAATGAATGTCAAAGGATTATTCTCTAACAGAACAGTAGGTTACATTTGCTTCTGCTAGTGCTTACTTGTCTTACCCCTCATTAAGAAGTTCTTGGAGGAAAATACGTCATCTGGCATACATTTCGAGAGCAACTGCGATTTGTTCGAGGCTAAATTTTTTATTAAAGTTATGATAATACAATTGGTATTGTTTTGCCAGGCTTTAGTGGTCTAGTCGAATCTTCAATAAATGCTGGCTACAATGGTCATGATGTTCTCAAAACGTTTTTCTCTAAGTGGGCGCCTATAGCGCAGAGATTAGAGGTCCCCTTCAAT
The DNA here is from genome assembly GCA_009735665.1 of Angiostrongylus cantonensis. Taxonomy (NCBI): domain Eukaryota; kingdom Metazoa; phylum Nematoda; class Chromadorea; order Rhabditida; family Metastrongylidae; genus Angiostrongylus; species Angiostrongylus cantonensis. Next base: position 1,184,338 of record MQTX01000041.1, on the reverse strand, counting down.
ACATACATACGTGATCGTTGGATCGATCCCATACCAAGGCTCACCAACCTTTTAACCCACTCTGAGTCGGCGAATTGGTACCGGACCACTTTGGGAAGGTAGTCGCACAATCCTGACACATCGGTAGGAAACTTCGAGTCATTTTATAGACCAGATATACAGTCGACCATCTTTAACGGTGCTTGATGAAGTCGAATGCATAGTGCATCCTGTAGGGTTGATCAAAGCCGAACACTTTACCCTTTTTATCATTTTCTTCAGTAATTAACTGAATCCAGTATCGTAGTGTGATGAAATTGAGTTGCCGTATCCAGCTGAATGAACATCAATCCAGATAAACAGAATATTACTTATTAGAATAGGAGATACAGAGGATGCCAGAAGCACGTTGCCTCTGCGATTTGTTTTCCACACGTTGATTCGTTCTGTGCGGTACAGCTTCGTCATAACCATGTAGGCACCTTCGATCCTCCAGTGTTCCTCGCTGTTCCAGGATTGCTTTGGAACAAAATTTCCAACTCGATCTCACGGATATAGTAAACTGCGTTTTCGTTAACTGGTGGTGGACAACTGAATGCTTCTGTCCTAAACAAGCACATTCGTTGTCTACGAGGGATGTAAAAAGTTTATCACCAATGCATGGTTGTTTGACCTGGTCATATTTGCTGTTGTGTACATCATAACTATATTCCTAAACAAATACTAGCAATACAGGAACGTTTAGTCATTATTTACCTGCCATGACTTCGCTAAGAGAATGAAAGTCGATTACAGTATGCTTTGGCGGTACTCATGGCAATGTTTGTTGATGGTTCGGCTTGAGTGTGCTTAGCTCTCAGCAGTGTTTCGATCATTCATCCACCTCCAGGTGAGACACTTGACAAGCACCCCATTCCAGCCGTTCTATACGCCAAACAGTCGAAGATAAGGTGGGCAGGACACGTAATGTGTATGAACAACAACCGATATACAAGAGCCGTTAGTGACTGGATTCCTCGGGATGTCAAACGTACTGCAGGAAGACCACCGACCCGATGGTCAGAATTCTTCATGAAGAGTCTAGAAGAAAGATATTATGCTCCTGGAGCGATCAGTACCCACTGGGCTACTCTTGCACGCGACAGGGAAAAATGGAGGACTTACTGGCGGCCGCTCGAGTCGCTCGACGATCAACGGGACAACAGGTGATACAGGTGGTATACAGTAATCATACATCGACAGCTTATATTGAGGTAGGTTTGCCTCTTAATGGTGCGTATGCCTAGGCGTAAGGTGTTCGAAACGGCCCGAATCTTCCTATAATTTCGGAATCGGAAAAATGGTACTAGACTTGCATGGTATGAGCTCCTTCCGGTGAACAACAGCGAGAGACAGCCTTTGATGAAGATGTGTGAGCGCCTTAGTACGACTGTGACTATTCGACCAGCATTCAAGTATATTCCAAGCAAAGACCAAAAAACCTCAATCACCAGCCGAATCCGCACGAAATTCCAAGCGCCTTAGTGGGGGAAGTATGTGAGGAAACGAAAAGAATAAAGGAATTGCGTTGATGGGCACAGTGTGATGTAGAATCACGTTGAGTAAAAAGAACTCGTACATTTTTTGCCTTTGAAGGGGATGAGGCCGGTCAACCTCTTCAACATCTAGGGTTTTCTTTTCGCTTTCCATTCTATTTCCAAAACTACCTTAACTTTCCATGTAGCGCGCAATATAACTGATTTGCTTCAAAAACAACATTTAGCTCAAGACGAGTTGATTTTTGATTTTTGGACATAATGTTTCTTCTCGCACATGCAAAATCCTTTGCTCGCTCTATTTGCTCAACAAGAAGTTCTCTGATCGCGTCGAAAGAATTTACTGTTTTGTTGCAGTACGGTCAAATATTTATATGATGGCGATAATTCTCTATCTTGCAAAGACCTCTGTATAATTTTGTATGTACTTTCATTACCTATTGCTTTAGCACACTGTAGAAAGCCCGCCCATTCAGTACGGTAATTTTTATTCCTAAGTGCCCTACGACCGCATCAAACTGTTAACTCAACCGACACTCTCTATGCCCTCCGTTCTATAATGCGTTTCGTTTTAACAGTTTCTTCTAAGGTTTTCAAGAGCTTTTTTAAAGGTAATTTACTGCAGGTGCGCGTGTAGCGTAGTGGTCGGAGGCGCTATGCAATGCACATAGAATCGATATCAAGCCGTTCATCCCTCCAGGGTCGACATGCTTGTACCAGACTTGTCTGAGGGGACAGCAACACTGGCTTAATACATCAATAGGCCACCGCGAGTGACCAGATATGCATTCGATCACCTCCAACGATGCTTAATGAAGTTGAATGCATGTCGCATCCCTTTAGGATTGATCAACGCCGAGAGCTCTATCCTTTTATCCCTTAATTTACTGAAAGTAAACATTCAGTATAAGGATGAAAGTTTTTCATAAAATTTTAGATTGGTGATGGTGAGCAATAGATGACGCTACAACGGCACAGATGATATTAGTTCAGCTCATCAACTATGAGGACGACAGCAATGGAAGATGAAGATGCTTGGTAAAGAAGAATGAGATCTGTGGGTCATCCGCATGCAGAAATCAACAACATATCAATACGAGGACTTCACATTGAGAAACTCCAGTTGGACTAATGCAGAGTGATTATAGATGGCATACAATGGCTGTGTGCATCCTAATTGAAACCGACGAACACGGTATCAGCATCCAGATGATTCCTGGATACTGATAGTATCAGTCGGCACGGAAAAATTCTCGGCTACAACACTTCGGTTTGGAAAAGTTTAACTGCTCGTTGCAAACTACTCCGAGTCAAGTGATGTGTCTGTTGACAATTTTCCATATTCTACCGAGATAACTAGAGAACGATTCAAGTTTGTCATAGAAAATTTGTCTTTCGCCCCAAAATGTAATGCAGATAAAAGATTTCTGCTTTTCTTCAACAAGCATTGTCAAGCTGATTATTGTGCAAACTAGGAAATTCTCAATCACAAAAATTCTATATCGTTCGCAAAGTGTCCAGAGCTTAGGGAAGTGTAACCGTAAACTGCGTAGCGATTCGATACTTTGCACCATCCTCTATCATGTGGTCAACTCACAGAACCCGTTTCCATCCTGTAGGAATCCTAGTCGCAAGGTACCAAATCCCCTCGGATTCACGAATGCTTACGGATGTCTATGGCAAATGCATCAAAGTATCGTATCGTTATCGTGGGATTTCATTGATAACTACGCGCAAGCAGCTCTCAGTATGTCAGCAGAGAAAACAACAGATCCTCAATTCGTAACCGAACTGACATCGTGGTTCGACCAACTTTACGATTGGCATTTGTAGGAGAGAAACGGTAGGACGGGAAAAAGTGCTAGGGCTCATATATTGTTTTAAGAGGATCATTTAAAATTATAACACATTTTATGATTGGTTCAATTCCACACCCGGGCTAACAAAGCTCTTTATTCTTCATAGGTTCCGAACTCGGTACCAGACTTGTTTGAGAGGATACTAGCTTGATATATTGATAAACCACCAAAACCCATTGTTTAGGTCAAGTATGCATTCAATCATCTCTGCCTTGTTTAATGGAGCCGAATGTAAAGCGCATCCCTAACGGATTAATCAACACGGCAAGCCTTTAGACTTGCTTTGTTTAGATTAAATTGCTTTCCCAATATTAACTTTTGTAATACTAGAATTTCTGTTGCTCTATAAATATAACCTTTGAAAGAAAAAATCGATATATTTTACTGTAACTGGTCCCACGGTCCCTATCTTCGGTCTTCTTAACCTTTCACAGGACCGACATTCTATTTTTCAAATAATCCCAGTTTTTCCGTAGGGGTTATGGAAGTGTTTGGCTGGCTACACTGCATTTCAACTTTACCCTTCCAGACTCTCAAAAAGGCAAAATACGCCGGAACGTTAGCCACAGTTGAGAAAACCTTGTTTCAACAACCTCATCTGTGCCCATCACGAAAACAGTAATTGATTAATCACTTATGAATGCGTAGTTTTGTTGTTCAGCAATCGCGAGGTTGTTATACAGCATACATTTACTTCCATAGAAAAGCAGTCATCAACCATATGCGACTATAATCAGCTGTTCTAACCTTCCTCATTGGAAGTCATGTAAAAAAGCGGCTCTGAAGAAGGCGATACTGCCGAAACGTCAGCTACTGTTGTGTTGTATTGTATTGTGTGCTTTTCTATAGAAGTAAATGTATGCTGTATAACAACCTCGCGATTGCTGAACAAGAAAACTACGCATTCATATTCCAATGCCGAGGTTAATAGAAAGTCGAACCTGGGAACTGTTACAAGATTAATCACTTAGTTTGTATTCTAGTGCCTACTATTTCGAATGTATTTCAAACAAAATAGTCAAAATGATAGTAAAAGCTGGACAGTGTTAGGTTTGATTTTGTGCTTACACTTCTAACAACAACAATAATATTTGAATTAAACGTCTCAGATAAGCATTCAACTATTCAGACTGACCATTATGTCGTTTGAACAATGTCGCGCCGAGTAACACCTGTAAATGTCATAATGGCTTCATCGGAGTGGCCGTTATGACATCTAGAGGTTTCATTTTTTTTTCCGGCAGTTTATTTTAACGCATACAGCTATTTTCTCAAGCCTTTTATAATCAATTGATAGCTTGCAGAACACAGATGTCTTATTTGACGTTGGTGGGGAAAAGTTCTTTCTTACACCTAGAACTTTACGAGAGACAGTTTTCCGAACGAGTTTGCTAACCAGAAGTTTGGGTACTAAGTGACTACTCTTTCAATTCTAATTGCTGTAGTGAGTAATAGAGGTGCGTGTGGTGTGGCGGTCGGAGGCGCCCTGCAGCACACACGTGGAATCGATCCCGGCACCCGTGGCTCACCAAGCCTTCCATCCATCCGGTGTTGATAAATTGTTACCAGATTTGTCTGAGAGGATAGCAGCACTGGCTCGATACATCGGTAGGCCACCACGAGTCATTGTAAAAGCCAGATATGATACAATCGCCTCCAAACGATGCTCAATGAAGTCGAATGCATGGCGCATCTCTCAGGGACTGATCAACGCTGAGAGCTTTATCCTTAGCCTTATAGTGATAGTTATCTTATAGTGTGCGGATATAAAAAATATTGAAGTAGAAACGCATAAGCTGCAAAATACTTTCAAATGCTGACATCAATGTGGTTGTATGGTGGACTACAGCAACACGTAGTAAACAGCATCATAAATGTCATTCGTACTCATAGAACGATAGACCAAAATATTCCCTACAATCCATTCATGTTCGCAACCCACGAGGTCCTCTAGTTGCCGAACAATTTTTGTTTGTTTTCAAAAAAGCAACAAGTCCATAGAGGCTGAAAACTAGCTGTCGTTCAGTCCGCAAGAAACCCGAGATTACGCGCCTTTGCGAAAATGTTAGATTCACTAGTAGTTCGTTCTGTGATGTACGATATCATCGATAACGTTGGCTATACTGTTACAGCTTAGATGATGCATTACCACCTGATTGTGCTTCTCTTACCAGTCATGGGTGCTCTGGCTGCCATTCGCTGCTTCTCCGGACAAGAGACGTTCCCTGGGCAAGGAATACCCTACATACCAGGTGAGTCGTAGCGGTAACGCGGCAGGATGCAGTCATAAAAAGCTGACGAAATGCTAGAAATCAGCAGCGAGACCCTCAGATATAACAAAACTTCATGTGGTTTTAGAATATAGTTTAGGATTTACAACGCACTTCTGATCAAAACATTCTAAAGTTCAGAGTTTCTACACATTACTATTGGATCCGTGAGAAGTTGATGGCTTCAAAACCTAAATCGTTTGACCAAACACCGGTGTTTCCTAATCTTCCATTCACTGTTTTCTTGTGATTATGCAATTACCTTTCACAAAGTAATACTACCTTTAAACTCATTGTAATTCTTACCTTACTGTGTCAATAGAATGCTGTTGTTAGAAAAAAACGTAGTCGAAGTTCTAAGCAATATTTTAAGGTATTTTTGCAGTCGTTATCTTAGAACCTTTGTTTCTTGGTTTATGTAAGACAGCAGGGGCGCGCGTATAGCGGCGCAGTGGTCGGAAGGGTCTTGCAATACACATGAAGTCGATCCTGGCGCCATAGGACCACCAAGCTTTCCATGCCTCCATGGTCGTCAAATCGGTGCCAGACTTGTCTGGGTGGATAGCAGCACTGACTTCACACATCGGTAGGCCACCGCGAATTATTGTAAACGCCAGATATTCATTAAATCGCCTTCAACGATGATTAATGAGGTCGAATGCATGGCGCAGGGACTGATCAACTCCAAAAGCTTTGTTCTTTTATCTTATATACAAGACAGTACTAAGGAAACACAAACTCTCCTTATTCAGTGAATTGCCCGATGGCTGACTTTTGCTTCAACAGCTATGTGAAGAGACATCTCAACGGTGACGAGAGCTATACGATCACAAAAAGTTGTGGTGAACCGGGAAAATTCACTCGAGCCCGTCTATTTTCGTTCTTCTGCGTAGAATCAAATGAAAACTAGCATGCGAAAAAAAGCACTTGTTCAGTTCTTTTTTGTGAGTTGAAAACGCAAACACCATTCTTCGTTTTACATTCACAACTGTCAGAATGGGTGCGTGTATCACAGTGGTTGGAAGTGCTCTGCAATACACACAGGATCGATCCCCGCGCCCCAGGCTCATCAAGCCTTCCATCCTTTCAGGGTCGGCAAATTGGTACCAGACTTGTCTGAGAGGGTAGCAGCACTGGCTCGATGGTGGTGGGCCACTGCGAGTCATTCTAAAGGCTAGATATGCATTCAATCACCTCCAACGATGCTCAAAGAAGTCGAATACATGGCGCATATCTCAGGGATTGATCAACGCCGAGAGCTTTATCCTTTATCCTTTAAAATTAAGAATGTTTATCATATAACCCGGAACACATTAGCACTAGGATCCACAAGATGTTGCTGTAGTCAGTGGTCCCAAGCAGTTGACGAAAAGCAAGAGCATTTTGTGAACTACACAGCGACATTTCTATACATACAGCATTAAAAAGAGAGTCGTATCAACTCTTCAAAGGCAGAAATTTGCAACTACCTCAGAAAGCAGGAATGTCTTCATCGATTTAGAATTGCAAAAACTAGTTCTCAGGTTGAGACTATTTATGCTTTCTAAGCCAAGTCGCCACATTCGCCTTAGAGCATCGAATCTCAAATTTTCATGGAACTTGACTCTCATAGGGATATCCCATAAGCAAGTCAGTGGTTAACTCTTCACAAGCGAGTTTTTTAAAAATGGATCGATTTTGTAAGCATGGAACGTCCTCAATTCTACTACGGTTCCTATTTTCATTGCGATTCACTTGAACAAAGTTGTACTTCACCTCCTTGCAGCAACTACCTAGGAACCTTACGACACGATTTTGTTGTTTAAAGCCGCGATACTTTACTGTGGATGTACTATACAACAAAAATTTACTACTTTAGGAGGAAGGATGCGAGGGTCCAAGTGATGAGCGGAACTGCTGTTGCGTAGGCAATTTGTGCAACTCGACTGGTAGCCCTACGATTGGACTTCTCTTGTTACTACTGACCACTTTTCGAATTCTTTAAGCATGCATATCGAATACAGCAGCTTGGATCCTTCCCAGTTATTTTTAAATTTTGCGAAATCTTTTTAATCAGTATCATCACAGTTTATTGATATTAATGAATGGGCTAGAGAAATGAGTATTATATATTTCGATAGTTGCTGTGACTTTGTAAATATGACGAAGACTGATTACACACTATACATTACTATCACTATACGACTAGAAGAATCTATGGAAATATAGACAGCAGGAACTCAGCACATCAGGAATTTTAGCTATAACAAAGCTACGCACCATCTCTTAAGTGATTGAGTCTCATTAGTAATGAAGACAGATGGTTTAAACTAAGGCCTAGTGAGTGAGGATATATTGCGACTAAAGTCAAATCCTCGACAATTAATAATCGTAAGGAGTCGCATAGACGTTTCCATAAAAACCCACAGTAATACGGAAAATCTAGGCTGAAAGATAAGCGAGATTTTTTCACTCGAGATGTGAAGGCGAAATAAAATGGATCCAGAACACCTGCAGAAGTACGTAAAAGAAAAGGTGGTAGACAAGAAATCGAGGACTTCATGATATAAAATCCTTGGCAACAATCCGTGAGAGAACATGGTCAGATATGGTATCTTCGTTGAACGAATCACGAAGTTGGTAAACCTAGAATATTCCTCGTTGAAAAAATCATTCAACGATTTCCCCTAGTCTAATTCTTATGATTCCTGATTTCCTATAATTCCTCATTCATTATGGCATTCTGGCTTCCAGGTATGTTCCATGAATATGTGAAAACAGAGCCAAAGAAAATTCCAAGACATTCGTAAAACATGGACCCCGGGCCAAATCGAAAAACTAGCTCAGAGACCCGCAAAGTAAGGGCCTCCGCGGCACAGTGTCTAATGCGCGAGCCCCGGAAAGGGAAGTAGTGGTTCAATCTGGCCCAGGGTCCAAGTTTTGCGAATGTCTCAGCGTCGCTGTGGTTGATTTCGAATAATGCGCTGCCGTGAAAGTTGTAGTAGGTAAAAGTAAATAAAAAGAAGAACACTAATGTATTATTTTCTTTCCGATTGCTTTTTTTGCAATGTGAACTTTTCTTCTGAAGTATCTTTTGTAGGCGAGTGTTAACTTTCCTACTAAAGATATTATACACAAAGTGTCGCATGAGAAGCTATTCTTTACACGTTAAAATCTACAAAAAAAACATTGTCAGGACGAGCCCATCTACACTAAAACCTACAAAAAAAACTTGTTTAGACAATTTGTTCGTCTCCATGGACCTTGCAGCGATTTATTTTTCTACGGTACAGTTTGCAGACCAAAAAACGTTTAATTACAAAAATTACCTTCTGAATTAGGCCGAAGTCCATTATACTGGACAACTTGTCGAGCGCCTCCGGTTTACCATCGATTTGCTTCGCCAATTTCTTCATCACTGAACCGTCCTTGTCATCAAATATACATACCAGTACATTTTTGCTGGTGTCAGCGATACCAAATGTGACTAAGGAGTCCGAAATCTGCGAAACAACCAATAAATATCATGAAAATAGCTAGGAATTTTAGGGTTGAAGTGGCTATCAACATATTTGGGACGTATTGGGACAGACTATCAACAATCAGAAAGTGAAACCTGATCAATTGCGAAGTACATGTATGAATGAGAGGTAAACTTTAAAATTCGGAATAAACACTAGGTATACGTCTAACAGAGCTCACATTTCGGGTCGGCGAGAGACTATAAACGAGCTCGGCAGAGAGGCTTCGCGTCGCCAGTCGATTGTGAGCAGCTTGATGAACGGCACGATTTGCTGCGGCTAGCACTACAAAGAGCTGTAGCACCTAAAAAAACCTTGCACCCTTAACAATTCTTTTGTGAGGGTTGGTGGGAAATCCACTATGTCTACCTACCAACTTATTATGAGAACAATTACACTTCGTAGAAGTACTTATTTAATGCTAAGTTATTCTACACTCAGTAAGTAAATTCTTCAAATATCTTTGATATTTACACCTTCACAATATATATGGCTCGCAGGAAAAGTTATCCAAACTGTGGACGAGTTCGACTTTTTTTTAGAGAATTCCTTGTTACAAAAGGGTTTTGAAACTCTGATACTATTTCCACGACCGACTTTCTATTAACCTCGGCACTGATCAAGTAATTCTTCGTATTCTTGTTGAGCAAACGCGAGGTGTTATTATTATTCTTTATTCACATCGTAATGGACATTACGATTCCATGTGAATTCTGTGCGGTTGATCTCCACTCGACATACTCAGTGGAAGGCGAAGTCCGCCGAAACGTCAGCTTATTTGTGAATAAAGAATAATAATAACACCTCACGTTTGCTCAACAAGAATACGAAGAATTATCTGATACTATTGTCTGAGCATATCAAAAACAATAACCACCAATAAACATCCCTCAGTATACCGTACGCCAAGCCATTGTGTCCAACATTCAAACGACACAATAACACTGTGCTTAGGAATCACAAGAAAGTATTGATTTTACTGCATCGACTGAACCATCATAAACGTCCCAAATATGTCCCTACCAGTGTGAAGAAAATGAATGCGTAGTTTTCTTGTTCAGCAATCGCGAGGTTGTTATACAGCATACATTTACTTCCATAGAAAAACACACAATACAATACAACACAACAGTAGCTGACGTTTCGGCAGTATCGCCTTCTTCTCTTAGAGGCTTTTTGGATAAATGCCAAAAATCCGGCAATGAATAGCAGGGAGGAACGCCCAGAGGTTACACGCGACCTAGCCCCGTATCTATATATCAATTTCTGATGTGGGGTGGCGCAGTCATCAACCATATGCGACTATAATCAGCTGTTCTAACCTTCCTCATTGGAAGTCATGTAAAAAAGCGGTGAGTTTTTCGAGAAGCTGTTGATCATATAATTGCCATGAAGTTTTTCGTCTTACTGTAAGTGTTATTGAAGTGTTTGGCCTAATAAATTGTATATCAGCATACCCTTCCAGGCTCTGAAGAAGGCGATACTGCCGAAACGTCAGCTACTGTTGTGTTGCATTGTATTGTGTGTTTTTCTATGGAAGTAAATGTATGCTGTATAACAACCTCGCGATTGCTGAACAAGAAAACTACGCATTCATATTCCAATGCCGAGGTTAATAGAAAGTCGAACATGGGAACAGTGTGAAGAAAGTTCTTAAAAACTTCCAGAGAATGAAAGAAGCATGTGGTTTTCAAGATCATTCGATTACACACACTCGACACCCTACTATATGTGAAATCCAACAACCTCAGGTCGATCTTAAACCTGTATAGATTTACCATTTGTTTTAATTCAATTTAACAATCTCATCCTGAGGGATCACTTTATCTCTGGAGCAACTTAGCTAACGATGTCAATTAAAACCTAGAAATACTACAAATGGTTTCGACATTCATTGCGAATCAATTTCGAAAGAATACTGAGGAATTTTCACACTCAACGTCCAAGATGCATTGGACTCAATTGCATGCGTTGGGAAGCGAAGTGGATGAAATGGATTTACTTAGACATATTTATTTTCTTTTCGACACAGAGAGCTTTTTTGCTTTTTTGTGCATTTCCCATTCGATCAACAACAGCTCATCCAACACGTGTTGCGTCAAAGGCGGTCCGAGAGAAACCGCACTTGATACAACCCACTTCATAACTTACAAAAAAACTTTATCATGCCAGTTCGCATGTCTGCAACGACATGGTTTTGCTGGCGAGAACAGTGCCCACTGCAAAGAATGTTGGCGATGAGGACCGTATAAAGAAATCTCTCTTATACTTACACATTGAAATCCGACAAGTGGCGACACCTGTCGGGTACCATAAGATGGTAATTCATTCAGGGAACTTCTATAGATGTAATTGTAGCGCATATATGTAGAGATGGATGTTCGCACAGTGTCTGCCCATCAGTGTGCTTCTACACGGTTTATGCTTAAAGTCATCAGCTCGTGTTATCACAACTGATGTTTTGGACGTTATGAACAAAAACATTTATTACACAATGTAGTTCTCTCAATTTATGAAGAATAGGAGGCCATTTTCTTCTGCCCAATGATATCAGAAGTTCTAAACTCCTCAAGCCCTCCAGCTATCGAAAAAGTCCCATCCGCTATCTAAAAACCAGCACCGTTCATTATTTGCAGAAAGCGATGCGCTTGAATGACGGACAACCTGCATCAAGTCTCAACTGAAAAAACTAGGCGCCGTCCCAAGTGTCTGCCAAGCGAAATTAGTTGTCAGACATTACATGTTGAAGGAAGGAAACACGTTCAATAACTAGAGCTCGGAGATGCATAACATCGTAAGCAAATAATGAAATTAAACCATAAAATGGATACAAAAGAAAGAATAGGATATAAACACTAAGGTTATGAAAAAGCATCACCAAACCCAAGTAAATGAATCTAAAAGGCCATAAACATTCAGACTATTCGACACCAAGATTCTCTGAAGTTGAATCTTCCTCTAGATTTAGAGAAGATTCAGTACCTCTGTGTAGGAAAGATGAAGAATTGGTCATATCGAAAAAGAAATTTGTCATTTACACGTGGAAGTGAATAGAAAGAAGGAAAATTCATCTCCTCGATTCGTGGTTTGGCACAGTTATCTCACGACTTATCGTACTGCGTTCAGTTTCCTGAGTCAGTTTTACTCTTGAGAATCACTCTAACGTCTAAGTCCACAGTGGAGCGTTTAATAAATTGAACGTCAACATACAACTCTCTTCAGAGTACGTTATACAAAAAAAATATACGGTAATAAAATTGGTACACTTGGTACACATTCTCATCTGTCGTCAACATCTGGATATCGTCACGTAGTAGATTACGCCTGCCGCTACCCTCTCGCACTAACTTTGTTCACAAAAATAGATCTGTACCATTAGCCTCCTATCGCAAACGATTAGCAATGATTTAAGATTAGAACAGGTATGAGAGAACAAGTGTCTAAAATAGCCGACAAGAGTGTCGAGGAACCAGTAAAGAAGAAAAAAGCCCGGTTCCACCTCTTCAGCTTCACACTTCGTTCTAACTTGGTGAGGGCTTTGGATATTTGATAATTGCCCATGTGGAAAAAAGGCTTGCCTAAATGGCAAAACAGTAATCACATCGAAACTCCGTCAAAGGCCATAATATTAGGTGAAAATGGAAAAGTACAGAACTGAAGCAACAGGGACTTAGACTAAGAAATTCGTGCGCATCATTATTTCGTTAATCACAAGTGCGTAGTGAAATTGCTATGAAACGTGACCCACTAAACACTATCGCTACGGTCCAGTTAAGGTTAAGTTCTTATTTCAATAACCCAATGAACAACTCTTCCCCACTCACCAACTCGGCGCGAATCATTGCAGCATCAATTTCACCACTCCGCAATTTGTTACGTAGTTCATGCTGAAGATACTAGATTCTTCAAAAAAAAATTCTCTGTTGCCAGATATTTATGACACTCTAAGACTTACAGCATTTTTCACGTCAGTAAAAAGGCAGATTCGAAGTGCTCGTCGCTGAGTGACGTCATATGGGTCTGGCTGGAGTTCATAAAGGCGGGAACAACCCGGAGACATTCGCTTCAGACGCCTAAATTAAATGCAAATGTAGCACAACACCATCTCAACGATTCTCGTTCCCAATGCAGAGATCTTAATCTTACAGGAATACGTACGATAACATCGATATTTATTCTTAATCCGAAAGGTGTTGCAATATCAACGGTAACAAAGAAGAATAAAAGATAGAACTTTCAGCGCTGACTGATCCCTGAAGAATGCGTTATGTGGTCGACTACAACAAGCACCGTTAGAGTTGATTTAATGAATGACCTATAATACGACTTACACGAGATTTCCCATGCACCAAATCGGTGTTGCTAACCTCCCAGACAAGTCTGACACCAATTAGCCGATTTCGGAGGGATTGAAGGCTTAATGAGCTCGGGGCTCGTGGTGAAGCCAATGACCATGTGTGTGTTGCAGGGTACCTCTAACCACTGTGCTACATGTACCTTCATCAAAAACAATGCAGAACTGAATAAGCATGTTAATGGTTTTACAAGTCATACCACTCTCCACAACACAAACATATCCGTCAAATATAGAAGCTAAAGCATATTAAATAATATGTTCCCAATTCTTGACTATAGTATCAATTAGGAGAGGGGGATGGCCCGATGTAATAAAACGAAACATCTAAAAATTTCACAATATTGCAAAATCTAATGTCTGATCGAAGCGAGACATCACAATTTCAAAGAAGTACCGCTTATTAGGGAACGAGAGATCGAGGTCACATGATGAAATATACAACGTGATTAACTAAAGTGAAAATAGGAGAAGCACATGTGGGACGAGTTGGCAAGCGTAAAGCTATTTGAGGAGAAACGGCGTATACATAGAACCACTTTTGAGTTGTTTGCGAATCCAAATTGTGTCCCAGATGTTTCACTACTTCAACTGGCATTTTACCAGTTATGTTTTGACGTCACTACATAAAACCGCACCAGTTGGAAAGACATCATTTTACCCCATAAATGTGAATCATGTACCAAGAATTTATTTCTATGAATTCTACATATCGAAACTTTCAAAGAAATGCGGTGAACTGAGTCTGTATGGCCACCTTTAACAACTGAATACCATTTCCTTTGATAAGTGATTATGTAACTAATTACACCACAAAGGGCTCGCACAGTTGGTAAGAGGTGCCTTGGGATACAAACTGGATCGATCGCTGGTTCGACCCTCCACCCCAAGCTCAACAAGATTTCCATCCTTCCAGGATCAGCAAATTGGTACCAGACTTATTTGAAAGGGTAATTAGCTTGACTTGATATATCGGTAGCGCACCGCAAGTAACTGCAGAGGCCATCGAACGCTTAGTTCGTCCCCAATAAATTGATCAACGAGGAAACCTCTACCCTTTCTAACAAATCGTAATTCATTTGCATCTACATTCTCTATATAAATAATATATATAATATAAAATAACAAAGTAGTAGTAGTTTTATGAAAAGGGATGCCACAATCTTCCTAAACATGTCTGGGTGGGTTCTGGCCACTCGTTTACGATGAGAGAAAGGCGTACACACGAAAATGAATGCAGAATCGAATCACAACGCGCTCTCAAAAGATTGCGAAACTCAAGATTTGAGGCAGTTCAAAGCTGTCAGATGTAGTGAATTTAGCCATTCACCATTACGCTGGTAAAGTTCTCGGTACGCTATTAATTATTTAATCGGAATTGTAGTAGAGTTAAGCATGTTTAATTCCTCTGTTTACTTAACATACAAACAGACTTGTGCAGTCTGGAAAACACCACCAAATTACGATCGATATTCCCTCAGAAAAAATTACGCTGTAGTATGAGCACTTAACAAAACAGGGCATAAAACCAGGACGGCCAATTTTTAAAAATTAAAAAGCACAAAACACATTCCTTGACGCAAAAAAAACAATATCAAGGCTAATAGACCTTGTGTATACTTATGTTAATCTGGTTATGTCATTGTCGCTGGACTAATATAGTTTACATAAAGGTTCAATTACCCAAACTTAAGATCTGGCTCAAAAACAAGGCACTTGGACTCACGCAATATATACCTCATCACTCGACACACACTTCCATGCCACCTTCACCATAAGGCGCACACGCCGACAATCTTGTAGTGACAGATATAGGTCAAGCACTATTTGGCATTAGATCAAAATAAAGTTTGAAATCAACACAGAATAGTCCTATGGATAGATAATCGTAGTCCAGAGAACATGATATACAATCATATAGATTCACAACAGGAAAAAACGAAAGGAAAAAAGAAGGAAAAATGGAAAGGAGGGAAAAGAAAGGAGAAGGAAGAAAGCTGCCACGATTAAGGACTTTCTCAATTAATTGATCTAAAGAAAGTACAAATAATCGTAAGTCGTCGTTATGGAAGTGAACCAAAAGAACTTTAAGCCGGAAAAAAGCACAAAAATAGGAAAAGTGGAAAAAATAGATCAAGCGTTCCGTTATAATCGCAGTAGTTGGGGATCCCGTGCACTACACGCACTATACTCACTCGTTCGACTCCGCCCCAAACCAACTAAGCCCGCCATCTGCTTGTGGTCGATAAACTGCTACCAAACTTGTCTGGGAAAAGCTCACTCTGAGCCGGCGTCTGCTATGGTGAAGAACTGGAACGCTTTAGCAGAGCTATCCCAGGATCCCACGGAGGATCGACTCGATTAGCATCCAAAACCATTCATGACGAAGACAAGATCCACAATTAGCATCCGAACTCACAAACACATTCTAAGACTGTCAGTGATGACGGAAACACAAAAAAAAGAATGAAAACAAGATATCTAGATTCGTGTGCTGTCATGTCACGTATAAGAAAGAACCAGGGGTACACAAATAATAGCCGTTTTTGTCGTTGTGAAATTTGCGAATAAAATAATTGTCAGATGCGCTTTTAGGCTGGTTGAAACCAAGTTTTCCTCAGCGATGAGTTCAAATGCTGAGTTTAAACCTAAACAACAATGACAGCACGAAATGTCATCAAAATAGAAGCCACGAAATACCTCCCGAATAGCCAGCACGCATATACTTCAGAAAGATTTGGTGCTTGAGATAGGAGTCCTCATGGTGGAAAAGGTCAAGTGCGCCCATCACCACTGACGACGACCGTCTGATGGCGATAATAGAAGCTCCTCCAGCAACAAGGGTTGTGGAAAAACTCAACATCCACAACTCAATAATCGTTCATTATTTGCAATACAGTGGAAAATTGGAAAATCTCGATAAACTGACGCAGCATAAACTGAAACAAATTGATCGGATAGCAGTAAGACCGTTATTAAGGCCTATCTACACTTCCTTCACGGAACAAAAACGATTTACTTTTTGATTGCACTGTCAGATGTGAAGAAAACTGAGTCCTATGTGAGAACAAACAACGTCAAACAGAAGGGTTGGGATAAGATGAACACTCACCAAAGTCGATTTGCATAAAGTGGTTACGCAGATGGATTCATTTCACAGACCCTCACCAGTACTGACAAATTAATCACATCTCCCACGAAATCGCTAAAATTGTGCAAAAACCGCAACGTATGTTGTATCCACACATTGCCATTGGAAAATATTCAGTTCACTTGTGCGACAACTACACGCTGGACAAATTCGATACAAAAGCTGGATGAGTTGAACTACGAAACTCTGCCTCAGCTACCGTACTCAAAGGATAATTGCATTTCCTAAGAATTTCAGCAAGCACTAACTGAAAAAAAACACTGCCTCCTCAAGCAAACCGCTACAGGATGAGCTTTCAAAAAGATTATCGCTGTCAGAGCTTCTAAATTCCACTTTAATAAAAAAGAAGCAAGCCTTTGGCACGTTTGTAATAATATGCAAATTCTAACAGCTACTACTCTACTACTTCGATTGATAAAGTTATGTTTGAGCTGAGATATGACATTTTAAGGCCGCCGTTCAAAAATAGCCACTATTTCTGCATCAAGGTAAGACGGACGATGAGGAAAGCATACCCTTAAACGCGTTTAAGTTCCCTTACACAAAAGCCTATAAACGCACAGCGAATGATTTCCGCACTTGTTTCAATTACGATAGGTAAACTAGTTCCCTACCAATTCTAATCTCTCAGTTGAAAAAATTGGTGTGTCTTTAACTTATTCCTCGAGAAACAGCCACCAGGACATCTATTATTTTAGTCTAGGAATGGTACAATGTTCCTTAACACTTGCGACGAGTGACTTCTAGAGTGTGGCCAGTGAAGAGGCTCCGAAATGCCTCCGTCTGGAAGAACTGGAAAGGCATGCAATATGCTGCACCACTTCTGACAATCAATTCGTTGCGCTCTAATTTTCAATCGCTACGATGACTTTGAGTAACGTTTGGAATCAAAGGATAACAAAACCTAAAGGTAAACATCATAATACTCTTTATACAATTTATACAACTCTTATTTAATGCTGACAGCAGTAGTGGACGAGTGTTCTATGTTCACCTGAGAGACCCACATGCACTAAAAACATGGCAGTGTAAAGAAGAACATGGCAAATGTACGAGGACAAGAGAAGCGCAGAAGTACCTGGAAAACACGGACAAAAACAGATTTATAGGACGGAAATCACAATAAAAGGGTCAGAGCAAACTAGAAACTAACGCCATGGACGCCTATAAGCATCACAATGACCACAGCGGAAAATTAGGAGTCGTCCAGTCGGCAAAAAAGCGAAAATAAGTATCGTCGAGGGAACTGTTGACAGTCATAACAGCTTCGCTGCGCGAACTTTTTGCTGAAAAATCAGCTTCACCATGTGCAGTTTCTTCACAAACTTGAGTACATGGATACCTAAATGACCCATCTTCACTGGTTGCACTGGCCTCAGCATAGTTTCCATTTTTCGAAATTTTCCTAGTCCAACTATCGTGGTTCCCTGGAGTACCGAGGTCACCCAAGCCGAAGTCTGTCCCAAGTCGTCACCACCACAAGCAGTTGCCGTCCATGTGGATCAAAGGGAGATTTGTAACCATGCGAGTAGTTTTATACCATGACGGTGGTGAATCTTGATATTGCTTTACTCCTAGTTGAACTTCCAAATGGAATCGCTGGACTCCTTCTCAGCTTGGAAAGCCTTGACGGGAGAATGAATCCACCCGCTGCACATAGCAGTCCGAAGCTCAGCAACACTTCCCAGCCACTACGAGTTGGTAAACCGTTGGGAGGGGTTGATAAACTATAAAATTGAATCGAACAAACTATGAAAAATACATTCACCGCCCACCGCGAGTCATATTTGCACAACATTTCGTTTTCACATATAATAATACACTCAGCATTTACTTTAAAGATTCTCGTGGAGCAAGTCTGAACACTACTGACTAAATGTATATCCTGGTCGATTGTTGCCACTCGAAATGCAATCTACTACCGATTTTTTAAGTACTTTCTCTTGAAATTACTGCACCCCACCGATGTAATGGTCTGTTTAGCATTGTTCGAGATTGTTTTCATCACCCACATATGTCGGCAATCCGCATTCATCAACCTGCATGGAGCAATTAGCATCAGGAATTAACGCCCAGTTGATGAGATGCGTTCACGGTCATTTCACTGCCCATACGACCCACATAATGACCGAATCTGTGGAGCTGTGTCAAGGCCGGAAGAAACATGAAATCAGGGAAAATAGGGGCTCTTTTTTCTTTTCTTCACTCCCGTGGTGCCAGTAGTTAAAGGTGCTCTGAAAAACACACGTAGTCGTCGGTTCG
The DNA here is from genome assembly GCA_009735665.1 of Angiostrongylus cantonensis. Taxonomy (NCBI): domain Eukaryota; kingdom Metazoa; phylum Nematoda; class Chromadorea; order Rhabditida; family Metastrongylidae; genus Angiostrongylus; species Angiostrongylus cantonensis. Next base: position 1,165,428 of record MQTX01000041.1, on the reverse strand, counting down.
ATCCCGTGCCGCATGTCGACCGCCATCCCGCCGAGGTGGGCAAACTGCTATCGGATCTGTCCAGCGGGATAACAGCACTGATAGGATAGATCGCTAGGCCACTGCAAGTTAATGTATAAACCAAGTATGCATTGAACCCTCTCTGGCAGTGCTTGATGAAATCGAATGCATCGTGCAACCCTTAGGAAATGATCGAATCCGAAAACTTTATCCTTATCATTCCCATATTGCCATCTCTTTACGACGCTCACTTGCTTCTGCTTATTTAAGTATTCGCTCGTACGACATGACAGACGATAACCGTGAATACGGTACGAATCAGTTCTTGATGACCAGTAGTGAGACTTATGTGGACTTCATTTATGCTTGGAAACCGCAATGTAATAGAAAGATAACAACCGAATAAATATACTCCAACCTTACGGTCACCATATAATGATGACAGGAAGGTTGTAGTCCATCTTTTACACTTTCGTATAACGCACTCTAAGGAAGGGAGGAAGGAAGGAAGGAAGGAAGGAATGAAAGAATGGAGAGGAGCAGGAGGAGAGGGAGAGAGGGGTCGGCTGGGCAGGTAGTGAAAGTTTAGGACACGATCCAACACAAGAAGTTGAAACAAACCTGCAAACCATTTCTTCATGGAAAATTACCAAAGGAACAGCACTAGATGCAGTGAAGGCAGCAACACGAGATGCTTGTTATCAATGAAATGGACAGCGAATGGAACACCATCGAAGGCAGAAGACAGCACCGTGAGAAGACTGATGAGATGAAAAAAGTGACAACTTGTGTCAATACAACTTCTAGCTGCACAGCATTCCGATCGTCACAGTTAGGTAAATTTGGAGGACGAGAATAGTGGAAGTAGAACGAGTTTCAGTTATGGGGTCCTACGTACACAAGCAAATATGTCTACTTTCCAACTTTCACTTTGTCGAAGCTCGGGCGAACTCTTTACACTATCGATTTCTACGGGATCGATATTCCTTATTATGCATTAACCTGTTAAGGTTTGGAAGAATGGGTCACGTTAAATTTGGACTACTGGCATTCGCATTAATAACCATTCCTTACGTTTCACGATTCCCCATTCCTTAAAGTCTCGTTGAAAGCTACCAAGTGAAAACCATGAGATAAACCACGGAATACCAGATATAAATACCAAAAAAATAGCAATTAATTGATAACCACAATGATGTATTTGCAAAAGTGGGGATCGCAGGTGTCTACGGTGGAGATCGAACCCGTTACTACCCCTTCCTAGGGCTAACGTGTTCACCATCACATCATGCAGGTCCTTCGTTTCGTCTTTCTCGTAGCTAGTTTTCAATCTAAAAATGTCATCAGCAATCATCCTTCAGCGAAAATGATTTAGGGGCACAAACGGACATTGAACCCAGTTAAGCTGAGCTGATTGATGATGTCGCTGCCAGATAGAAAACTAGCTCTGAGACAGGCGAAACGAAGGACCCGCAGGGTGTGGTGGTGGACGCGTTGGTTTCCGTAGAGAGTAATAGCGTGTTCGATCTCTACCGGAGACAGCTGGGTTCCAGAGTTTTGCACATATCTCAGCATCATTTTGTTTGTTTCACATAATGCCTTTAAAAATTGTGGTAGACAATAAATAAAAAGTAAACTTAGTAATTAATTATTTTGGAGGACAAAATGCACTAAATGTACGAAGATGTGTAAAAGTATATACAGATATACAACTTGAATGAAGTAATGAAAATGAATACGTCGCGGGAAATTATTGATTGAAGTCAGGCATAAGCTATCGTTGTTACCAGTAATGTCATTTCTTCACCAAAAACCACAAGGAATCTCACAAAAGACAAATGAGCCACCAAAAGAGAACAACAATAGGATACAGGAAATCACAAGGAAAGCTAAATAGTGAAGGATCCTCCGAAGAGGAGGAAAAAGAAGAAAAACGAGGGCCTTCAACTATCCGACACTTAACGCAAAACTCTCGGAGGGCTTGCTTTTCCAGCAAGATATTGGTTCAATCTTTTCCCATCCACACAACAAAATGAAATAAAGCGAGAGTGATTGATGGTGGGAGCATCTGACTTCTTCAGAACAACTCATTGGATGAAGTATAAGTAGAAAGGCTAAAAATACTAGTTATTCATAGAACAATATTCTGAAGAATTGCCAACAACTATGAAGAATCTTCGGCTCGCTTCCCCAGAGATCAATAGCTTTGTTTTAGGACCACGACACAATAAAACTCCGTCGAATGGAAGAAATAGTTCGTTTTTCTGGCTTCGGATTCGTTTACGACAGATGAATCGTCGAGAGCTATCAACATCGTAAACCGATTCGACATCAGGACATGAAAGTCGAAAATTCAACTAGACTCTAGAACCATTGGTGAAATTGCTAAGTACTTAATTAGAAAATCTCGAAAACAGAGTGAAAACATGGATTCAGAAATGACAAGACGAACAGTCTAGAGGAAACAACTGAAGAAGAGAGCACTATTTTGGCAATGGAGCACAACATCATCGCAGATAAAAGCACGATAAGTCGCTCTGTGGAATATCGTCATGCCAACTATCGATCGTTACTAAACGTCATTAAACCATCATCCGAATAGTGTCGAAACACCCTACTAACTATTCACATTAACTTTTATTAGCACTATTGCTAGTAATCCCATTAATCACCGAGCAATTCGAACGGCCATCAATAACGTCTCCATTCAACCATGTCGCAAGCTAAAGTTTACTGTTGGATTTTTATGTCTTGTGTTTGTAAAGCTTACTGTTGTATTACAGAAACAGATTACAGTTCTGTAATGAGCCTTTCCTCTTTTGTCTTTGGCAAGAAGATAGCTATGACTAGCTCTCCTCTCCTGATTGTGGCATAGGTTCACTGGGTTTAGGATGAAAATGTTGAGACCCTTGCAGGCTTAGGTGTCTCAGTTTGGGAATGAACCCCTTGCTGATATCCAGTGAATATCTTCCAGGCCGTAAACCACTGGGGACTGTCGACTTCTACTGATACCAAGGTTCTTCTCATAAATCCTCAGAACTAGTGAAAAGATTCGTGGATCGTTTCCCATTTAATTAGTCCTATTCTATAGCATTAGTCACCATTTCTTGGTATTTCATTCAGTAGTTCGGTAGTTTACTCAAACTTTATTGGTAAAAGATTTTTCGTTCTTTTTTTTCCTTTCAAATTTCGTGTAGGCTAGCCCTTCTTCAGGCTAGAAAGTTGTGTAAATGATGCTTAACCTCAACGGTAGTAACTTGATCACTTGAGACTTGAGGTAATCAGCTTCTTCTTCGTCCCTCTTTGTCCCGAAAGTTTAGTAACCAATGAGGTTACCCACTATGGAATACAGTGATGTCTGAGGAAGGAACCTATATTTGTTTGTAAATATGGGGAGAGAAAAGCTCTGAAGTTCATTTTGACCGATATTACCACAAAGTAATGGCTGTAGTGGGGAAATTGCTAGTTGAGTCTCGTGACGACTCAGTAATGAATGCAGGTAAACATAGTCAGGCCAGTATAGCAAAACACTTGGCTCCACACATCAACCAGCCAACCAATCCAGTCCCGGTCTCATCCTCACTGGCAGCCCGAATTCACTGCTCTCGTCAACTTTCCAGTAAGAAAAAACGACTCACCTCTTGTACAGCATCTGTTCTTCTTCTCCTAAATCATCGTTTTCGTTAAGTTCACGTAATCTGAAACAGTTCATTGTTATCATCATAATTTTCGATAATATCTACCTTATCGAATTTTATAAATGAAGACAAATGACGACATGTGATCGTACTTTTTGAAAGGACAACAAGAGGCTAATCACGCAAGCTGAGCCTTCAGGCTGTGAAGCAGTTCTTAACTAACCGGTAACTTGCAGAGGGTTTAAGTCACACCTTAACTAGCCCTTCGGCTTGTGCACTCTTGAAATGATAAGCGGTTTCAGAACATTTTCCTCTGGTCAATCCGGAAACCCGTTTTGTCTTCCTTTGTGTTACTTGTTCTTCTCAGTTTCGTTTTTCAAATACGAAAACAATTGTCGTTATGGATTTTTTCTCATATTCCTAAGGCGTGGAAGGTGTTGTCGTTACATAAATTGCGACCTTTAATACGTTTCCGGATACGATTTAATCGATTTTCGTGACTTCTCTGGACTTCAAATATGGGCTTACTATAACTTCTTAGTAGAGAGAACACTTCAAAGAGTAAGAAGGAATGTGCGACAAAGAGAAAGAGGAGGACTGAAAGTCGAAGATTTGATGAAAATGACCAAATCTATCGTGTTGCCTTTCCTACAAGAATTTTGCATGACGTTCAGCCACACGTTATATCTCAGACGACGCTATGTAGGAAAAAATCAGTGTATCTCAGAAATTTCAGAAGGACCAGAGATTAGAAACGATGTATAGACATGGAATTGAGGAGAATAATCGGTATAAGATTAATTACGAGGCGTTGAGCAGTGCGTGTGGCTAATTGCTGGATGAATAAAACAGAATCGGAAGGGACTATGCTGATGAAGACGATGAGAAATGGACGGATGAACGAGCCGATTCAGGACCGGCTCCCGGTTTCCTCGCTCCGTTTGAAGAGCACTTCTTTCCTGGACGCGAGTTCACATCGCTGATTTTCACGCAGAATGCACGAACTAATCCGCTTGGAGGGAAGTTATCGTTGTCGGACTCGAAAATGAAATCTTTCAGCGAGCGTTTAGTCGATAGCTTTTTAATAGCACCTCGTTCTTATTGCCGCTATGAAAACGAAACAAAGCTGCTGTCTGAGAGAATGACATTCTGGATGGCCAACAAAAACATCGCAGTCATTTCTTCCAGTTCCAGAGTAGCAGCGTATCGATTAGAAATCTTCTTTCGAGGAAACTCAATTAGTCATAAAGCGATTTCGCAGGATTCTTGTGAAGGGTTATATGACTAATGTGGTTGAGTTCCATCTGTTCTGCTTTATGGATTTGTTGAATTCGGCAGTAGCAGAAGGAAGTATTGTATCGCTTAAGACGATGTGGAAGTTAAAAAACTAGTACAAATCTGAAGAACAAACCAAAATACTATGGATAAGGCGATAAAGAAGGGAAGGAGGTCCATTAATTCCTCAGTGCATATTGTGTGATTGGGGCCAACGTCATAGGATGTAGATGATAAACCACACCGGTTTGAAACCGCTCTACAAACGGAATTCATTTCTTGACGGATGCAGACATTGTGGAGAGTAAATTAATCTTCCAGATTCTTTTCTTGTGACAAAGATAAGAAAAACTACGTCCGTATGAACAGATTCTTAAGAGAGTTGGGAAAATTAGGGAAGGAAACTAGTGCAGAGAAGAATAACGATGAAACGGATCAGATGTGTAGGAAAGGACGGCGAGAAGAAAAGAGATTTATCAAAGGACAACCGTAGAACACGACTGCGAATCCAGGAAAGTTCGATTTCAGCACAGAAGAAATTACTGCGAAACATGTCGAGGGTTTTGACGAGCTGTAGCCAAGTGAGAGACAACAATGCAATCTGCGCCAGTTCGAGCTCGGAGCTCGGACTAACGCCATCTGCTATTGCCGCTGCTGGCCGTTTCCTATAATTATCACGGAAAACGCCCAACATCTATACAAATTTGGTTATAACCCATTTAGAACTAGAACATCGTAACCATAATAACGCTGAGATATGAGCAAAATTCGGAACCTCAGTGGAGGTTCGACGCGCTGTTATCCTTTCCGGGGTAATCGCAGGTTCGAAGCCTGACTAAGAGGCTTGACTTTTGCTCAGATCTGATCATCATTGTGATTATATATCAAATCGTTCTCTACCATGGAAAAAGAATAGACAATAAATAAAAGTTGAAGCATTCATCGTAGTTTCTTGCAAAAGTTTTTTCTTGTATTTTAGTGGTAGTGGAAATCATAGAACGGACAACTTCTTGAATTGTTCGCAAGCCTACAAAAAAAGGTTTAGTTGAATAGTTGGACTAGGAGGCTTCAAAGAACATTATTGCATCATTCTAATTCTAGTTACTAAGTTTTCAAAGGACTTTCAGCGATTTTATGTTTATGGGACCATATTTTACACTAGGGGTAAGTTCCGTTTAGAAATTCACTAAGAAATGACAGAAAGCAGAGAATGTGACAGAATGAGATTCTCACTCGTCTTTGTTCAAGGACGACAAATCGTGGAAAACAACTGACTCGTTGTGGATCACTCACTGACTGGCAGAGACCTACGAACTGCGTCTCTAATAAATCGGCGATCGTCTGGTGTCGGACCTGTTAACATATATTGTTCTATGATAATTTCTTTCTCTCTTGGGGATATTTCTGTCCGCATACGGCCGTAAGAGGGAAATGTCGTTTTAATTTATCTGGTGTTGGCTTTGTACACATTTGTTGCTCAAATTTCTCCTAAACACAGTTGTATTCCTCTCTCTGTAGAGACTATAGGAGGAGAGGGTAGTCCTGCTAGTGCATTCCGAACGAAGTTTACAAAGAAAGCCTCTTCTTTCGTTTTTTGTTTCCCTACAATTTCAAAAACAATGAAAGCTGAAGCTGCGCTTCTTTCCAAGATAAATGAAGATTGATAGGTGTCGTATAATGGCCGTTGGTGGTGGGCTAGGCACAGACAACTGAATATGTGTGTTGTCAATTGACGATATTAACATAATCGTGCCGTGACTCCGGGTGAGCCACCACCACCACGGCGTTATGGCAACCCCGCTTGAAGGCCCAGGGTTTTGGAGGTTCTTGAAGAGCTGCAGCAGAGAAAATAGCTTGTTCTTTAAATACAGTAACAATAACTTGTATAAGTGGTGAGCATCAGCGCTGACAAGTGAGTGCATGGTGTCGATTGGAGAAATCAACATTAGCGTGGCACGACAGGGGCGGTACCACCACCACTACCACCACCACCAGTACGATGACGTTTTGCCAATTTCGCTTTAAGGACCAGGATGAAGCAAAACAAATGGTTTGCCTTTTGTATGCGGTAAAGGTAGTTTGTGTGACTAATCAGCTTCATCATTGAATGGTTCAGTTGGAAGTATTTTCAAAACTCTGTGGCATTTTTCTGGACTTTTATCTCTTCTTCCCTTAGGACATTTTTCTTTGCCAAGATGAGAAATGTTTCGGAAGTGCAGAATTGAATTCATGGTTTAACTGAGCACTTTTAGCTTTTGGTTCGTGGCGATTTAAAATATTATGCCCGTCAATAGAAGTATGCTCTGTGACATCTATCGAAGGTCTCCACCTCCCCGGGTTTTATTCCTTATTCTCCTTGCACTCAATTACTAAACTGTATTCATTTGGGTAGTCGTTTTCTCATTAAATGAATTTTAATATCACGTGAGAGAACTCTCTGGATGCGCTATTGTTTTTGTGAAAAATCCCCCTTACTGAAGCACTGAAACCAGTCAACACCTTGAACCCTGCCACCGATGGTAGGATGTCTTCGGAGCCTGCAATTAAAAGGATTAGCTAAACTTATTGGTATTTTCCGTCAGTTCTTTCAGGAAAATGTATGTTATCGAAATGTATCATTTCTGTCATTAAAAATTTCTAATTTTGACCCACCTTTTCTACTGATTTGATGGTCCTGCCCCGAAAGATTTAGACTATTCTTACTGTAGGTAGTGTTATGTTGCTGCAAATGACATTAGAAACGACAATTTTTCAGAACCTCCTGTTAGGTTTCTGATGTATCTGCTCATAAACTTCATGATGTATTCTAAAATCTATTAAGGCCATTACGGTATAGTAATGATGGCACTGTAGTTTTGACTAATCTGGAACACTTGTCACAAAACCCAGGGCGAGATCTGTTTTCATCCTTAATTCGCAAATTCGTTGTCCCGTTTCATAACTTCTGATTTGCCCTTTCTCTGGCGCAGTTGTTCTAAAGCGGACGAGCTGTCGTCAGTTGTTGCAACGGAGATAAATAGCCCGAGAATTGAGTCCCAGGACGAGACTCGTCCATTTCGTTACACGGATTCCTCACCAAAAAAGTATCCACGAACTATGTGAACAGGAAAAAATGAAGTTGAAAGCAAAGATTTCCTTAATCGACACTCATTGTATGCGAGTTCATCCAAACGTTTCAATGACTGTGATGAAAGTACATAATGTATACGCTTATGAAGAAACGATAGTGTTACTCTTAAATCTGCTACTTCTTACTATTCAGACTGTAGTCACTCACACAACCTGTACGGTAGGACTATATATAAGATATAACCATACTGATCCCGAGATATTTGCAAAACTCCGGACCGCTGGTATCTGTGGTGGAAACGAAACACTCTGTTACCCTTTCCGGAGGCTAACGTGTTCACCACCGCATCATCCGAGTCCTTGCTTTCGCCTTTCTGTCAGCCGTTTAGATAAGATAGACTATCGTCTAGAACTCGTCCTTGATTGATCGAACATTCTCATTAGAGCAACGCATTCAGTGAATCGTTTAATTAAACTCTAAACATCGCCATGAATCCGATTCGAGGGCTTTATTTTTAGTCAGTGGCTTATTGAGTTGGTATGTCCTTTAAGCGCATTTCATAGTTTTAAAACTTCAGATCTTCTTCGTTTTCAATTCCCTACAATGTTGTGCTTTACGCAAGGAATTTGCAGAACTAGGATCCCAGGCCTGATTTCAGTAAATAAAAAGTTAATCTTGTGACTTCGACTACAGCTTCAGCTTAAATTGGTTTAATGCCGATTGTTGCTGGCCACATCACTGTCATTGACGGATGACAGCTGGTGGCACCGTTAGGTAGAAAACTGATTAAGAGAAAAGCAATGCAAGGTGCTCAGTAGTGCAATAGGTAACAAGTGAGCCCCCGAAAAGGGTAGTCATTAGTTCAAACCTGACCATGACTCAGGTTTTGCAAATATCTCTCCATTGTAGTGGTTGTATTTCACGTCATACCTAGCCATGAAAAAGTAATAGTACGCACTAAATAAAAAAGCTAAACAATACGAAAAGACACTCCGTAATGTCATTCTGAATTCCCAGGACGGATCTGTTGTCCTTTCAGTTCCCTTAGAAATCAGACCGGAAACCAATTTCGCCTCGTTCCCGTTGGCGGTGAAGTGCCGCCGTTGTGACGACAGCCATTGGCCGAGAGGGTGCGACCAGCCTCCTTCCAACCTTCCACGATCGATAGAGAGCAACTACGAGTTCATCGACACGGATTCGAATTCCGGTCGACATCGGTTAATTCTCTCTACCAGTTATAAATGTAAAATTCGCATTCATTAATACCATTACTTTACAGCGAAGACACTAATGCGATGGCGACATTGATGACGAACTCCTCAGAACCAGTTCCTTTTCGTTGATTACATTATCATTCCAAGTATTACTCCTGAACTTATACTCCCAAAAAAATAGAGCTTAGATCTGTGGTCATCTGAAAACTCATTACCGTGACCGAGAGAGTCGTCTTCTCGTGTAAACCTATCGAGGAAAAGCTGTTTGCTTCGTTGATTCGAGGGAAGGAGCTAGTTCGAGTAATCACGACTGCTTTCGCTGACTTGTAATCCTACAGATGACAGAGTCAAATCTTCGTGATTTCTCTCTTATGAATTCAAACCTTTATTTGCTTATGATTTATATGACTTCTACCTTGGGTTTCTTTTATCGCATTGCGACACAGAATTTTATATCTGGCAGGACTTTCCAACGGCGAACAAAGCGATAAGAGTGCAATGACCCATTGAGAGCAAAGATCATGAATTTTGAAAGTTCCCTTCCACCACAGCTGTTGCTGATTTCTGTTTAAAAAATTTTCTATACACGGCAGATGGACCACTCACATAGTGCGGATCCTAGGTCATATTACTTTCAATGCATTTCATAGCACCCGCCATCCACGAAGTTCTTTGGATTTTGCATATGGGTTCGGCTACTGCTTGAGGATTTTTGGTGTTCTTTACTAATGTCGTCGAATTCTGATAGAGCTGATTCTCTCCGGAATCCTGGAGCACACGTGCTAGGACGTTCCCAGATCTTCAGCACAAGCAGTCACCACCGCTTGTGGGTTGGAAAGGCCGGACTGATCCCAGCTAAGTAGCAATTTTTGGGATGGTAGGCCTGGTTCGCCCAGTTGGAATCGAACTAGCGCTTTGCGCGTATTGAACAACATCATTACACCTTAAAGGATGAAGGCCTACCATAAAGCTCTCGGTATTGATCAATCTCCAAGGGATGCACTACGCACTCGACTTCATTAAGCATCTGATCTGTACAATGACTCGCGGTGACCTGCCGATGTATCGAGCCAGTGCTGCTGTCCTTCCAGACAAGTCTGGTATGGTAGCAATTCTCCGACCCCGGAGGAATAGAAGGCGTGGTAGCCCATGGGCCCGCGGATCGATTTCGTGTTTTTTTTTTGTTTCGTGTTCGTGATTCCACGTGTTTCGATTCCACGTAGGACGCCTCCGACCACTGCACCACACGCGCCTTTTACTACACAACTTAAAAAACAAATTAGAAGTTTTGGAAATTGACCCTACATTATATCGGTAGCGTATCAGAAATCGCGAGTTGACTCTATTCATAGGAAACTCATTTAAAAACATCGAGACAAAAAAAGAATAGCGACGTCGTCAGTTTTACAGTGAAGGCTGTCAGCGTGTGCAGATGAGAAACTTCCTGATAGCCAGAGTGCGGTGTCGTCAGTGTAAACGAAGCGATGATCCATTGAGATGGATGTTTTCTAAACTGTTCGCGGTTAGTCCCCCCAATCGAATCATTTTTCACCGCATGATAGACGAGAACCGCTCCATCTTTGATCTTTCTCTTATCAAAAATAAACGTCTCCTTCAGTGAGTTGGACCAGCCTGCAACAGTTCTCATTTATAACGTCGTCCGACGGCTGCCGGTTTTCTTGATTCACTTCACTACTCACCAACAAAGAAACTAAGGTAAAACTCCTACGTTCATTGGGAAACACTTCGACTAAACCACCATGATTAAATAAACGATGTCCTCTTAATGCTTTTGAATTCACGAAATTGATATTACCATAAATTATCGCAATAACACCAATAATCATATGACCACCATAGTTTCAAATGCATCGACTTCGACGCGCAAATAGGTCTCGCTGCAGCGTCTATTTGACGCCTAGTTTATCCCTGCCCTCACTACGAGTAGATATCAACTCATACCGGTCGATCCGCCTCGTATAACTCGGCCTCCATATCTATCGTATTAATAATTTCATTTTTTTTTCTTTGTATTCGCTGTGTTTTTCTGTGTATTGTCCCAAGAATTTGGAAGGATTTGAACCCTTGTGTGGTGAAGAAGAACGACTTTCCACCATGCGAGCGAGTTTCTCTTAGCGTTTGATAGTGGTTTCACGACATTATGCAATATATGTTGGTAGTTTTTGTATCCATCCATTCTGCACGATAACAATAGTTATTGATCCCATATTATTGATTCTGAATGAAATTAGAGTCAGTTACTGACCAAAATTGGCTTTTTGAGGCTTAACACATACGACGGTGCTGGTTTTCCCATAGCTCGCGGTAATTTCTCGGAAACTGAGATACTTGAAGAGTTGATAACGTGATAGCCTTATAGAAGGAGCTTTTATTAGTTTCAACTCGTTTTATTTGAAAACTAAGTCTACAAAAAGACTAAAAAATGGGTGAAAACCGAACGAACCGGGATTTTAAAGTCCTGAAAGCAGGCGCCCCGGGTGCAAATGTCATCCGAGCGACGCACTGATGTCTCACTGGACGTATTCCCGTGTTTTAAATCGTCGTTCACTTCGGATGATGAGCTTCGACGAAAACAGGAACACCATCTTGTGAATTTTAAGACATCAGAATCTCTTCTGTTGGAGTAGGAAAACTAGTTTCTTGTTTGCAGAGACTTCTAGATTCTACAGATTTATTTCAATAAATAAAATTCATTATGAGCTATGTTTGTGTAAACATGAGAGGCTGATTGATTTCCTGGTAAGGAGGAACAACTGTCCGAACGACTGCCATTGCTGGCATGGCTCATTGTAACAAAATGATAGAAAGAAGATTGGCCAATTTCAAAAGTTTCCAAAAGAGATCCTTAGAGCCCCGATTGGATCTGTGCGTGTCGTCCTCTTTGGGCTTAAGTTTCGCTGAAAGGAAAACATTTTCAGATGATGCGTATCTGGCCTTTACAATGACTCGCAGTGGCCTACTGATGTACTAGTGCTGTACCTTCCAAGCAGGTCTAATAGCTCTGAGGGACTGGCTGAGAGATGGGCAAAACGAAGGACCCGCATGGTGTGGTGGTGAACGCGTTACTCCTCGGAAAGGACAATAGCGCGTTCGTTCCCCAACATAGACACCTGCGGTCCGGAGTTTTGGAAATATCTCAGAAACGTTGTGGTTGTATTTCTCTTATAAACTGCGCTGAAAATTGTAGTAGGCAGAAAATAAAGGCTAAAAACATTATAACTATTACGTTTCTATCACGCTAGGCTGAACGTAACTCAATCAGTGACCATTTTCCTTGGAAATTCGGTTATATGTCCATTGCAGTGAGCTCTAGATTACGGCTTAATCTCGTTCCTTTTTTGATTTTAGTAGCAAACGACTACTTAGCGACATATTTCCTCCCCATTTTCCATGGCTACGCTACAGTTATGAGTCAGGAAGATGGCTAGCCTGATCGTGTAGATCCTTCCAACATACACGTACTGCATGCGGATCCATCGACTGAACAGCTTATAACTGGTTACTGTGTTTGCCATGCCGTGCAGTTGCGGATTGTCCTCCCGCCCAGTCCATGTGACCGACCGGCGCAGAGGCTGTTTGTGGCGCGTGATTTTGTTCTTCCGCCATACACGATCATCTGTTTTATCAACGATTCATCGGTTTGGATATATGTTGGAAGTTTTACATCCTACCAAGTTTACCCTTGTGAGGAATTGTCTAGGGGCGTGCTGGTCCCATTTGCTTTGATGAAGATCTTTTCCGGTTCAAAAATGAGCAAGTACTACATTTTTTTCATGGGAGGTATCTTTTTTAAGTAGTTCTTTTTAAACACCCTTTGGTGTAAAAAAAATTTTTAGTATATCTGTAGTGCCAAATTTAGCCCAACAAATCTCACTATTCCTCATTGTTGACAAGTCGTCCCACTGTTTCTTCCAAGTGCCTTCCAAAACGTTGCAAATATTTATTGTGACGACCATATTGGTGAAGAGAATTATAGCAAAAGCAAGCACTTAATTTCAGTTATTGTGGGAAGTGTTCAGCAAGAGAACTAGCTGAGAGACAGGCGAAACGAAGAACACGCGTGGTGTGGTGGGGAACGCGTTAGCCTCCAGAGGGTAATAGCGCGTTCGGTCCTCACTACAGACACATGCGGCTCGGAGTTTTGCAGATATCTCAGCACCATTATGATTGTATTTTACAAGCATTCGTATTTTTTACTTTATCTTTTGGAAGCCATGTTACCTATGTTGTTACCACCACTCCATTTTTCATGAAGTTGGGTTTTATAAAGCCGACAAATGTCTGTTTCAGATATGAGTAAGGACATTAGTGAAGCCCTCAGACATGTTTTAGACGATAGCGGCTATGACTTCGGAGGTGATCGGGTTGTCGAGGATAGTACGACTGTGCAGGTATCAGCATTCTCCTTAGGTATTTCCAGGTCATTTCCGGATTTTTTCCCGGATTCCGAATGTATTTAGTCATTTGTGTTCTGGATCGCTGAATCGTGTTTCGATCATTGATGATTAGGTTAAAAATCCCGCAGCTCGAAAGACAGGCGAGGAGATTGAGGTGTTCTACAGTCGAACTGCTCAAGTACTTTCACAACCGAATTCGGATGATGAGGATTTCGGTACGTTGCTTGTGCTTCTCATATCCATAAAAATTGACAATTATAACAGTAAAGGAAGTCATCCTTTTAGATTCATGGTTTTAGTTACTATTGTACCTGTTAGAGCCCATGTAGCGCAGTGGTCGGAGTCGCCCTGAATTACACACGTGGGATCGATCCCCGCACCTATGGCCCACTAAGCCTTCCATACCTCCGGGGTTGGTAAATTGGTATCAGACTTGTCTGGGAGAATAGCAGCACTGGCTCTATACATCGGCAGGCCACCGCGAGTCATTGCAAAGGCCAGATATGCATTCAATCACTTCCAGCTCTGCTTAATGAAGTCAAAGCCTTGGAGCATCCCTTTGGGATTGATCAACGCCGAGAGCTTTATCCTTTTTATACTCAAGAGTTGAAAATTAGTGTTCACCATTAGAAATACGGGACTGAATTCTGGCAGTTGGAATTGTCATGTTAGGTTGAACTGGTTCTAAAGACACATCAGGGAAATAGATGTTTTGAACAAGTACCTGTGATGAAGTAATCTTTCGTAACAATTTCGTAGCCATTCATTATTTCTCCGTTTTTTTTTTGTTTCTTTCCCTTTTTCATACTTTCTTGTTCCCACTGTTCCGTCCGATGTATTACATTTGGTGGATGACAAACGATGTGTGCTTTAAGAAATACGTTTTATTGCATTCCTTCATATCTTATTCCAGCTGTCATCTTTTTATGCATTGCATGACATTTTAATTACATATACGATGGAAAGGGTATTACTGCTGGTGATCAGTGATCTCGTCAGTGAATTTTTTCTGTTTTATAGCAACTCTCTCGGACTCGGAAATCACGGAACGGTGTAGAACAAGTTCATTTCATCGTGGGACATGTGGAAGTGATGATGAGGGCCGAAAGCACACAGTGCTGAGGTACAGGAGACGTCGCGGTGGCCAGTGGAGGCAGGTTCAGGCCGACAGCTCGATTCGTAAAGGAGACGAGGACGAATTAGAGGTATGCATTGTCTACAATACATAGTCTGCAATCGTCACCTATTAAAAATGGCTGAGAGAAAGGCGAAACGAAGGACGCGCATGGTGTGGTGGTGAACGCGTTAGCCCCCGGAAAGAGCAATAGCATATTCGATCCCCCCTGCAGACACCCGCGGTCTGGAGTTTTGCAAAATCTCAGCATTGTTGTACTCATATTCTACAATGTTTATAATTGGTTCAGTTGTTGTCTTGCTGATGATTTTAATTTGATAATTTTCATCGCCTTTATCTTTTCAATTGCTTATTTCACCAAGCACATGAAAACTTCGGTATCACCAGCAGTGGTTCCATTAGATGGTATTTGTTTAATTGTTTGTATCCTTGGATGGCTAGTCGTCAATGGTTATGGGGGCCAGAGCCCGATTTCTATTCGTTTCTCGCGCTAGCGTCGTCCGTAGTGATGGTCTTCTTCGAATATGTTGATTTTTTCCATACCTGCTTCGTAGTCCTGGAATTGTTCCCATCTGTAAATGCAGATGGTTGTTGTTATCCACGTCCAACCATCGTTTATGTGGTCGTCCAAGAGGACGCTTGCATTCTTTTGGAGTCGATTTCATTGTACTCTTTCTCCATCTGTCAATCGTTCTTCATATTGTATAACCGGCCCATCTGTGCTTCGTTATCGATGTATATTCTCCTCGATCTCAAACGTATGAGTTACACATTCCGGCTAGATATGATTGCCGCTTATATTTTGAAAGACATCGTTCAAGCGTTCTGTAGGTTGAACGTAGAATTCTTTTTGAAGTATCAACCCATGTCTCTGCTGCATAGCAGAGCACTGGCAGGACGATGGCATCTTTGAGAAGCCTGAGTGTAGCTAATGCTGTCTCCCTTCTCCTGTCTAATCCCTCCTTCATCTTATTCTATATGTTCATTAAGCGTCCAAGGTGCACGTGCGAGGTTTCTATAATCAAAGAAATATGCTGTTCGACTTGTTCGTCTTCACATCGTAGATTCTTCGTGAACTCGGTCTTCGTGCTGTTTGTGCACAGTCCAGTTTTGTTTCGCTTCGTTGAGTTTTTTGAGTACCATTTGTGTTAAGTTGGTAATTCTTGAAAAGTTGATGGTGTCCTCGGCTAAACGAAAATTTGATGAGAATTTTCCATAAGCACATATGCCCTTGTAGTCTAATTTGATGATCTAGTGCAGGGCGGTAGTAAATGGATATTGTGCCGCCTTGTCGAACCCGTTTTCATATGGGTATGGTAAAAAGATCTATGCAAGTGCTATATTTTTATGCTGTAGTTCCGATAACCCTCCCAACGGTTTACCGCACCATCGTGGCTGGGAGATGTTCCTGGGTGTGGGGCTGCGATGTACAGATGGGTGATTCATCCCCCGGCAGGTTCTCCCAGGCTGAGAAGGAGTCCAGCGTTTCCATCAGGTAGTCTAGTTAAGAGTAAACCAATACTAGGATCCACCACCGTCCTGGTATCAAAGTCGCATGGTGGCAAATCTCCCTCCGATCCTCAAGGGCCGCGACTGCCTGTCGTGGTGACGACCTAGAGCAGACTTTGGCCAGGCTGTCCTCGGGACTTCAGGAAATCACAACAGCTTAACCAGCAAGTCTCCGAAAAGTGGTGATTATGCTGGGGCCCGCACAACTAGTGTGGATGAGCCGTTCAAGTATGAAGTAATTATCAAGTTCGGATAATAGTTGGCTAATGCTTGTATATAGGACGGGTCACCCTCTTGCTTGACGAGCGCGGATAGGAATGAGCTCATTTTTTTATAGTTGGTACACGTTAGGACAACAGTCAGATGAGATACCCCCGACAGACTTGTTGGATCCGCGACACAGTTAAGGTACGTGTGGCAGAATCCCTACCGGGAGCCTGCTCGCTCAATTGGTTGTGCCTTATCCAAAGTCTTTGATATAGGCAAAATGATAATCTTCGTGAACATCGCGTAGGGAATACTCAAAAGCATGTTAGGCGATAGTTGCGAAAGTTTCTTCGGTCACCTTTTTTGGGCACGATGATCACTCGCAATGTCCACAATGATCGGTTTAGGATTTTCTTCTTCTGAATCTAAAAGGCAATATGGGTTGTCAGAAGCATACGCAATTTGTAGCCTCCAACTCGAAGCAAATCGACGATAATTTAATCGGGTCCTGAAGGTGCGCCGCCTTCATGCTTTCTATTGCAACTGGAACTTTAGAATGTTGAATCTCAAGCGACATGGCCTTTACGGTCCGAGCTGGGGATTGTAGAACGGAAAGGATTAGTATAACACTTTCCGTTATAAATTCCATATCATGGCGGGATATAGTCATGCTCCCATCTTCGTTCATCAAAGCGGATAGCCGAACATAATAGTCTTATACATTCTGATGGTTGCTCTTCAGATTGCATTGTTTTTGAGCTGTTTCCAATAACTTTCCATCAGTATCGATGTAAATCCTACTTCAAACGTTTTCCACAGCTGAGCATTATTATTCGTGTTAGATCGTTACAGCAAAATGAAGCTTCAGTTTCGTTTTTTTTTTCGAGCAGCTCATTAATCGAAATGGTTATGCGGTTTGAACTCTTTGTTTGAGGCACTGAACCGAGTTCGGCGGAAGTTTTAAGCCTTTCGATAAGCCGCTTGGAGTGCGCAGTGCGATATACCTTTATCTGCCACTAATGTGAGGAGAGAACTTTGTTAGTGATATTCTCCTCATACACGACTTTTCCCTTCTTTTTCTGCGACAATGACAGGATTTCTTTTGCAGCTTATGGCCTAATCGATTTTTTACACAGAGAAGGCAGTGATCGGATTCAGTAAAAAATCTAGGTACCGCTGAGATGTCAAAGAGACGCTATTATCTGTTGAGAATATGGTCGATCTCCGCCTGAGTCGCACTGTTAGGAGACTTCCATGTCCATTGGAGACTCCATGTTCCCTTGAAAAATGAATTCTTTTGGAAGAGACGTGCTGCGCACAGCACTCTTTCTTTTCTTGTTTCGATCTCCAATTCCGATTATCTCTATCCTTCACTCATTTTCGCTTCCCGTTTCTAGTCTAGAGTTGAAGTCTCCAACAGCGATTTTATGCAAGGACTTTTTATTGTGGATTGCTTCCTTCAACTAGTTGTAAAACGCGTCCAAGTCACTTTTATTGACTGTACAAGTTGGTGAATAACAGTTTATGATACTGACTTTCTTTTGGCTGAGGACGAAGAATGAGCAAGCTTGGTGATAGGATTTCATATAGGATCACTCGATTAGAAATAGATAGGTATACGATCAAAACCAACACCGACATTTCGTGACGGAAATTTTCCTCGAAGAATGATAAGGGACCGTCATCAAATTGGCGTATGTCGATCTTCACGCTTTTCGTCTTTTGTAAGGGCGATCACATGGAATTTCATATTACCAGCGGCCTCAAGAAAGGCGTAAAGATTGCTGTCTGAAGAGACTGTTCTGGCGTTACAACTCAGTAGATCAGTCTTCATGCCGTGTTGTGAGCGCGCTAACTTTGTTTGTTTCCAGTGATATCGTGTGCAACCCAGTATTTGTTCGTCTTGCACCAGTGCCTTCACTGCCCAATGTCGGAGACGGGAGCGCCAGGTGTGCGGGGTACTGAGGCTAGAGTTTTGCTCGTTTAGCCATTGTGATTCCTCACAGTTTCGAAGTAGGCCTAGTCGAGGCCCTCCCTAGGTCGTGACCACCACAACAGTTGTGTGACGTTGTTGATCATAAGATTTGCCTCTTTGTAATTCATTTGATGCCAGGATGGCGGTGATTGCTGGTATTCGTTTATTCTTAGCTGGGTTTCCGGATGGTTACGTTGTGCTTCTTCTCAGCTTGGAAGACTGTGTCAGGGGATGAATCCCCCGCTGTTCATCGTATTCCGACACCGAGGAACATTTCATGCCCACGCTGAGGCCATAGACCTTTGGAAAGTTGAAGCGTTCATCGATAAGATTGGCAAAATTCAGCTTGTAATATTGTTTTGGACGGAAAAACTTTGTAGTTGACACCTTCCAGTTTCTACATTCATGCTACAAAGGTTTTTTTTTTTTGAGATGAAAAAGTCTTTATTTGATGTTTGTATCAAACTGTAACCAACAATTAGTTTGAGTAGTTCCTACGTAAAAGTTGTGAGGTGAATAAATTTCAGGTAGACGTAACCGAAGAATGTTCAGAAACTACAGGAATTGTAACGAAGGCTAGTTTTTTTTAAAATTATATCTTTGTCAATGGACTTAAGTTTTTCGGTCTTTGCATCGTAGGGATATCTTGGCATGGTCTGTCATGAATACAAGCTTTTGATTACATACTTTCCCAATCTGCATATTTCTTGAGTTACAGAACAAATTTGATGCTATTCTAATGGTGTTTAAGTGCCATTTTCTAGCAATCGTTTAGACCTATGAGGCACGTTGGAAAGTTTTGAAATATGAGCATTTGCCAGATTGGTTGCAGGATAACGAATTCTTGCGGTTAGTTGGGTTTAATGTCTTGGTCGATTTCATCTACACATTTTAAAACAATACGGTAATTACAGTCACGGTCATCGCCCTCCGCTTCCCTCTTTTGCTGAGTGTTTTAAAAGCATTTGGTCACTTCACACTGAAACTGGGAATATTTGGACTCATCTTATTGGTCTGTCTTTCAAATACCAAGTCTAGAGAAAAGCTGCATTTACTCTAATTTTTCAAGATATGATTTCTTCTGTTTGTATCAACTTTTCCTATTTTAGGATGCCTGGCGTTTTTCTGCCTTGGGGTGTGGTTTCTCTCTCGTCCTGATAACCATATTCATTGGCAAGAAAAGATAGTGTTTTCGTTTTTCTTTGGTGGAGCTGTTCTATGCTTAGGGCTCTCTTTTGTGTTCCACACTTTGTGTTGTCATTCTCTCAACGTTGGCCGCTTGTTCTGCAAGTAAGTACAGTTTTTGTAGTATGGTCTTCTTATACTTTCCTATAATAATGGTGAGTGGAAGAAATTACCGACTTGGTAAAATGGTGAATCGTCAGGACACCATTTTCTTCGGACATGCCACCATAATTGGTGAATTCCAACTACGGATGTGTTTGGAGGATGAAGGATATATGCGTTTCATTTGCAACTGTTCCTTTAGCTAAGGAAGCTTTTTTTATTATTGAAGAGCAGTAAAGTGTAGGCAGCGGGCTCCATACGTTGCCCTTGTCTAAAATTCCCATTAAGAAAAGCATAGGAAGTTATCGCTGTTTTCAATGATGACTTAAACACTACCAGCACCTTTGGAAGTCTTTTCACCACTCTGTATTGAACTATGATGTTTTTTATTTCTTTTCCTTCCGTGGTAATGTGAGGTTAAGGCTTGACTATATGGGCATATCTCTACTGATAGTTGGATCATTCATTCCATGGATTTACTATGGATTTTATTGTCGAATGGAGCCAAAGATTACATATATTGCTATGGTATCTGTTCTTGGTGTAGGTATGCTAATATTTTGCCGCAGATTTTCTTGCTTTTCATTTTGAACAGCTGGTCTTGCTTATTTTTTTTTTATTTTTCATTTTTTGGTTCAGGCGCAATTGTGGTTTCACTTTGGGATAAATTCAGTGAGCCCCGTTACCGGCCACTTCGAGCAGGTGTTTTCGTTGGGATGGGATGCAGCGGTTAGTGCTTTCGTAAGAGTTACGGGGCTAACGTCTTAAGAAGGTCAGGAAAATTAGTTATAGAGGTTCAACTTTTCTTAAGTGTCACAGTTTCATGTGGGGCGAAAACCTTCAATTCTTTACGATTTAATTAGTGTTACAGTTGATCTTGGTTATGAATACTTTCTGAAATAAATGGTTTATTCAAGGTAAAATATTGAGCAATTCCAACGGTTTGTCACACCGTCGTGGCTGGAGGTGTTCTTGGATGCTGGGTTGCAATGTACATTGGAGTGATCTATCCATCCAGCAAGGTCTCTCAAGCTGATAGAGAGTCCATCGTTTCCATCAGGAAGCCCAGCTAAAAGTAAACCAATGCCCTTCACCGTCCTAGTATCAAATTAGTAGTATGGTGGCAAATCTCTCTTTGATCACAAGGGCTACGCCTGCCTGTGGTGGTGACGACCTGAGGCAGGCTGGCCAGGTTGACCTCGGGATTCCAGGGAACCGCAATGGCTAAACCAGGCCAACATAGCTCATATCAAATTAGTTTAAGCAATTCGATAGGGCTTTGGAGATCCTTGCTGACAGAATGGAGTTTTTTCTTATTGTTCCATTACCAAGTATTATTATGAAAGGTTTAATTCTGTGCATATTAATGGTGCTGAGATATCTGCAAAACTCCGGGACGCAGGTGTCTGCGGTGGCGATAAAACACGCTATTACCTTTTCCGGGATTTAACGCGTCATACCCGTTGACGGCTGATTGCTGATGGCATTGGTAGGTGGAAAACTAGCTGAGACTCTCATAGCGTTGTAGTGAACACCTTAGCTCTCGGAAAGAGGGAAATAGTAACGTGTTCGATCCCCACTGCAGACATCTGTGTTCCGTGGTTTTGCAAATATCTTAGCATTATTGTGGTTGTGTTTTACATAATCGAATGCTGTGAAAAACTGTAGTAGGCAGTAAGTAAAAAAGTTTACATGTATGCATATTTAAAATTGAAAACTGTTTGATGACTACGTGGGCGATTGTGACAATAGAGCATATCGTATTCTGTGAGTTAGTGATGTTCTGTGATTTTCAAAAACTTTGCAGGCAACTTATTTTTCGGCTACTACCTACTACACTCTGTTGTTTCGGTTATACATTATATACGTTTTTCGGTTACTGCGAATATTTATGTTTCTAGGTATCGTTCCCACTGTTCATTATATAATCACTGATGGTGTGCGTTCGTTATTTGAGGATAATGCCTTCCATTGGCTTCTTTTGATGGCTTTCTTATATCTTCTTGGAGCTCTCCTGTACGCAACTCGCACTCCAGAACGGTTCTTTCCCGGGAAGTGTGATATATGGGTTAGTTTTCTTCGTATTTATGCACATAGCATTTCCTCTGATTTCTCTGTATGAACTCATAATGCGATATTGTTCCTGAAGTATCAATATGGAGAGATAGCGGAGGAATTTTTTATGAGTTTACACTTAGCGCAGAAGTCCCATAGGTGACAAGGGCGAAGCTGTTTTCTTGAACAACGTAGTTTCGGTGTTCTGTTAAAAGTTACCATTTTACCTCTGCTTCCCTTGTCATATTCATCATCGGTTCATAACAAAAGAATCCAGCTGTTGGTTTTCGTTTGGATGTTTTTTCTCTGTTAGCAGACGTTAAGCAGGGCGGTAGTCACAATTTCAGTCTTCGAGCTGCTGACGTGTTGGAAGTCCTTGCATCAGAGCAAGGCATTTGCGTATAGATTTGTAGAAGAAGTTAGATATCGTTTGATATATACACAAGTGCACATGTTCACGTGTTCGATCAGTTTTATTGGCAAAGGCTGATGCTTGACTCCTTACAAAAAGTTCTTTTGGTATTACCAATAATATGGTGATCAGATACGTTATGCTCTCGTCCTAGCTGTTTGTACCATAATTCTCACATATATTCATCATTTTGAACTGTTCTGATATGCAATTTATAATGGCAGGCAACGATTTCCCGTGAATGAGCATTAATTGAATCCTGCACTTCTTAGTCAGTTAGTGAGGCTAACTTGACCTTTCTAGGCTCCGTTGAAGACGAAATCTGTCGAAACGTCAGCTTGTTCGTAAATAAAGAAATAAAATAACATGTCATGTTTGTTAAGGAAAAATATAAAGCACTTCCCAGTTTTTATGTTTACTCATATATCTGTGTGTAGACGCCCACAAATCCTCGTTATGTAAATCAGGCGTGGCGTGGGAGAATGTATGTACTGTGCAGTTTCGTTGTAGGTCGAGTTTATGGTTGTTCTGGATTCGTTTTTAGCACATTATCGACTGTTTGGGATCATGTAGTTTATCCTTGGTTCCTCTTTTAAGGCATATAGGCATTTACAAGTGTGGTATCGTTTCAATTAGAACACTCTGGCGGAAAGCTCATCTACATTTCAGAGCATTGCGAAATGAAACCGAACAAGTGATTTTACTATGTCTTATACTTCTATTGCAGTTTCAATCTCATCAATTATTCCATACTTGTGTGGTGGTTGCCGCTTTCGTGCATTATTATGGGATCTCTGAGATGGCGTGGATCAGACTGAACGGTCAGTGTCCGGTTGATGGCTTGTTTTCAATCCGCAATGAGTTATAGATAGTGAAGAAATTTTGGAAGAAACGAGAATCAGCTGCACTTACCTCAGAATGACTCCACTTGAGATCATTTAATCTCCGTGTTCTGGCCAGTGCTTCCTTCCTCATTGTATTTATTCATATAGTCTTAGTCTTCATAGTAGTTATCAGTACAGGTCTAGTTTTTATCATTTTTTTCTCTAAAACGGTAATATCAGTCTGTTATAGTACTTTTACTTGTATTGCTTTATTGTACAGCCCAAGCTCAATATCCTTTTTGTGCTGATAATCTTCACTTTACAGTTAAAAAACAATTCGAGATTGTTTGCCCGGTTGTGCCGACTTTATTTTCATGTTGTTTATTAAGTTTAAACACCTACTTAGGTGGTCTTACAGAACCCTTTTTATCAACTATAGTGATTTATCAAACGCATAGGAAGACGTGATCATTAAAAAAAAATCGATTTATCTGTTAATGGCAATTGAGACATCTGAAACCGTGGATATGTATATTACTTGGGTCCATGCTTATAGAATTCTTATCCCATAAGTATTACTGTAGGTTCATTCAGGGTCATACAAAAATGAACAAACGCTCTTTTTGTTACATCCCACATCCGATCTGAAAATGTAAACTCCTTTACTAAATAGCTACTTGCTTCTTAAAGCCAAGGGGAATTCATCGGTGTTTCATCAGGTGTTGTATCAAATTCCATATTTATTAGGAATTTCGTAATGTTTCCAACTATAGACTTGGTATTTTTCTAGAACAAATAAAGTCTGTGATAACTTTGTCGAAATGTTGAGTATCGACTGTGCTGTATGGTTTGGACAAATCGAATAGTGATTCTTTTCCGATTTTCCTTCTTAAAAAAATCTGAGAAATTTAAGGATTGAAAGATTCAGACTTAATTTAAGAGTAGGTTAGAAGTGAAAACCAATAACTCAAGTATTGATGTTCCGTGAAGTTTCAGTTAATATGGTATAGAAAGCAGCTGTGGGCTGGGATAAGAAAGAAGTATAGGTGCCATTCCACGGATCTCCCTCACATGAGAACCCATTGGACTACTCTTGCCCGCGATAGGGAAAAATGGAGGATTTACTGGCGCCCGCTCGAGTCACTCGACGATCAACGGGACTACAGGTGATACAGGTGATAGGTGCCATTCAATACGTACAACGCAATGATTCAATCCCTCTGCAGAATAGCGAAACTTCACAGATCCCTTCGGGGTTAAGTGGTCAGTACCAGATTTATCTAGGAAGAGGCACCTACGTTCCACAAAGATTGGAGACTTTTGTGCCGAATATCTGGCGGCCCGTGTACCGCAGTGGTTAGTGGCGCCCTGCAATACACGTGAGATCGATCCCGCGTCCCAGGCTCATCAAGCCTTCCATCTCTCTGCATTGGCAAATTGGTAACAGACCTGTCTGTGAGGATAGCCGCACTAGCTCGATGCGATGGCAGGCCACCGCGAGTCATTGTGTAGGCCAGATATGCATTCTATCACAGCTAACGATGCTTAAGTGGAATGCATGGTCCGTCTCTCAGGGGTTGATCACTGCCGAGAGCTTCATCCTTCACCTTTTTGTCCGAGAACAATGTAGGATTCTTCAACTTCAAGGGAGGATTAATGTGAGCCATTCAGTGGTACTTATAAAGACCTAATTCTTCAGCCACTAGCACCTACTATCGGGGCCCACACGCAGCTCTGAAGACCTTTGTGGATAGTGGGTGTGAGGAAGTAGAATCAAAGGTCTAATACTAGTGCTTACATTTGCAGAGTGTGATGTTGGCTCATCTAAAGCGAGAAATCATTAAAAAAGTAGAACAATTTGGGCTCGCATAGCGCAGTGGTTAGAGGCACCATACATACCTACGAGATCTTTGTTTTAATGTCGCACTTCACTGCTCTAGGTTGGCAAATTGCTATTATACTTATTCTTCGTGTCACACTGGCCAAATCCCAGTGCATTCTATCCTTGCATCCACGATTCATGCAGATCTTCGAACATTTCGTGTGTGACGTCAAGTTGCTTGAAGATTTTTTTAATCATCGTCACGAATGTCGTTGAACGCTGGGGAAGTCAATTCTTCTTCAGGTCCTAGGAGAGGTGTGATAGAGCCTTGCCACATGGATTAGAGAGAGTGGGCTTCTCTCGATAAATCTGGTACCAGTTACCCTACTCTGGAGAGAGGTATGGCTTGGTGGCCTCGGGACGTGGTCGTAACGCCTGACCTACTTTGTTTACGTGGGCAAAGACACTATTTGGCGCATGTTACATCGGTTAGCGGTTGTAGTTTACTGTAGACCAAATATGCATTCACTCATCTCTACGATGCTTGACGAAGTTTAAAACATTGTGCATCTCTAACTCATTGATTACCGCCGAAGGTTTTTACGATTTATGGAACTTGTTAAGACATATTTCCAATTTTTCGACTTAACAAAATATTTAATGTATTTGGTTTTGTCGTCCTGCAGTAGTCTGAGTGAACAAGATCGGTTCCTCTGTAGAATCAATTCCTAACTTCATAGATGTTCGATGTAACTGCGTTTGTTTCAGGAAGCGATATATTTAACCGTATGCTTCTACTTCAAACCGTTTGAAATTTTCCGTAAAATCGAAAATTTTCCATTCAAAGCATCGAAAAGATTCAGGTACAATCATAAAAAAAAGGATAAAACTCTCGGCGTTGATCAATCCCTAGATGATGCACTCGACTTCATTAAGTATCACTGGAGGTGATTGAATGCACATCTAGCCTATACAATGGTTCGCGGCGCCCTACCGATATGTCGAGCCAGCACACCTATCCTCCCAAACAGATCCTCTACCAATTTCCCGACGTCGGTGGGATGAAGAGCTTATTGAGCCTAGGGAGCGGGGATTGATCCGATGTGTACTGCAAGGCGCCTCCGACCACTGCGCTACACTCGCCTTCATATATAATCATATGCTCCACCAAAAATATAAGACTTTGAGTTAAACCTACACGTTACTCAACACATCAACTCACATGAGATACGACCATCTTCCTCGAAAATTTTCCGTTCTCAATCGACACATCAATGGAAAGTCAACATAGTGAAAAAGTGCGAGCTCGCCACCCGATGATCTTCGCAAGACGACTAATTTCGGTGCAGCTAGGGAAGCTGTTGGAAGCAACCAGGAAAGGAACAAGACCAGGGTACTGTCGGGAGCTTTGCGAATATAATGTAGGCTATCAACCTTGATGAACCAAAATGGTGTTACTGCTAATGGTGGCAATAGTATGATTTTAATGACGGAAAAGTTTTATGCCAATCATTTCCATTTCAGAATTCCCTTCGGGGATCTTGAAATGGTTCGTGGAGAAAGATTTCCTGTAATTCTTTACTTTGAAATTCCGAAATGCAGTACAAAACACGAGGATGGGCACAGATCCAGGACTGAATGATCTTACAGCAGATTTCTTTCGATCTGGAATGAACAAATTACGTGTGATTTTCTGGAATCATACGGTAATTTGTCTCTGACCAGTGGAATTTGACGGGGAATGGTGATTGAAAGGATAACTACTACCGTAGTTACTAGCACAACGTGATATGCAAGCTTTTTTCGAGCTATCCTAGAGCGAGCTATCCTTAATGACTTTTGATGAAATCCAACCGTTTGTGCAGGTAGGTTGTGGAGTAGAATTCTGTTGCATGGACCATACCCCCAAACTTAAACCATAGCAACCATCACAGAACTCCATCGCGAATACCACGTATCCTTTGTTCTAACCTTTGATCATTACAAAAAGCGTTCGGTATCGTCCAAACCAATGCGTTCCTATCAGCGATGGTCGAACAAAAAGCGAACCCATCATACCTTAAAGAAAATCTGGCTGGTTGCTCTCATAACTACATCATGAGCTTTCGGCTAGCCCGATACCAATCCCATCAGACAACGAGTTCGACATCATTTCGACACCACTTCTTCAACGCTGTTTACTGAGAGACATTGCTGCTTATTACAGTGGAGACACTCGATAGGGCGAAAGAAGGATACACATTGATGGAAAATAATTGTAGAACTGTCATCATTCCGATAAGATCGTCATCTTTCCAAGGAACATCAGTGAAGCAGAGACGGTGCTGAGAGAGCTCAACGAAACGGGAAAACGAAAGGACGGCGTATTACTTGCTAGAAGCCGACTTAATGAAAAGCTACGAAAAGGTAAACAAATAGATATCGTTGTGTGATTACGGAGATCTCATTGAAAGTGTATCCAGGGCATCTAGAGAACAAGAGTTGAAAAAATTGTTTGAAAGAGGTGATTATTTGACATCTCATAGAAGCGGCTTATCAAATCAGTCGATGGATTTCAAACGCGAAACACCTTTTTGACTTGGTAGTCCACCAACGATTGCGCTCTGCTGCTTAGAATTAGGCTGAAACATCAACCATATCGAGAATTTTGCGCGTTATCCATAAAATTCTTGAATGTGTCTTCTGAAAAATAACTGATCCAGCCGACGTCAAGCCGAACTACGCAATTAAGCCCTTTGAGAATTATTTCGCTTCGATATTTACTTGAAAATACATCGAAAGCGAAGCATAGATATGTTGGTTATACGCGCTGTTAGGAACAAATAAAGGAGATCGATGTTTTTGGTGACTTTTACGCGATATGAATCTTTGATTTTGGTACGAGTTATGGTGTGGGAGAGATCATATTATGGCAAGTCTCAAGGACTCCGTTTTCGTTCGGCATAGCTGGCAGCAGAACATTGTCTTCATAAAAATACCAACAGTACCATTTCAGGACTTTTTCCTTTTTAAACTAGGTCCAACAGCAGTCCTGTCATCGCCTAACAAGTCCTGGGGCCAAAATTCTTTTAACCTCGGCACTGATCAGTAATCCACAGCCTTTTTGATGGTCAAACACGAGATTGTTATTATTAAAATATTTATTAATTTACAACAGCTGACGTTTCGGCTATTGCGAATGAATAAATACTGAACTATCTTAATGCTGCTTTATAACACTGTACTGTATTGCACTGTAGTATATGGAAGGCGGTTAGGCGTCGCCTCCAATAAATTTTCCGTTTGCTTTGGGAGGGACTCGCAAGCTACCCGTGACTACATCAGCACCCACATAAGAAGTCAGCAAGATATACATGAGCATCAAAAGATAAATACAGTAAAATAAGCGGGCCTCATTTCCCCGATCCCGAAAGAATCCCCGATACGGCAGCGTTGGACAAGTACGGAGAGGCTAGTAGAATTTAGGGCCATTCCAGGCTGCTTAAATCGCCAAAAACCAAGGTGAAGGACGATGTGTACCTACAAACCATGCATACTTGAATCCGAGTTATCGATAGTAGACTTGATCAAGTAGGCAAGAAGTTCTGATCGGACTGGCAGAGACGAGAAGACACCACCCATTCAACGCCGTCTATGACATCGGAGAACAACTGTTCCTAGGAATATGCGACAGTCGAGGTCTCAGTGGCGTCGGAGTTCTCGTCAACACGAGATTAGCCATAAACATCGAACCATTTGAGTAGCTAGCAACTTGTATCGGACGTTTACGATTGATGAAATGCGGATCAATGCGGACCTTCGAAATTGTCGTTCACGCGCCGAAATTAAGCTATGACGAAGAAGAATTCCAAGTTTTCTACATGGATGTAGAGAAGTTCTACAGAGAAGACCATACATTTTTTAGGGTCATCATCAAATATATCTACGCAAAGATTGCGTTCAGAAGAGCATTTGAACAACGCCACACTAGAATAAACGAATTAGAATGGAGCGAGTAAGATAAGCTTATTATGACGACCCGTTATAGCAACTGGAAAGTTTTGCCTAACCGATGTCGCCGATGTCCCAAAATTCTACATGGGATCAGACCACCGCCTCCTTCGTGCAAGATTTCATTTTTCCGCAGAAAAGAGAAAAAGGTGCTAAATTTAAAAAAAAGTCCCAGAATCACCATAAACTGGGATTTATTCAACTGATTAATTGGTTGTTGGGAAGATACCGTCCTCGATAACATCGAAAAGGAGTACGACATCCTCGTGTTAGCGCTATGAAAGCTGAGATTCCGAAAGTCACAAGGAGACGTCTGTCTCCAGAAATTCTCGAGCTGATACGCCAGCGTGGAATCGCACGAGCTGCAGGCAACCTCGAACTAACGTACGAACTTGCGAAGCAATGCAGACAGGCGATAAAAGAAGATCTTAAAGAGAGAAGAGCAGCAGTAATGGTCGAAGCTGCAGAGGCTGGTAATAGCATTCGAAGCACACCGAAGTTTCGCCGATTACAGAACCAAGATGATTGCATTCTGACGCTTAGATAGAACAGTTACGGCTTCATGAAAGGCAATTTACGAGTGCTACTCGGGTCTCTATGACGGTTCCCCCTTGTAAAATTCGAAATGTTATTCCGTCGGCTAAAAAGAGAGAAATACCAAGTCCGGACAAAATAGAATCTTTAACACCTGAAGAATCTTCCACCAGTCCTCATCAACACACTGGATCGGCTGTTCACAGGTTACCTATATGAATGCAAGGTTCCTACTCAATGGAGCAACAATAACACCATACTATTGTTCAAAAAGAGCGACGTTCACGATATCAGCAGCCTTTGCCCAGTCTGCTTACTGTCTGTCTTCTACAAACTTTTCACTTGAGTTATCTTAACCAGAACTGACACAGCACTGAACGAACAAGTCAAATGAGCAGGCAGGATTTCGAAAAAGATTCGGTACGACGGAACACATCCATATGATAACAAGACCCACTGAAGTATCGCGAGAACACGAGAGATCGCTCTGTCTTACTTTCATCTATTTAAAGAAAGCTTTTGACTTAGTTGAGACAGAAGCATTCATGAAAACGCTGGATAGCCAGGACGCCCCTGTCTAGTCTATAAAGATTCGTGAGCTATATAAAAATTTTACAAATATGACATCATCATTCTACAACAATATTAACATCGATGCCAGAAGAGTTAAGGAAGGCGACACCATCTCGCCAAAATTATTTACCGCCACCCTCGAGAACGTCATGCTAACATTGGAATGTGAGTACAAATCCACTGATCCCATCTTCGCTTTACTAATGACATCCTTCTTATAACACCGAGCTTTAGCCAGAGGCAGCGAGTGCTAGCCGACTTTGACAACGCCTGGGGAAAAAGTAATCTTGGACTAAATCTCATAAAAATGATCATCATGGGGAACAGATTGGTTTCTTATGACCCATTCACCCTTAACGGAATAAAGATCTCCGACTGCTCTACTTACGTCTGTCTAGGTCGAAAGATCAACATGATGAACGACTTAGCTCCAGAGTTGAGCAGAAGGAAACGAGCGGCTTGGGGAGCTTTCAAGAGCATCGAGGATGTAGTGAAGAGAGCAAAGAACACCTGAATCTGTGCCAATTCTTCGACCCCGCGATACTTCCTACCTTAATACATGCATCAGAAACCTGGTTGTTGCGTAAGAGGGATGAAAGATCACTTATCGTTATTGAACGCACACTCAAAAGGAAGGTACTAAGAGCATCACATGTCACACGAGTAAGGGAAGAGATTCGAAGCTCCAACCTGCGTCAACGATCAAAAATGAAAGCCCTCATTCTATACGCCGAAATGTCGAAGATGGTATGAGTTGGACACATAATGCGTATGAACGACAACCGATGGATAAGAGCCGTTAGTTAGCAGATTCCTCGAGATGACTAACGTACTGAAAGAAGACCACGGACCTGATGGTCAGAGTTATGATGTTCGGCGAATCTCTCCAGCAAGCAGAACTCACTGGGCTACTCTTGCCTGCGACAAGGTGAAATGAAAAATTTACTGGCGTTCGCTCGAGTCACTCGGCGATCAGTGGGACGACTGGTAATACAGGTGATTGTTCTGTAGTTTACAACCTCGTGTTTTCTCATCAAGAAAACAGTTCTGTTATCCTTTCTTTGATGAGCTTACACGAGGTTGATAATAATATTTATTATCGGCTAACGTTTCGACATCTTCGTCTTCATCAGAGCCGATGGTCCACACTCGTTATTCGTCTCAATGTGGCGGCTTCGCCTTCGTGTCGTCAGGTCTTCCTCAGTGGTCCGTCTCCTTGAATGAGGCACACTCATTCAGTGATGCCCTTTTATACACGATGCTGATGGTAGATATAATGATAATATCCGTTGGTAACTACTTGTTTTTCTTCCGGACATATATCATCGCGCACATCGTGCAGAAGTCGGTGTTGTTATTCGCTAGCACAAAGCGTATTAATACTTCGAAACCGACTTTCCTTGAACCTCGGTGTGCTTAATCAATATGTATTCTTTCTTTGATGAGCTTACACGAGGTTGATAATAATATTTATTATCGGTTAACATTTCGACGTCTTCGTCTTCATAAGAGCCGATGATCCGAGTCGATGGTCCGCGCTTGTCGATAGTTCTGTTATCGTCCAGCGTTATATGTTTTCCTCCAACGATTATCCGCAAGGTGTTAGCCACTACAGTTTCTCCGCTATATTTTCTAAATTTATTTATTTTTAGGGATCGATTGATGCATCAAAAGCATTGCAGTGGCTGCGACCGTTGGACTAAACGTTATAGCAACCAATGGTCTACAATTTGTAATCGATGATTGACTGAGCAAAGAGACTTGCTGTTGTGTCAGTTGCAGTGCTCGGTTGTGGAAATTGGATTTGTGTTGTCACTTGGTCTAATGTAACACGTAGGTGCTACCACTGAACGTTTGAGGATATATGAATGAGAACTGTGAAATAGTGAGTGCATTGTCAAGATATGGCGGTAGATTCGTAGACGGAAGTTTCCGGATGAACGCACAACATCGGGTTCCGAATAAGAGTGTTAGAGATTAATTTGCTAGTTTGAACGAAGTAAGTGCCACAATGACAAGCTGTTTACTTCTATCTGTTTACATCTGCCACCTGGTTCTTGATGACCGTGCTGTTGACAATATATACCTCAAAAATCTGAAAATGTACTTAATACATAATATATACATATAATACATGAACGAGGTAAACAAAAACACATTGACATAGTTAGTAGGCGAAGACAATAATAAAGAGCGATAAGATATATTCTCCACAGGAAAGCTACGAATACAGTGATAGTGATCCCATTCTTTACGTGGACAGCTCAGCCTACCCAGGCACTGGTTGGACAGTACTCCGAACCAGTCAAGCTTTAATAACTATTCCATAAATAGTGCTAACTTCTTATTTAGCACCACTGTGGTTGTTTCACTCGAAATACCCTGCCATGAAAAGCTACAATAGGCAGTAAATAAAAAGCTAACATTGTGATTCCGACTACACCCTCCGCTATACTGGGTTCGTTGCCGATCTGCGCTCCTCAGATCAATCCCATTGATGGGTGATTGCTGATGGCATTGATCGATAGAACTAGCTGAGAGACAGGTGAAACGAAGGATCTGCATGGTGTGATGGTGAACGCTTTAGGCCCGGTTAGGGTAATAGCGCGTTCGTTTCCTAGCGCAGACACCTACGGTCCGGAGTTTTGCATATATTTCAGCAACATTATGGCTGTATTCTTCAAGTAGTTCCCATTTCCTGCATTACTGTATGCTTCCCGTACTAGCTATATTTACTGGTAACCACATTTATCTTTGCGCTCTCTGCAAATTGCTACTAAGCTACCATCTCATGCATTTGTTTCTGCTGTTCCAGTGCACTTTCTGTATAGGCCTTTTAGTTCTATCGTTTCCAGATGAATTTCCTGTGCTGCGTTGCTGTCAGATAAACTTTCTGTACAAGCTATTCTTTCGTTATCTGATGGATTTTTACGCTAGCGGAGCTTCTTGGATGCCGTCTTATCTGATTTACTTTTGTGCTAGCTAAAAAACTTTCTAGAATGCTTATTTGAGCACAAACTCTAGTTTTTTCCCTTCAAAAACCCGCCCATTACAGAGAAATAAAAGGAGCATTATGTCATGCCGGTTAGAGATCCTTCAGTTTCGCTCGGTTAGCTCGTTTAGTTCCCGCAACTAGCAGAGTTTCCATCTTCGTTCTGGTGCTTATATTCCTTACACTTCTGGATATCGTCATATCGTCAATGTTCTATTGCTATTATTGCTCTAAACGGCTGTAACGCAAGCTTGACATTGTACTTTGTGGCAACGTCAAAAGTCCGACTTGGCAAATTCGTACAAAGTCGAGCATATTACTCTGAGCTAGTGATTATTCGGCATCGAGGGCTGACCCGAGTACCAATATTCCAGTGACCAACTAACGCATACACCTCTCATCCCTTCGTGGTCGTGGAATTGGCACTAGACTAGTCTAGAACAAGCTGAATATCTCCATTCCACACATCCACCAGGTAACATAGACTCGATCAGCATTCAACGACATTCGCGACGAAGACGAAGAAATCCTCAAACCGAAGCTACACGAAAGAAAGTTAGGAGACTATCGTGAAAGTTGGGTGCGGGAAAACGAATCGAATGAAAAAAGTGCTGGAGTTTCGGACAGCGTAATACATATGCTGTTGAGTCATTTGATAATAAAAAAATGAGACGGCAGCTTCTGTTGCAGACTTATGACGTAGTATGATGAGCTAGTGTTGTATAGGAATAGAACTCAAATGAGAACAAAATTAGGAGCAAGCGATAGCAAAAATAGGGATGAGCAGAAATGACTAATGGCGTCCTTCAGATATCGAATAAAAGCAGATGCCACTGGAGTAGTCGCGGTATTCTACCATGCAGTGTTTTTAGAAGTACACCGTTGTTAATATAAAAAAGACAGCATACCACTAAATTAATATCGTTGAATGCCGGTCAATACGTGTTAACATATTAAACATATAAACAGGCATTCTTCCTGGAGCTCTTGAATAACATTGTCAAGGCGTTTTCATGTTAACTGGGGGAAGTGGACCGATCAGAGGTAAATCTGATACCAGAGTCCCCTACCCAAAGAGATGAGATGCTTGGTGTGTCGTGGGCGTGGTCAAACCAGCCCCGTGCACGTGAAAAACGGAATCAATACCATTGCGCCACCCTCCTCTTCATTATCTGTTTTTACGAATGTCTAACTACTAATGTATAAGAACGTTATAGTCAGCTATGAAACAAATAAATGCTGCCTGCTCGTCTTTTTGGGGGGAAATCAGCCGAAATGAGTTGATATCAGTTCACGACGTGTGCCGTCAAGTTGGTTTTGTTACCGCATTTTCCAAGACACAGAACAACAACCATCCAGAATTCCTTGGAGGCTTTTTTTCGTTCTTAACATTTGATTTAAAGAGGTTTCCTCATGTCGAAGAGTGACCGAAGTAAATATGAGGCAGAGTATACTAAAAGTGCTATGTTTCTCAACATGTGACGTTTCTTTGTAAAGCATAAAATGATCTGCTGAATGGAATATTCTGTGGGTGTCCAAGAAATTCGTATCATTACATTTTAGAGAATACTTCGAGTTTGGTGAGTCGTTCCCACAGATGCGACCACACGAAAACGGTAATCAAAGGTTCTGCTAATTCTTCTGTTGAAAGCTGATGTTGTTTTGCATTTCTGTGTAATCCGAAACTCGACTATTTATGGTAGAAGGGCGCGTGTGGCGTAGTGGTCCGAGGTGCCCTACAGCACACACATGGAATCGATCCTTGCGCCTACGACCCACCAAGCCTTCCATCCTTCCGGGGTCGTCAAATTGATACCAGACTTGTGGGAGGATAGCAGCACCGGCTCGATACATCGGTAGGCCACTGTTAGTCATTGTAAAGTCCAGATATGCATTCAGTCACCTCTAACGATGTTTAATGAAGTCGAATACATGGTGCATCCCTCAGGGATTGACCAACGCCGAGAGCTTTATTCTGTTTTCATTTACCGTCCAGTCATACTCAAGCATCTTTCCTTTTCTATAACAATGCCAGTTCGTCATGTTCCAGTAGTGGAGTGGATGAGGTGAAAAGCACATCGTTTTCTAGAGGCAATATAAACGTGTTTTTTACTAGACGCGAAATTTGGTTAATAGCAGATTCATTTTTTTTTTCAAAATAAAGGTATATGAGAATCCAACAGGCTTTCCGTCACCGTCGAAGACAGTGGGAGAAATGCCTCCTACTGAAATACGTGATCCTTTTTGTAGACGAGTGGGGGCCTAACTCTTGTCGCTGCGGCTTTGATACACTTCATGGGCGAATGTAGATGCTACTGGTTCCCTCTTGAGTTACTCAATGAGTAATGGATTGGATTTGTATAATATGGTGCATCTAAAGGAATGATGAAAGGATTACAAGACAAAACATTCAGTATACTCAGAATATATCAAAGTACAACAGTCAAAAAATGACTCGAAAGACCGACTTTCTACAAAGTTCCACATAAATAATCGACATATTTAACAACAATGTTGCTGAGATATCTGCAAAACAGCGGACGGTAGGTGTCTGCGAAGGAATCGAACACACTATTACCCTTTCCGGAGCAGTGCATTCACCACCACACCATGCGCGTTGTTTGTTTCGCCTTTCTCTCAGCCGTCGATATCGACATCTCATGAACTGATGGAGTGCAAGTCCCGTTCGCAACGTCACGGCTCTGAGGAAGGAGAAATCGCCGACAAATCAGTCATCGACTAACAAAAACAACAGCAACAACAACAACAAGGAGAACTTGCACCAACATCTCATCTCATCTCATCAACTCAGGAAGATCGGTTCACAAAAAAGGCAGAAAATGGTTGTTGAATTTCACATTATTAATTGCAACGCATGTTCTCGTATTTCTGACATTTCCTGTTTTTCTAAGTTCGGAACTATTACAAATAAATGGGCAAATTGTGGTGGTTGGGAGTACCTCACCTGCTAGAGGTGCGCAACAGTTATACACATCGGGTCGTTGTTTTGACCATGCTCAAAGGTACACCAATCCCTCCATACTTTTCGGGTTGGAAAACTGACACTACACCTGTCTAGGAGGACAGCAGCACTGACTTTTTTCCTCGATAATCTACCGCAGGTCAGTGTAGGGGCAAATCGCCATTAATTCACCTCTACGATGCGAAGAGGAGTCGAAAGCGTAAGGCTATCCCTCCAGGTATTGATCAACGTCGAATGCTTTATCTTTTCTTATCCTCTCACTCTTTGCATCGTATCTTTTACAGCTTCGTTGTAATTACTAACTAAGTAGGAAGTCACCAATTATTTGGATACTTACCTATTTGGATACTTGGTTGGTCGGTTTTCAGGAGTGTGCTGACACCTGCACAATTGCCATTCGTTTCCTTCCCTCGCATTCTTCGTCCATGGTGGTGGTTTTACTCGGGCATGGTGGTGCGTGCGAGTCGCATAGTCATATCTGTAAAACAAATACGTATGCGAGTACAGTTGATTAACTTTGGCGACGAACATAGATAAGATATTAGATAGCCACCGAGTACTAACCTACATACTATGGCTTGGATGGCCTGTCCGCACTGGTTGTGCGGGTTCCTCCATAATTTCCACTTTCTCGGACTTTTGCTGGTTTAGCAATTGTACTTTCCTGGAGTCACGAGGTCAGCCTAGCCAAAGTCCGCGCCCGGTATTCACCACCACAGGCAGTCGGCCATTGTGGATCAGATACAGATTTGCCACCATGCGACTGGTTTGATACCAGTCCTAGCTGGCGTTCTTAATGAAAATGACGGACTCCATCTTAGCTTATGAGACCTTCTTGGGCGGATGGATCACTCCGCTGTACATCGCAACCCAACATCCAGGAACACCTCTCAGCCACGACGAGGCCGTAAACCACTGGGTGGGAATGGGTAGACATCACTTGTCGCCCATTTCATCGTCGAGTGAATAGAGCGAGCGCCAATTAACCTTCCATTTTTCCATGATGAGGCGGTTAGCCTTTGAGAGATTAACAAATTGTGCCAAATTTTTTCTCCTCAACGTTTCCTCTCAACGGCTTGCCGCCTCATCGTGGCTGGGGGTGTTCCTGAGTGTCGAACCGCAATGTACAGCGGAGGATTCATCTTTCTGGCAGGGTCTCTTAAGTTGAGAAGGAGTCAGGAGTTTCCATCAAGAAGTCTAGTTAAGCGTAAACCAATACCAAGATCCACCAACGTTCTGGTATCAAAGTCGAATGATGGCAAATCTGCCTCCCATCCTCAAGGGCTGCGACTGCCGGTCGTGGTGACGACCTGGGGCAGACTTTGGTCAAGCTGTCCTCGAGATTCCAGGGAAGCACAGTGGCTTAATCAGCAAATTTCGAAAAGATGATGATTATTCTGGGGCCCGCACAACCAGTGAGGACGGGCCGTTCAAGTATCAACTAAAATGTTTTTCTCGCTTTCCTAAATTTTAATGTGAAATTCGTAGATATATGAAAATATGGTTGAATAAAAAATTTCCTGTAAAAAATTTTTAGGAGGCACATATAAGAGCCAATGAGAAATCCAGTGCATTTGCAATCAAACCCTCTCAAACTGGAAAAGGCTGTGCCAGCTGCCCGAGAACGCCTTGTCAAAATCGCATTGTTATTAGCTTTTTTACCTACTTTTATTACCACAGCCCGTCATCGCGGAGACCCGCTATAACCCGTCATCATGGAGACCCGCCAAATCTCAGCACGTCATTTGATTTGCTTTCTTGCATTCATCATACGCCAAGAAACCTGGATTTGCTTTTTACTCATTTGCTACTTAAGACCTTGGTCTTCTTCATGAATGTCGCTGAATGCCCGTTGATTAGATTCTCTACAGAATCCTACGATAGTTTTGAGGCAGTCATCCGCCTACGTAGGTCGGAAGAAGCTTTTCACAAACAAGCCTAGTATCGGTCAGGGAACCCCGTAGAGATAGGTGATTTGCTTGCTCAGGGGCGTGGCCGAAGCAGTGAATAAAGTATGTGAATTGCTCCTAAACACTGCGCTTGTCGCGATCTGTTTTTACTTCGCTTCAAAGCTTTTAAGTATTCCGGATACTCGCTGTATTCGTTGTTAATTCTTACCGTTGGAGGTGATTGAATGCAATGCATATCTGGCCTTTAAAATGTCTGACGCTGACCTACCGATGTATCGGCCCAGTGCTGTTATCCTCCTAGACAAGTTTGGTAGCAATCTGCAGATTCCGGTGGGATGGAAGACTTGGTGGGCCATGGGCATAGGGATCGATTCCACGTGTGTGTTGCATGGCGCCTTCGACCACTGCGCCACACGCGCCCTTCCTACCATAGTAGAAGAATCGATATTTCTTCAATATATGGCAGTGTGAGTTTCGGTTACTGTAACTTGTATATATTTTATCTTTAAAATACTATATTACAAAGGAGTACAAGTAAATGATGATTTGGGAAGTAAATAATAGTGCTTAGGAATTATTTTCACGTTTGTATGTATGGATTAGTTCTTTACAGAATTTTAGCGAGCCAACAAACAAATGACCTCTGCTTATTCTTTCCTTAAGGAAAATTATGTTGCGGATGTCAAGTCCGGCCGGCTGCTTACCCGTTAAAAATGCAAATGGATGCAAGCGACAGCTGTGTTGCTTTGATTTCAGACCGGAAATTGCTGCCCAGAGTTGTTCGCTCTCTGATCAAGGTCATCAGACCAGGAAAATGCTCTTTTGAGCGGTTGCTGAATGCTGAATGTAAGTCGGCAGTCTGGAACGAACATCGTATTCGCTTCAAAGGAATATTGGTGACGTTCGGTGCCGAATTCCCCAGCAACTGAATGTTTTTCCTGGGAGCGGTTGATTTATTTGGCTAGACCGCAGCGCTTTCGACATCTTTAGTCTTTCCTAAATATATCCTTCTGCAGTTGTTTGCATTGATTTGACTTCCGTTTCATTTCTCCTTCCTTCCGTCATTCATTTAAATTTCCAGCACCGAGAGCACCTCATCCATTTCCAGTCGGTTATTCAGAAGCTTAATTTTTGCCACCGTCTTCCAATGCGATCTAATCGCCTTAGGGTTCATGAATCGTTCGTCTGTTCACATCGTGGTTTTCCTATCGTTTTAGTACAACTGTACCTAGGTTGTTCACCTGCTTTGCACAAGTGTGAGTATTATAAAGTGACTTGTTGAATAAGTAAAAGTTGACTAGTACTTGCCCCAAGAAAGAACAAAAATTGGGTTCCTTAATGCGTTTTCCAATCTTCAGACTAGAATTAATCTTTTAGATATGCTTTTTAAGAGACCAATTGAAGAGCCAATGAATCTCTTACCAGTAGAGCGGAGGTAGTCTGCAATGTTGTTCTCCATCACATTATTTTTCGCCAAAACGAGATTTTTCTTCCAATTCTTCGGCACCTCATAATACCGGAAGACTCGGATTACCTATGCCAGTAGCTGTGGTTTCGAATGTTTTTTTGGCTGAGTGTAGATGTTTCTACTAGTCTCGCTGCTCTAAAACCAACGGACGGACGCCGCAGAGTTCATGTCCCTTGAGAATAATTCCTACTAGAATTGCTCCCTCCTTAACTGAATATTTTTGCTTTGCAGACTCTAACGAAATAGAACTCATTCCTACAATTGGGCGCTATAATTTTCCCAAATCTCGCGCTAAAGCGAAATGGCTCCATACGCACCTGCGCTTTACTTAGCTAGAAACATCTACAATGTTCTATGTGCCTTCTAGTTGTTTCTACTTCACACAAATCGAATTGGAAGATGTACCAATTCTCCATTATCGGTCTCAAAAAGTGCGCCATGGCGACCACAAATACCACGTAGGGGTTCGATGGGTTCGATGTTGTTTTCGTCCTTTTTTTCCCTTAAATCTTTTCATTTTCTTCCGTGAAATTCCTAATATGAAAGTTTTTCCGTATTCTCAGTGGATAATGAAATCCTCAGGGCGATGGTTGTCACTGGCGACAACATCAATCTCTTCTTCTCTTGACGCTGTCTTCTCGCTATCAATTCCATAACCTCATTACTTCATTACCACATCCTCCACCACCAAATTCACACCCGTGCAAATCAAGCAACTCTCCTCCGAAATATTGGCAAAAGCTGTGTCTTCTCCTTCAAATCAATGACTTCATTGCACTTCTCTATCTCGATTGCTTACGGAAATTATTTCCAACTCTTCTCTGGGATACGACATCTGGATGTTTTGTTGACAACATCAAGAAGACACTTCCTTAGCCATTACCACTTTATCTCAGCTCTTTTAATGAATCATTGATTAAAATACTACAATTTTCCTTCTCTTTATTGCTCACAATTGTAGTTTTGAATGCGAGAGGTTGTAAAATACTCTCACGATGTTCTGTATGCCCTGCATTGTTCGTTCTCAATTTGACTCTTTACCGTTCGCCTGACATCACTTCTAAAATATGAAACTTCATTGTATAGAATCGTTTTAAAGCAACTTTAAAGGGATAAGAGATAAAGCTCTCGGCGTTGACCAATCTCTGAGGGATGCGCTGTGCATTCGATTTCATTAAACATCCTTGGAGGTGACTGAATGCATGTCTGGTCTGTATATTGACTTGTGTTGGGCCACCGATGTATCATGTCAGTGCTGCTATACCTTCAGACAGGCAGGTCTGCTACCAATTTAGCGAGCCCGCGGGATAGAAGACTTGGTGAGCCTGGGGCGCGGAATCGATCCTACGTGTGTTACAGGGTGCCCTTAGCCATTGCGCTACACGCGCTCTTTAATGTAAGTGTGCACAGGTTTTAAAAAGGCGTCGTGGTGGTTTTGTTATTTCTGCAATCATAAGGGTCACGTTTGTGAAAAAAGACACGGGATGAAGCGGTCGACGTTGCTCGCTAATAAGTTTCAAAAAATTCAAGATTTTTTCTCTTTTGTAAGGAAAAGGCCCAACGACACGTATATTGTGCGGATTCCAGCACTTCATTCTGTTCGATATTTTACATCCGTCTTCCATAAAGATTGCCGGATTTTTTTCTCCCTAGAATCTTGACATAACTGCGTAAGAGCGTACGCCCTTCTCCATCACGGGCAATCCCCAGTGTTTTTTTTTGTTTTTTTTTTTTTTTTTTTTTCATAACACAACAGCACGGTGCGTAGTTTTTAATCAATATGGCGTTTATTTATGTGTTAGATCCTCATTAATACTTTGCCATTTTATTTTTTTCAAGTCATTTTGGTAGCCAAATGCTCACGCGGTTACTTCTACGATACATAGCGAAGTTGAATGCATGGCGTAGCCCTTCGGATTTGACCAACGTGGTTAATTATAACTTTTTTTATAGGGAATAAAGAATAAAGCCTTTGACGTAGATCATTCTTTGATCGATGATTCATGCAATCGAGTTCCTCAAGCATCATAGAGGTCACTGAATATGTATTTGGCCTATAAAATGAGTTATAGTGATTTTGCGTTATATCAAGTCGGTGTTCCACCCCTTCAAACAAGTCTGGTACCAATTTATCGACCCGGAGGGGTGGCAGTCTTGGTAAGCCCTGGGCGCGGGGTTGAACCGAGGACCACGTGTGTATTGTTGGGCCCCTTTATCGACTGTCCCTCGAGTACCACCACTTCCCTCATAAACGCGTATAATCTTCGTAGTTGGCCGAGTCATTACAATTGTAGTTGGTCGTTCTGTGTCACTCAACCAATCCGTTTGTCGCCAGTTCGAAAATGCATTTTGGATGAGGTGCTACTGCTGATCATTCTTACCTTCTCATAAATTGCTTAGACCATTTCCATGAACGAGGAATGTCGAATGCCCGTCTCACGAAGATCTGTACACCCCCATTGTTTTCGTCGCTCTATTGTAAACTCTTCTACTAACAATTCCAAGTGACCTACCCGAAAGTATGGGCGAAAATGAGGCAAAATTGTCCCATTTACAAAAACTCGGGTTAATTTCAACAGATGGTAGCACAGTTATGAACAGGCAAACGAGTGAGTAAAGGGAAGAAGAACGAGACGAAAAACAGAGCGCTCCTCATACCTCAGCCACAAATACTATCTTTTTGTTTAGAAAACAGGAAGCTAATGAGGTGATGATTAAAGAAGATTCTTTGTTCTCCTTTTTTCCACTTTTCGTTCGGCTGTTTAATCACACAGTACGTTTTCCCCTCCGCATTGTGCTGTTAGTAAGAACTTTCATGGAACATTGAGAAACTTCAGTGACATATATTATTTCTATTTTCGTTAAGAAACCCGAAAGGGTCTGATACATACCACAAGAATTTACGAGTACGTTTCGTTTTTTACCACTGACGGAGTCGCTCACCCGTATGCTCTCTGTCTACTTGGAATGGCTGAGATTTTACATAACTTGCCATCACACTCTATAGATCTCCGTTTCGTCGCATATTTCATTAGGTCTTCGCATCTTTGCGCATGAGTTCGCCAGCTACTTGAGGATTTTCGGTCCTTTTTTTGAATGTCGTTGAATGCCGCTGGAGTAGATTCTCTCTGAAATCCTAACATAGCCATAGCTATGGCGTTCCCAAGCATTCAGTACAGGCAGCCGCCGCCAGCTTTTGTAGATGGCATGGAGTGGGCTGATCCCAAGGCAAGTCTGTTGTAAATTTGCTGATTCCGAAGGGAGGGATTAGCTTTTTTCCCTCTAGTGGATGCGAGCCAAAAAATACATTGTGTATTTCCATAGGCGGCGGGCATTCATCGGAATACTGTTGCTAATCTACTTTCATTTAGCCTCGGCGTGAATGATCAATGAAATGCGGTGCACTCATGGGAACATCGGAATTGTTCGCGAGAATTTCCTCTATTTCTTAAATTTCTCGTGTATGTCATTGGTATGATACTGGGATAACGTTTAGCGCTGATTTTCTGCATGTGATGCTTTCACTCCATCCTTTTACACTGTGTAAAATAATAGAGAGTTTTAAGAATAATGTCGCGTTCGGAATGCTTCTCAGCGCGAGGTAAGAATCGGGTGAGTGGTGGCCTGAGAAGTGTGGGTTTGACCAGTAAAGCGATGAGCAGTGAAATTTGTAAATATATCTCGTTTAGCTTAGTACTTCATTACTTCACATATAACTACTGCAATCTTGGTACCGCCTCTAGGATCAGAGGGTTCCGTAGACATCAAGTTTGGTAAGGTGTTCATAGCTCGTGCTGAATCTGCGTCATTTTTCCATGCTCAACGTCTGCCCGCATTACTGTCTTGGCTTATCGCTGTTAAGGAGCTATTTCTTGTTTTTGTTTCCGAAGAAAATCATGTAGTCCAAAGCGTCGAACTAAATTTCTCAGAGATTTCTGAGAGATACTCTCCAGAAAATTGAGGGTATATCAACTCTTTTTGACAAATCCACCGCTTCTCATTAACATATTTTTATCTCAGACAACAGTACTTTGAGACAACGTTGAGAAATAGTAGTTTTCCTTCAAAGTTCTTTTTGCGGTTTTCTTTTTCTCTTTTTCGTCATTTTTCGCTGCTTTCTAATCTACTGTTTTCTGTATTTTTTCTTTGAGCTCTTAAAAT
Source organism: Angiostrongylus cantonensis (assembly GCA_009735665.1). Taxonomy (NCBI): domain Eukaryota; kingdom Metazoa; phylum Nematoda; class Chromadorea; order Rhabditida; family Metastrongylidae; genus Angiostrongylus; species Angiostrongylus cantonensis. The sequence goes on along the minus strand of MQTX01000041.1, from coordinate 1,121,976 downwards.
TTGAAGTTCACTGATATTTATAGTTATTTCGTTCGGCTATTTTTGCTCTTGCAGGTGTTATGACAAAGAGAAGGCACAGTTAGTGCAATTCTTCGTACTCTTGTTGAGCAAACGCGAGGTATTATTTTATTCTTTATTTACGCACAAGCTGACGTTTCGGAGGATTTCGCTTCCCTCAGGGCCTGGAAAGGTCTCTACGTGACATATTCAGTGGAAGATTCATAGAAAGCGGTGAGTATGCGATGAAGCCATTCTGTGCTCATTGTGATTAAAATCTTGGTTTAGTGTTTTCTTTGTTTGGTTATGGAGGTGTTTGGCCGGGTAGATTGCTGTCAACTTGTCCTTTCCAGGCTCTGAGGAAGGCGAAATCCGCCGAAACGTCAGCTTGTGCGTAAATAAAGAATAAACTAACACCTCGCGTTTGCTCAACAAGAATACGAAGAATTACTTTATCAATGCCGAGGTTGATAGAAAGTCGGTCGTGGGAGTTAGTGCAACGTTTTTTTTTCTGCTAGTCAATTTTCATACTGCTACTACTTTCAGTTTTTTTGTACATTTGTAGATTTTGAAGTCTCATTTTTGGATGGAAGCGCCATAATTGGAGGCAGGATGATGACGTGTTCTTCTCATTAACGGCTTTGTTCTTTTCAACTTTTCGAGTAAATTCGAATATAAATAGGATGTAACAGGAGGAGAATGAGTGTAAAAATGATGTAAAAACAAGGAATAGGATTATGAGCACTCTTTTTCCTAACTTCGTTCAAGAAGAGGAAGCCGGTTAGGAGACCATTTGCTTTGTTAACTTTTTCTTTTCACGGCAGGGTATTACGCCAAATACAACCACAATGATTCTGAAATATTTGCTAAACTCCGGACCGCAGATGTCTGCGGTGGGGAATGAACACACTATTACCCCTACCGTGGGCTAACGCGTTCACCGCCATACCATGCGGGTCCTTCGTTTCGCCTCTCTCTCACCCCGTTCTATCGACCACTGCCATTTGCCATCACTATTCATTTTGTTGACGAGTCCATATCAAATCAGAGCGTGTAGGGTAAACATACGGTTAAAGGACTGTCGTTCTTAGGGTTTAATGCATTTAGCACAAGTTTTTGTGCCTTATCGTTAATATTCTGGGTCTTACATGGTCTCTACTTCTGTTCTTGTCAGTCAATTTTGCTATAAAATCCCAAGCTATTGTGCTTTCCTAGTTGTGCCATACATTCCGCGGCCTTTCTGGGTAAGGAAGACGAAATGGAAGAGTAGCTTTGTTTCAGCGCACACCTCCATCCAAGATGTCCGACGTCACGTCCTCTGTCGATCCGTCGCACTTCCATTGCCTGTGCGGGCTGTGTCATGTGGTTGTAAGTTTCCTTTTCCAATAAGCTCAGTAATAAATACCCATATTTACTCTCGTATTCTATCCTGTCACTTGAAATTACGCAACAAAAGAGCAATAAATGAAATCACTGCAAAAAATTTTATGCTGAACAATTTTTTCTTTCGAAGAAATTCTAGTTTGTGGCTTGAAGAAAAGTTTACAAGTATTTACAAATGAAAGGAAACGTGAAGATTAAAAAGACACCAAGATAAGGATCGGCTTAAAAACGCAAATACGAGGACAGATCGTGAAATCTACGTTGCCTTATTAGTGCTCGTTTGGCGTAGTGGTGCTAGGCGCCATGCAACTCACTCGTAGAATCGATCTCCGCACCCACGAATCAAAGCTTTTGATTCAATTGAAATATAAGCAGGGCGCGTGTGGCGCAGTGGTTAGAGGCGCCACTGCGACACGCACGTGGAATCGATCCCTGAGCCTGTGGCCCACCAAGCCTTCCATCCCTCCGGGGTCGACAAATTGGTACCAAACTCGTCTGGGAGGATAGTAGCACTGGCTTGATACAGCGGCAGGCCACCGCTAGTCATTGTAAAGGCTAGATATGCATTCAATCACCTGCATGCAATACGTAAGAAAGTCGAATGCATGGTGCGTTCCATAGGGATAGATCAACTCCAAGAGCTTTATCCTTTTCATTATGCTGCCTCGTTATAATTTTCTTATGTGCCATGAAAATTTTCTCTAGTTGAGATGAGGATCAGATAATGTTGTAGACCTTAAGTGGCCATCGAAGGCCAAATTGTTAAACAAGGGTGAAGAAGAGGAAAGGCTAGATTTCAAACAATAACAAGCAGATGAGTCGAAACGAACAAGCCGTCATTGCCGTTTTCAGAACGTCTTAGCTAAAGTAAATCCTTTATCCACAGTGTTTGTTTCTCAACGATGTGCCTTCTTCACACAGATTCAATTAAACCCCCTTGTAGATTTCGATCACCAGCTAAGAATACAAGAGGTTTCTCCCCATTTCACTGATTCTTCGCCTACAACCCGGTCCAGAAAAGAGTTGAATAGATTGAAAAGTACGAAGAAACAGAGACTATTTGGGATGTCTCGGCATCAAAGTTTGATGCGTTCATGGGTCCTCTGTTCTCATTTCCAATGTGGTTGCCACGATTCGAACCATGAGGAATGAGAAAAGGATCAATCGTTCCGTTTTGATGACTTCTTGAGAGATGAGCCTTGCGTTCGACATTCTATAGCTAATCGAAGATCTGGCCTACACAATGACTTGCGCTGCCTGTCAACTCAGTGTGTTTTGCCCTCCCAGACAAATCTAGTAGCGATTTTTCATTTCCAGAGGAATGGCGAGCTTCGGGAGAGCGGAGTTCGAATTTGGACGAACGAATAAATGCAGCATACCTCTTACAGTTCCACTGGACACATCCAGCATCCCAGCTACAGTTCATTGCAATGAATGCGAACGACGGAACGCTTTCGTGCTAGTGACCCTTTCGATTCAGTGCTGTGAGAACATAGGACAAATGAACTGTTTCTCTCGAGCCTTCTTTCTGTTTCTTGCGCTAAAAAGAAGAGAAATAACCTAGATAACATTGAAATAAGTTCTCAGATAAAACAGGCTTACTTTACGGCGATTGCACTCATCGTAACGATTCTTCTTGAACAAAAAAAAAAAAAAAAGGAAGGCGTAAATTTCAAGGCGATCTTCTTTAAGCACAATAACCATCGTGTTGTAAAGGATTGTTCAGACTGGAACAGAAGCGTTTCTGGTCTGGTACGTTGTGTATTCGGTGTTCTCGCTGCTATTCGGAATGCCCTCCATGATCATCTGGCTGATCCTTCCGATTTGTGTCGTCATCCCAGCAATCTATGCAGTTATCACTAAGCGGCATAAATACCTCTATCCGTTTCTCATCATCACGGTACGATAATACACTGTCTTTTTTATACTGATAACTGGCAAAATTCAATAAAAACCAGTATTTCGAGATTTTATTTCATGATGTAAATGTGGTTTTTGTTCCACTGTATTCTACCTTGTCTACAGAAGTTTATGCATCCTGTGGAATTCATACGCAACAGGAACCGAACCAGTGTCTTGAATCTTTCAGTACGGTGTTCGGTTACTCCATTGAACTAAAAACTGTTTGCACTGAAGAATAGCGAATTACATTTGAAAATGGAATCGATTCATTAGAACAATTGTTTTTTTCTGGGTTGTGAAAATTTTGAAAACGGCGCGTGTTTTCTCTACAGCACGACTACCGTATTCCGGCATTAATCGTTCCAGGTAATTCAGCAAATAGTGTTTATGCTGATGGCTGCTATCACTCTCATATCTTCGCTCGTTTCATTCAATACAATGCACTTAATCATCGGTGAGCTTCGTTTTACTAAAAAAAAAAGTTTAAACATTAAGGAATTCTACTACGCATAACATAAATATTGATCGGGTAGTAAGTCTTCAACATGCTGCAAAACTGGCACGTTATGGAGGTTCCACTACTTATTTAGCTCTTAATTTTCTATCATGTTCACGTTTAGCACGCTATTTAATACTTCGTTGCCTCTAGACCTATTCTGGATTTTTTTATTTCTTGTTTTTCAGGCTCTTTCTTTTGGTTTTTCATCTTCTATTTTTCACTACTACTACTTACTTTTTTACAACCGTAGTTTTAAAAGTAAATAAAGCTCTGCCGCTTAACATTCCAAGGTTGGCCCTATGACTTCCGTGACACCATCAATTTGGTTTACTTATGAACGAGCCGTGACGTAACTATATTGTATATTCTTAAGTACTTGAGGCTCAATAGCGAGGTGAAGAGGGAAGACAAAATACAGAAACTTTAGTTCCGGGATTTTCAGGCCATTCGCTAGATTGGGACAGTCCACTATCAAAGAATGTCGCGCTGGCAGTGATCATCGCCACCGTGGCCGTCTTCATAGTGCTTTCGTTTGTGAATATCTGGCAAGCTATTGTCATATACAGGTTATTTTAACATCAATAACAGACTTCATCGAGGAGCGTGAGATATCTGGGAATGTGATATTTCGCGAAGATTGTGCTTTTACAAACTCCTAGTGCTTAGCTGAAATGTTCTGTTCCACGCCCGATAACCTGTGCAGCTTATCCCGAGAAAATAACTGCGTGTGTAATTGGGCAACTGTTCTATTCTAATTAAAACGTGACAATAAAAGTAGGTTCGTCGTCAGATATCATAATTTGGCGAAGGTGTTGGTCACAAGCAAGTCTTTGTCCGACTTGGTTGAAATGCTGCGAAGTCAAGATCCGTAGAAAAAAAAGTAGAGAATTCAGAGCGAAAAACGAATTGTACAAAGACATCATTTCAATAGATAGACTATTCAGAGGAAGATAATGACACTGATGGATACCCTGGAGAAATGATGGCTGCAGCAAAGTGCATTTAACGCCCGCGCTCGTCTTGTGCGCTGGTGCTGGGGCTTTCTAATGAACACCTACACTGATTAGAGATTAGACGACCGCTTGGAATTGTGGAGTGCATGGATTATTTTGAAAGGCACAAAAAAGCGAATTTGAAGGCTTTTTACTTGTTTTCTACATCGAAGTTTCGTTAGAGAGGCGTCGATCACTTTTTAAGATTAGTTATGTCCACTTCTGTACTCTCACTAAAGCAGCTAGTCAACTAATCATCGAATAGGTGGCGAACGAAGCTTCCTCATAACTTTCTGTGGACGATCGGGTTGTTGGAAAGAAGATTAACAAAATGCACTTGAATAGATTTTTATCATTTGCTATCTGATCACATACGAATCCTTCCGTTCACTTAGTTGTTAATACTGAAAGCATACGTGAAAATCAGTTCTCTTCTGAGAATTCAGCAAAAATCGACATGAACAGAAAAACTCTGCAACTTCCGTTTCGGTTCCTTCCCAAGACGACCTTCTTAAAAATAAACTGTTCCGGACTAGTCTTAAGAAAATATGTTTTTTTTCATGAATGAGCGAAAATTTTCTAAATTCTATCCCTATTCGAAGTAACTTTTTGGGACGATGAGGACACTCGTAGTCAGGTTTAAGTGGGATTTCTATTTTTTAGCGAAGTTATTATGAAGGATAAAAGGATGAAGCTCTTAGTGTTGATCAATTCCTGAAGAATACGCCATGTATTCGAATTCATTAAGCATCGTTGGAGGTGATTTAATGTATATCTGGCATTTACACAACAATTCACGGTGGCTCACCGATGTATTGAACCAATACTGCTATCCCTCCCAAACAACTCTGGTACCAATTTGCCAACCGCGGAGAGATGGAAGACTTGGTCAGCCAGGGTCTCGGGTATCGATTCCATGTGTGTGTCGCAGGGCGCCTCCGACTACTATGCCACACGCGGCCTACAGAAGTTTTCATAGTGACAAATATTTTCTGGATATCTTTATAGGTAGTTTGAGGTAATAATGTCTAAAGCAGGCAATACTGGTAGAAATGATTTTTTAGGTGTATGGAATACTACGAGGCTGAGTACAGAAATCTGGACGATTTCAATTCTCGGCGATACATCACTATCCAGGAGTCGCGGTTTGACGTCTCGGATAGTAGCCCATTACGACTCGTTGACAGGCAATTCCAATGACATCATCAGACTTCGTTCTTAGCATTTTATCAGCGTTGTTCATATCTGTTATCCGTTAGGCCGTATTGGTGGACCGCATCCGTGGCACTTATGAAGGGCGCGGAACTGCACCAGCGAATTAAAATGTTCCTGCGACTACATCAGAGTTACGGGAAAGGAAAATCTCATTTATAATTTCGGTATCAGTTCGAACGAAACATTGAGTTAAAGGATTTTCGAATTAATATATAATGAGATCGCGTTTTGAAAATTCGGCAGGTTTTATGAGGTTGGGTGTTTGGGTGAAATGTGCGGGCGACGCTCGGGTTTACCGTATTTAGGTCCGATCTTCATAAGATACTTATTATATTATATTCTGTTTTGCGAAGCAATAAATTATTCAGTCACCGATATCGTTATAGTAAAGAACTTCAGTGAGTTCTGAAAGGTAACGATAAATCATGAAGACAAGTTGTACGACGCCAAAATCGATTTATTTACACTATTGAAGAAAATCTACAGAGTGCAGAATTCTGAGTGGATATCATTTCACCCGAAATGCTGCGTATAGTTAGGGGTGGTTAGGGGTGCCGTGCAACGCACATGTGGTGTTTGGTTCGATCTCGCTCCTGGAGCACGTGAAGCAAAACGGAATTTTCTACCACGCTTCTTTGTGGGGAAATCACATTAATTTGACAATATTTCAAAACCGACTTTCCTTTAACCTCGACATCAGTAATCAACACGTATTCTTGCACTGATAAGCTTACACGAGGTTGATAAATATATTTATTTTCGGCTAACGTTTCAACATCTTCGTTTACATCAGAGCCGATGATCGGAGTCGAAGGTCCACAGTTGTTGCCAACAGCCCTCAGTATTCTTGATGTGCTGCTTTCATCTATGTATCGAGGCGGATATTTTCCTCAGTGGAGCATCTCTACAATGAAGCAATCTTAGCCGGCGATTCGCTTTTATAACATGACGTTGGTTTGTAATGTTTGTCTTCGTCGTTAGCTGAATCCAACTTGGTTAAACGGATGTAATGTCTTGTGAGGAATGTATAATGAAAATGAATGCAGGGTTGGAAAATTCGCTTTAAAAAATCGAAATAAGGACCGTCATTTTAGACTGATACCCACAACATCTCTCTACCACGGAAATTCTTCCTTCGAGAGAAAGAAAGGTACACAGACCACTAGGGAAACATAAGAAGGATGAGCAAAAAGACCTTTTTAGCATTTTTCAGATTAATAAAGGGTAAGGATGAAGTCTTCGGCGTTGATCACTCTGAGGGATGCGTTATGCGTTCAACTTCAATAAGCATTGTTTGGAGGTGATTGAATGCATATCTGGCCTTCACAATGACTCCTGGTGGCCTACCGATGTATCGAACTATCCCCCAGGCAAATTTAGTACCAATGGTTGCTCATGGAGATCAATTCCATATGTGTGTTGCAGGGCGGCTCAGACCACTGCGCCAAGCGCGCCCTATTTTTCAGATTAGCTTCCCGAATGTACTCAACCAGCCTTTCACGGTTATTATCCTATCGCGCATGTGGAAAACCATCGTTGAACAAGCAGAATTGCAAGAGTGATTTTCCTGAATGGACCATATCGAGATCCTATCTAGGGTCATGAATGCCCGTCAAGAATATCATTTGTCTCTTGTTCCTAACTCTTTTAGGTATGGAAAATTCTTGGGATTATTGCACATTTCATCAGCGGTAGTCGACCAATGCAAACTTACGCCAAACAGAAATTCTGGCTGGTTGTTGTTGCAACTGTGCCGTGAATATACGGATTTTCCGTCGATCATTTGCGATTTCCATAAAAGAGTAGTGCCAAAATGCGCCAACAATTTGTCAGAGCTACCAGAGAATGTGCTAGATGACGACGACATCGCCCGATACACAAGAAAATGACGTATGTATTGATGATAAATTCCTATCAAACTTTTATTTCGTTCACTACATTACCGTCTTAGTAGAGCAAAATATATGGACGAGTTAGGCGAAATGAACGAACTCGATGGACATTGGACAAACACTGTGAACACTTGAGGACGAATGGCCCTGGGCTGTCTGTGTTGGTTCCGTAGTGGGTAGAGCCTTGCCAGAGGGAACTAAAGACGGACCCTAGAGAGAAATTCCAAAGGTTTTTTCTACTAGCACAACTTGATAGAGCTACATGTGAAAGGCGCAGTTGCTCGTTCAGACACTTCTTTGGAACGGCAGATGCTGGAAAGTAGATTCAGATGACCGCTGCTGATTCAGTGCCCGAACTGTCGGACAAAGGAGAGATATGTTGAATGACAACATATAAGATGGGCGACGTGTTTTTAATTCTCATTAACTAAAATTTGAAGCCGAGACGATTTACGGATCATAGAGTGGAACTCACCGTGTCCGAAGTAGACCACTATCAGCAATGACTAACAGAGAAGGCAACCAATGAATTGGCGCGTAGACTACTCATGAACTCGGTCTACCCAAGTGTCTATGTGAAGCCTAACTAGGGCTTACTGACTTATGTGAAAACAAACAGCTAATTACTAGATCGGCTTAATGCTGCTATTTACTAAAGTTTGCGGGATGGAACTCTTTAACCGCTTTCGAAACATAGGTTATTGGAACTATTCATCAAATAGTTCCTATTCTCTACATTAGTGTATAATTCTTGATCATCTGTACCTATCTTAAATCTATCTTCGCATCTTCTCTAAATTTCCTCTTAGCCACTATCTCATGCAGTTGCCTCGCAGGTGACAGGAAAGTGATTCTGTAACTTCTTTCAATATAATACATCTTTGAGTGATACACTATGCATTCGACTTCATTAAATATTGTTTGAAGGTGATTGAATGCCTATTTGGTCTTTACAATGACTCGCGGTAGCCTACCGATGTATAGAGCCAGTGCTGATGTCCTCCCACACAAGTATGGTACCAATTTATCGAACCTGGAATGATGGAAGGATTGGTGGGTTATGGGCGCAAGATACGATTCCACGTGTGTGTTGCAGGGCGCCTCCAAACACTGCGCCACACGCTCCCCCATTGCTTAATAGCTTTGACAAATTGCTGGCGCATTTTGAGATTTCTTTTTTTATGGGAATCACAAATTGTCGACAGAAAATCCTTATTTCACGGGACAGTTGCAATAGCAACCAGCCAGAGTTTCTATTTGGCACGAGTTTGCATTGGTCAATATGCTCCAATGAAATGTGCAATAGTCCCAAAAATTTTTCGTAACTAAAAGAACTAGGAACAAGAAACAGATGATATTCTTGACGGGCATTTATGACCCTAGACAGGGTTTCGATGAGGTCCATTCATCAAAATCGCTCTGGAAATCCTGCTTGCTCAACGGTGGTTTTCACATGCGCGATAGGATAATAACCGTGGAAAGTTCGTTGAGTGCATTCAGGAAGCTAATCTGAAAAATGTTGAAAAGGCGTCCTCACTCATCCTTCTCATCCTTCGCTAATGGTTTAAGTATCCTTCCTTTTCCCTAAGAAAGACTTCCCATGGTAGAGACGTGCTGGCGGCAGCAGTCTAAAAAGAAGGTTCTTTTTTTCGATTTCTTATATCGAATTTCCCGATCCTCTATTCATTTTGATTACTCATTCCTGATAAGGCATTACATCCGCTCAGCCGAGTTGCCTTCAGCCAAAGGTAAAAAAATACATTACGAAACTTGGATATATCTTTCTTAAGCAAGTTCTATATTTACAAATGTAATGACACAAGGGGAGGATAGCACAGTGGTAGTGTGATGTCCGTCATCACGAGCATGGTGCTAGTTCGATTCCACGCCGGGCCAACCAAGGCCCTCATTCCTCCGGAGTCAAGAAATTGGTACCGGACATATCTGAAAAAACCCTCTCTGCAATCCAATTGGGTACGCTCCTGTCTGGTTATCTCAGGAGTCCAGGGAGAATTGCTCGACCAGCATTTTACGACATTCAAGATGAAATGCAAATCCTCAAGCACAAAGCGAAGCGACAAATCAAAGTTGTTGGAAGATCTTCGTCGACAATGGATTCGAGGAAACGCACAGTAGCCGTGAAGACGGGTCAAATAAAATAAAACAAAACGAAGACAACGCAATAAATGAAGAAGTAAGCAAAAGGCTGTTCGAATTCTAGACTCACAGCTGCACATTAAACAAGGTCATTTCGTGAGTTTTCTTCATCATTGTGATTACCTTCTTCTTCACTTCCTCTTTCAATATTCCACTTAAATATTATCTTTGTTTGTTTAACCATCTATAGATCTCCCTCGCAGCTTAAGGCGATGCTTTCGACAACGTCCCTGATTTACGACCAGGTATGCTCAAGGAGGATACGGTTTCGCCTTTGTACTCTCGAGACACTTTCCGGAGACTAACGCGTTCACCACCACACCACGCCAGTCTTTCTTTTCGCCTGTCTCTCAGCTAGTTCTTTCGATCAAAGCCATCAGCAATCACCCGTCATCGGGATTGATCCGAGGAGCTCACATCGGCAATGAACCAAGTTGAGCTGAGGCTGTATTTATAATCACAATTTTAACCACTTTATTTACTGCCTACTATTTTTAATGGCAGGGTATGATGCGGATTATAAATTCAGTGATGCTGAAATATCTGCGAAACTTCGGACCGCAGGTGTCTGCGGTGAAGAACGAACGCGCTATTACCCTTGCCGGTGGTTAGCGCATTCCTAACCACGCCATGCGGACCCTTCGTTTCTTCTGTCTTTCAGCTTCACTGTTTAGTTTTCTATTCCTTATATTTCGATTTCTCTTTGTTATTCACTGTCTTCCACAGCGTTTTCAAATGACACTTCATTTACAATAAATTTATGCTATCATAACGACCTGCTGATGAAGAACGGCAGCAGTCAAGAAATTTTTCGACAGCTTACTTCGTTCAGCAATCAAGTTCTCCGTTCCATTGGTGTCCTCGTTGTTCGCAAATGGCTTGGCTTTCCTCTGTTCATCTTTCACTCCCCATTTGTTTGAATTACTTTTTTCAGCTTTGATATGTGCTGCTTTTCTAACCTCGCTCATGTAATCGATCTAGCGGAGGCCAGTCGTAAAGATACGCAGTGTGTGAAGGGCAAACCGCTACATGCCAAGGAATGAGTTTACCGCTTTCTCCATTCTCGATGTTTTAATAGCTTTCATCTACAGGCTGCCTCTATACATGCATTCGGGTGTGTTTGAGTTTCTATAGACGATCCGCATTCAATATGTATTTTTTCCTTGATGAGCTTACAGGAGGTTAATAATAATATTTATTATCGGCTAACGTTTCGACGTCTTCGTCTTCATCAGAGCCGATGATCCGAGTCGATGGTCCACGCTTTTCTTTCGTCTCGATGTGGCGGCTTCGCCTTCGTGTCGAGTCAGGTCTTCTTCAGCGGTCCGTCTCCTCGAATGAGGCACACTCATTCAGTGGTGCCCTTTTATAATCCATCACCATCAGCATCGTGTATAAAAGGGCACCACTGAATGAGTATGCCTCATTCGAGGAGACGGACCGCTGAAGAAGACCTGACTCGACACGAAGGCGAAGCCGCCACATCGAGACGAAAGACAAGCGTGGACCATCGACTCGGATCATCGGCTCTGATGAAGACGAAGACGTCGAAACGTTAGCCGATAATAAATATTATTATCAACCTCGTGTAAGCTCATCAAGGAAAAAACACGAATTGATTAAGCACACCGAGGTTCAAGGAAAGTCGGTTTCGAAGCATTAATCCGCATTCAGCTAAAAGAAAATGACGAAGTAACGCGAAAGTACGTAGCAACTGGCTCGCAGTCTAGTTTAAAAAAACGCCCTACTCAAGGCCTAGGAGCTCCGAACTCCTCACACTTAACAAAAGTAATAACAGCCCTTTGAACTAGGTGAAACAAGCTAAGCGGAACAGGGGTAATGTCGTCAGGTTGATTGATGAGAGAAAACATATTTCGCCAAACACCGTTAATGATAATAAAGAAAAAGTGCCCTTTGAAATAAACAAAATGGCGTTCCCATCAACACCATGGATACTACTATTTCGTTTGTAACCTCATCAAGTGTAAGAAAACCTTTACGACTACTGCCAGCTTTCCCTACTTCCTACAATCGAACGTTGTTTAATTTTATTCCACTCCATTGGACATCGCTTAATGTACAGACCACAACTCTTCCTCCATTAGATTCGTTACTTCGCGTTCCTCATCAACAAAAGCTCTCGGATTTGCATGTGGATTCGTACGCTCGAGGATTTTAATCGTCTTGTAAGAATATCGTTAAATACTGGTCAAGTTAATTCTTCCTAAAAACTTCGAATATCTGCAGCAAAAAGTTCATCAAAGGTAGCTACCAGGCTTTATGGATTGAATGGTATACAACTGACGTAAATAGCCACGTCGAGGCAATATTATATCACTGAACTATTACTGTAATGTGCACTTTCAAGAAGGCCAGAGTTTCCAATCGGCATACTTGGGAGAAGGAGCTAACAAAATCACCTTCGCATCGTTGGTGTCACTGATCGGGTAACACTAAGCATTAGCCAAATTTAACGGTTGAAAATATTTCTTCGGCTCATCTTGACCAAAACTTTATTCATGGCAAATGGATTCGGTCTCATTATAAACAGGCTCATCTAGAACTTTCGGTATACTCCCGATTCTTCTATAAGAATGATGTGATGGTAGTTTTCTGGGAACGACCACGATCAAGCTTACCGATCGAAATCTTTCACTCATTGAACTTGGTCTTCTCTTCTGAGCGATTTCATTCCATTTAGTCAGAAAACTAAAGTTCACATCCAGTGTTTTCTTGCCATCGCAATCCAAACAAGCTGTCAAATTAGAATGACGATGTCACTTAGCTCTGGAATCGCACTCTTATGTCGGAATGCCTCCTTACTAGTCGCAGGATTTGCTGATTACTATTGTTCATTCATGGTCTGCTTTGCTCTAATACAAAGTGAAGATGTATACATCTCAAATCTGTCGTCGCTTAGTTTCATGTACCACTAGACCAGAAATTTTCGTCATTTTATCGTTCCCAAAACTTACGATTTGTTTCAAATAAAAATTTTACTCCTTTGTCTTCATATTACATACTATTTTACAGAGCAACTTCTCCACAGTTTCATGTTAAGAACTTAATTCTAAAATAACTTCTGCACGTTTGAGTTATTTTTTGGATGAACTCGACCATGGACATGAACCTGAAGGAACCACACGCGATGTCAACGTCCCATTTGACCAGGAACCACCTAACTCTCCTAAATTCTACGATAGAACGCTACTTCTATGTGTTTCAGGACGATGATGAGACCTTGATGGCTGTCTGAATATCTCATTTTAGAGAAATGAGGTTCGAAAAACTACAGAGGAGTCAGGGGTAAATAAAACATTTTTCGGAGGTCTCGACTTAATTCCAAATCCAGTAGGAAAAATGTGGGAAACGAAGCGTTTACATGACATGTTCCGCACTTCTCAACACCATACCACATTTTTTGAAAACACCTAAACAAATACTGGAAGGAAAATTTCGTCCACAATGAGCCCTGTGCTTGAAACCATTTCATACCATTCTTGTGCACTAGCAACCTAGAACTTTACCGTGATGAAATAAACACGGCTCCTTTTAAAATATCTGTGAATTTTGAAGGTCTTTATTTCGGAATTCGAATAATAATTGTTTCCGAAATTAACCCCTTATTACGATCTAGAAAAAGGGGAGGCTCAGCCACAGCCATGACCTTTTGTTGCAGGCAAAAACAAGTTATCTATCCTTGGTTAAGGCTCGTTTAGCGCAGTGGTAAGAGACGCCTTCCAATACGCATGCAGTTACTGGTTTGAAGCCCTAGACTGACTAAGGCTCCCATCCCCATGGTATGGGAAAACAATGGTAGCAGGCATGTCTGAGATGAAAATTCTGATTTGGTAAGTAGATAAACCACCACAAGTCATTGTAGAAACCAAATGTATATTCAGTCTCCAATGCCTAATGAAAACGAATACACTGCGCATTCTGAGGAGATTGATCAACTCCGAACCTCCCATCCTTTTCCCTCTATCTGTGGCTGATAAGACATCGACCGAAATCTCTCACATCATCGCATAAATCAGGCCGAACGCTACAGAATAAACAATCCAGGATTGTGAACGTTCCTTCAACATTTGTAATATACAGTTCAGCAATTCTTACAAACTTTCTGATGAACATTGTGGGAGACATTTTTAAGACACCAAGTTTTACTTCACTTCTATGGTGTAAAGAAATTCGAACATGGGACGGATAGCACAGTAGTAGTGATGCCCTTTATTACGTTATTACGAGCATGGTGCCAGTTCGATTCCGTTCCGAGCCAACCAAGCCACTCATCTCGCTAGGGTCGGGAAATTCTCTGGGAAGTAGGGTACCGAACATCTCTGGGAAGAAATCACTCCCTGTAACCCAACTGTGAACACTCCAGCCTGGCTATCTCACGACTCCAGAGAGAACTGCTCGATCAGCATTTTACGACATTCAAGACGAAATGAAAATCCTCAGACAGTTACCGAAGTCACACGTAAAAGTTGGAAGATCTTCGTGGACGATGTATGCGAGGAAACGAATTGGATGTGCGAAGCGCTCTGGATCCGCGCAGTAGACTGGAAGACGGATCAAAAGTAAAATAAATAAAAAGTAAAAACGAAATCGAAAAGTGGAAAATTTGGTCATGACGATGTGTGAAATGTTCAGGGCGTTTTAGTTTTCCATTCACTTAAGTTTGGCAGCACCGAGAAGCTGCTTCAAGCGGGTAATTCGTTCATATTTCATTTCAAATGCTCATAATTGAGCTATGTGAAGAGCTTCTGAATAAAGTGTGAAGTTCCACGAAAATTCATGAGCCACTAGCCTACGACGCTGTCGCTTTATTAGTGGACTTCTGTAGAAAGTAGACAAATAGATATAAAAATAAGAAAACGCTCGATAGAACGAAACATGACAAGCCCTTTGCTACTCGGCTTGGCTGCAAAAAAAAGCTGACTACTACCCTTCTGAGATTAAGGGCGATCTTCTACATAATACATTTTTCAAAACTACGTGAATATAAACTTTTATAGTTTTTATGCTTTCACCAATCTTAACCTTTTTATTTACTGCCTATTCTTTTTAACGAGAAGGTATGTTGCGAAATATAACTTCTATAATACTCGCAAAAAACTCCGGACCGCAGGTGTCTGCGGTGGGGAACGAACGCGCTATTGTCTTTCCGGGGAGTAACGCGTTCACCACCACACCATGCGGGTCCTTCGTTTCGCCTGTCTCTAAGCCCATCGCAGACACCTCCAGTTCGGAGTTTTGCAAATATTTCAGCATCATTGAAGCCATATTTCGCAGTACAGCCTGCCATTAAAAAGAGTAGGTAGCAAATAATAAGTTAAAATTGCGATTATAAATGCAGCCTTAGCATAACTGGGTTCGTTGCCGATTTGGGATCCCCAGATTAATTCTGCTGACGGGTGATTACAGATGGCAAAGAGATCGATAGAACTAGCTGAGAGATAGGCGAAACGAAGGACCCGCATGGTGTGGTGGTGAACGCGTTACTCCCCGGAAAGACAATAGCGCGTTCGTTCCCCACCGCAGACATCTGCGGTCCGGAGTTTAGCAAATATCTCAGCATTATAGTAGCTTTCACAAATATTAGTACTCCATTGCATCCTAAGGAAAATAAAAATGAGCCATAGGGAATGGGTTGGTTACAAGACTAGGTGTAACTGAAGAACTACAGTGTAGGCATACATTAGGTTTTTGAATGTTTGTCACAAGGTTAAGGAATGTTTTGTATATTTTGGTGATGTTACAAGGAAAGCCGAAGAGAAATCATACGACCATGATATTGCTTACAAAGTACTAACATTGCAATACTTACATACTTACGATACATAGGCGACCACTCTTCAAATGTCACACGAATCGCAGTTCTTCCTCCATTCGTTTCGCTGCCACCGTCAGCCAGACAAGTCGTCGGATTCCCAAACGTCTTCGACTGTAAATTGTGCCTCTGTTGCCTTCCATCGTTCACAAGTTGAATGCTGGTCAAGCGTGTTTTCCATTGAAATCCGAAATGTTTTCAGCTCGTAACAAGAGGATGATTTTGGTTTTCATGGATTGAATAGAAATTCACTGCCTTATGATTCAGATTTTGGAAGGACAGGGGCGAATCCTGCGATTCATCTTCCGACCGCTAAGGGAAGAAGGAAGGCTAAGGAGATACATCAATCCGAATCAGCTATCGTAATAAAGAGGTAGAGGGTAATGGGAAGCTGATTCACCTAGACGACGTCCTAAAGATGGTAACATTACTAAGAGAACGATGTGAGTGATGACGTCCAGAAGAGTCTGCAATGAAGGCTAGAAGTTCAAGACCTTTTGTTTACAATTGGCAAACAATGAACAGATCAATTTCAAGGCATTCAAGTTTCTATGCTAAACTGGAAATTGTCCTCATTTTTCAAGGTGACTGAAATGTCTTCAATATTTTTACTTCCGACGATTGCTCCTTAAGAAATACCAGAATTACTACTTGAATGGTTCTGTCTCGCTTTCTCGCCGTCTTCGGTATGGTTATGACCGGATTCAATAATGGATGCGCCAACAAGTTTTTGCAAGAGTTTTGCAAATATCTCAGCAATATTGCGGTTGTGTTTCGCTTAATACCCTGTCATAAGAATTATAGAAGGCATAAAATAAAAAGTAAACATCAGCGAGTTTCTAAAACTCCTTAATACTAAATTGGGAACTTGAGTAGCTCCTATGTCCGTGTTCAATGCTTGCCTGTAGGAACGCTGTATGATGCTTCTGGTTTTCCTGGGCTTATTATGTTCCGTTTCAGCCCCATTCGTACTAATAGAAAAGATGACGAAACCGTCATAAAAAAAAACCAGAGCAGTAGAAATTGGCCATCGATATGCCGCTTCTGTTTCAACCAAAGGGCTCAATATCGATGCCAAATGCGACAACGAATAATTTTGGCAAAATGCCATCCCAGCGTTAGACCTGTAGGAATATTGAATGGTCGATGAAAGAGCTGTATTTTCATGTTGTAGTTACGATAGCGGTCACCTAGAAATCTTACTCAAAAGTGATCCACTAATTCGTTGGTCGACGAGAGCTCATGAGATGGCTTTCGTTTTGACGCTGTCGAACGCCTTTATAATTGGCGAATGTGAAGCTAAAAAACAGGAAACGTTGCCATCAAGAGACTTCTGTGATCATATCCACAATGATTCCGAGATATTTGCAAAGCTCCGGACTGTTGGTGTCTGCGGTGGGGATCCAACGCGCTATATCCGGGGGCAAGCGCGTGCACAACGACACCATACGGGTCCTCCGTTTCGTCTTTCTCTCAGATAGTTTTCTATCAATGCAATCAGTATTATATTTCACATAACACTCTGCCGTGAAAAAATGTAGCAGTAACTAAATAAAAGACTTTTTACTTCTGTTTAGCAAACAAAGTTTAAATAAAAAACATATCCACAGTTTTCATATAACGCATACATCAAGATCCAATTGAAACCCCGCTCGCTCAATCCAACCCTCATCTAATCTAGACCTGAGTAATCAAGATTGTATTTCATTCATGAGCTTATACAAGGTTGTTTCAGATATTGCGACTCACTATTCGGCGCAATCTCGTTTTTCAAAGTCGCACCTCATTGGGCTGGGCTTCATTCATCCAGAACGATCCTTGACTGAATGCCAGTCCAAGATTATCTATGCGGATAACCAATCAGGCAGAATTCGAAGTCATAGTAGCTAACATTCAAAGAAGCCGTGACTACAAAGACACATCGCCAGGAAAACGCTGTGAAAGGTCGATTCGAAGCGCTGAAACCATGAAGAAGATGATCGCACCTGAACGTCCGCCACAACAAAAACCTCTGTAAAAACATCGTTTAAGCTGATCAATAAAACACGGTCTTGGTCATCTAAAGTTATGAGCGAAGCCGTGTGAAGAACCCTACAGCACACTCAAAAAGCAAACCGGCAACACGGAAGCGATTTTCGATTCGATCACTAAGGTTAATTAAGTGCTAATCTTCCTTGCATATCTTCCTTGAAGTCGTGAACTCCCTTGAGAGAGCGTTCTAAAATTGTTACCACTAGCGGTCTTCGGACCTTACTGACCAACTTTGTCGCCTTTCTTCGAGGATGGCGGTGATTCCGTCACCGTTCTACTGACCGCTACTTCTGGACAGAAACTTTGAAATAGTTTTCAAAGAAGATTAGGCCGAATGAGCAGCCCAGATCTTCGGGACCTCACACCCATTCAAGATCCGAAAGAATGTACACGGAAAGCGAAACACAGACAAACCGGCAATATAGCAGTAAGAACAGATAACAGATGGGCAAAAAGAACTGTAGGGTGGATTCCAAGAGGATGCCAGCTCTTCCAGGATGATTATGTGCGAAGCGGACGACTGTTGACGACGACGACAAGAGAAAGGCACAAATGGTCGGTATTCTGAGAATCTCACTAGTCGCCAACACGGGCAGACCAGGATTCAAGTATCCAAGTGTCTGCCCAAGGACACTGCCAGGAACAACGGGAACATTTGACCACCTTGACGACAGTTTCAGGTTTTTCTAGATTGCATTATGAAGAACTAGCTGAGAGACAAGCGAAACGAAGGAGCCGCATGGTGTGGTGGCGAACGCGTTACTCCCCGGAAAAGACAACAGCGCGTTCGTTCTCCATCGCACACACATGCGGTCCGGAGTTTTGCAAATATCTCAGTATCATTGAAGTTATATTTCACAACATACCCTGCCATTAAAAAGAATAGGCAGTAATAAAACGGCTAAGATTAGAAATATGTTCCAAAACAAATCCATCCTGAATGATAGAAATCCTGCAAATGAAAAGAATGCGTAGCACTCATCTGTCTTCGCAGCGCTACCTAAAATATAGGGACTCCAACGGTTCAGCCGTAGTAGGTCCCACAACGATTGCCACCGTTTTAGGCCTCTATTTTCATTCTGTGGAGTTTCTAAGGCCTTATTTGTTAGGTGCTACGTGACGTAGTACTTGTTGTTTTCTCTAATTTTAGAGCTATAGTTGCTTATTGATTGATTTATGTCACTGAAATGTTCCTTAGGATGATTCGAAGGTTTTGGTAAGAATAGTCAGAATTATCTGCACAGTAGCAATGTCAGTAATACTCGGATACCTGCATGACCCGTCTTCACTGGTTGTGTGGGCCTCAGCATAATTTCCATTTTTTCCGAGTTCAAGTCCTTCATTCGTTTCCCTGTTAATTTTCAGGACCATTTAGGCATAACCCTCCACGACCTCCTTTACACCTGTTCATCCATCATCTTAGTCGATACTTGAACGGCCGCCATCACTAGTTGTGCAGCATGATCACCATTTTCGGAGATTTGCTGGTTTAGCCATTGTGGTCCTTCGGAGTCTCGAGGGCAGCTAGGCCAATGTCTGCCCAATCCCTTTATTCTCAATGTTTTAAAACTCTGCTTATAATCATACTGGGACCCCAGTTTTACCGGAATGTCCTTGTTTTAGGGCGCGTGTGGCGCAGTGGTTGGAGGCGCCACTGCGGCGCGCACGTGAAATGCGCCCATGGCCCACCAAGCCTTCCATCCCTCCGGGGTCGGAAAATTGGTGCCAGACTTGTCTGGGAGGATAGCAGCACTGGCTCGATACATCGGCCGGCCACCGCGAGTCATTGTAAAGGCCAGATATGCATTCAGTCACTTCCAACGATGCTTAATGAAGTCGAATGCTTAGCGCATCCCTCAGGGATTGATCAACGCCGAGAGCTTTATCCTTTATCCTTTATCCTTGTTTTACTACGGGTGTCTTCAGTACTAAGTTGCCGCTTTCGATTCTATCTCGTTGATCCTTCTGCCTTCTCTTGCAGTACTGTTTTTTCAGGCAATTCTTGAAATCGTCCACAACCTGAAATGGTGAGGTTTTTACACTTCTACTTTCTTTTTCCCGAAGGAGCTGTTTGTCCTCTTCTTTCAGGGTATCGACATCAACCATAAGCACGACCGCAAAGTTCGTAGGACTGCACCGAAAAGCGAGGATCCGTACCTTAGAATTCTGGCTAAGGTGCATTGGTTTAATACTTGCCTATCCTTATTCTTCCAGCAACTCAACCGTTTATGTATCTTTGGAAACATTTAGTGATTGGGGACCGATTTCGGTTCAATTTGAGGTCCTCGGGACCTCACTCTTTGGCTCACGCATCATATCTATTGTGATGCGTGTTACCTAGCACACCACCGTACTCCGGACCACACCGGGTCAAGTCGCGTACGTGGTGTGCTGTATCCATGCGTCCTATGTATCTTTGGAAACATTTAGTGCTTGGGGACCGATTTCGACCGTTTATGTCTTTATGCATGGAACTCTTTATGTTGTTCCCACGGCCTCCTTATTTAACCCCTCTGCATTTAGCTCTACAAGTTCCTGGCTAGACGAACCGGTGAAAAGTTTAACAATATCATCATGAGGAGACTTTTCATGTCGCGACGATTCCGTGCTCCTCTATCGATCGCCCGGATTAGCCGCATATTGAAGAAGAAGAACAACTCGAATAAGATTGTGGTCACCTGTAGTACTGTCACTGACGACGCTCGACTGTACGAAGTGCCGAAATTTACTGTGAGCTATCTTTGTTTTTATAAGTGTTTAAGTGTTTCACTGGCAAACTGTAGCATTACTTCGATACTTGGATGGTCCCTTTTTAATCGCTGTTTGCGGGCCCCAGAATAATTTCCAATTTTTTGGAGTTTCACTTTCTTAGGTATTGTGGTTCCCTGGAGTCTCAAGGTCAGTTTAACCAATTCCTGCCCTAAAACTGACCATTGGTAGTCTCAGTTCGCTACTACAGCAAATCAACCCAGTTTTTTTCGTAGTGGTACAATCTAATGGGTTTCATAGTTTTTGTTTCTTGCCAAACTACATATATCCATTCGATTACTAATCGAGGGGAGATCAAAATAGGAACGGTGAGACCAGGAAGGCCATTCTCTGCGTTTAATGATTTGTGGGAAACCGAGAAACCTTTTTTTTTTTTGGAAAAAGTTTATTGGCCGTAAATGTATTATTTGCAGTATGGACCATAGTAGCCCATAGTAAATAGTAGCACACATGTCAATCATATGCTCCTTAAGTGGTAGAGCAAAGTCTTCTCTACATTCTAGTCTTGTTCAAAACTCGTAATTCTTCTAGTTATTAAGAAAAAGTTGTTTTATTGTTAAGAAACCAGAAAGTTCAGAGCATATAAAGCTTGCTTGTATTCGATGGGACCAGCCACGAAAAGCGGCGCCGGGGCTGTATTGGCTTAAAACTGCCGTCTTTGAATAGTAGTGAAATACTATTCACTCCGATCCGTGGTGCAATATATAGATGCTTCTTGTTCACTTGCATCTGTCATGACGCTGAATCCAACGTTGCCCTTGGAACAAATCGCAGCCCTGGAAACTTGCAAAATACCTTCAGGAAAGTATGGATGGACAGAAATAAATGGTTTGTAATATAAAACATGCGGCATGCATTGCGAAGTAACATTGTCAACTGGCGAATTGAGGTGACCAATGAGTCGCATTGCTATTTCATTTGTGGCGAAAGTGTTTCAAAAGGCATTTGTGGATTGAGTTCGCCGTGTAATTTAATTTTGTTGTCAGATGTGATATCTTTTTCATGCTGACCACATACATGTATGCTTTACAGCTTGCCGCTCTTAAAGTCACACGTTCTGCCCGCGCCCGTATACTGAAGGCTGGAGGTGAGGTGATCACTCTCGATCAACTTGCGTTACGCGCTCCCAGAGGAGAAAATACTCTTCTTCTTCAAGTAAGTTATATTGTTTTGTGAACTTGTCTAAACTATGGGGAACCTTTTTAGTGGATAGTATTCTTATTCACATTCATAGTTGTATGGTTTCATTATTATTCATAGCAATTAATCCACTTTCGTACTAACTTCCTATAGGGTTATTGTTTTCCACATTATAATCAGTGCATTTCGTATGACATAGGCATATGTCTTGGAAATCTAACTATTTTTCCTGATTATGATGCACCAAGGCTAGTGATATACTCGTATAGTTTATTTTTTAACGAATAAAACTGGCCTTAGCTTTTATCTATGAGCTAAAAATCGCATCATATTTGAGAAATAAGCTATTGGACATCCTTGAGAATAAAATTATTTGGACACTATATTTAACTTTCATCTACTACATTTTTTTTCGTGGCAGCGTTTTACGTGAAGTACATCCATAATGATGTTGAGATATTTGTCAAACTCAGACCCCCAGCCAGCTTCGAACTCCCAATTGCCCTTTCTGAGAGCTTACACGCTACTCACTGCACGATTGAGGGACTCCCCAGATCATTTCTGTTGACAGGTGAAATCGTGCTGGTGGAATCGTTAGGGTAAAAGGGTGTTAGGGCTACATAGTAAAGTGGCAAAGGAAGGGTTTTCGTGGTGCATGGGGAGCACGTGAGACCACGGAAACGGTAATTTTCGGATAAAAGCCAGCCTAGGGTCTGAGTTTTGCAGATATCTCAACATCATTGTTGTTATCGCGACACTGATAGAGTGATGCAAACTAACAGTAGCTTAGAAGTGTTCTCCCTCACCAAAGGTTCGTGTTCCGAAAACTGCCCATATCATACTTTTTATGATATATTACTTACAACTTTTCGTTTTCCATTGTTTTCGTTACAGGGCCCTCGTAAAGCTCGTGAGGCGCAAAAGCACTTTGGTCCTGCTCCAGGAGTCCCGCATAGTCACACAAAGCCCTACGTCCGCTCAAAAGGACGCAAGTTCGAACGTGCGCGTGGAAGACGTGCTTCTCGTGGATACAAAGCCTGAACTTTCTTGTTGTTCATTCTTGTTGCAAATTACTGTTCTGACAGTCGGAGTGTTACCTGCTAATAAAATACTGTTTATCCTTTCTGCTTTCTTACGAAGTTAACTGAGGAACGCATGTGTGACAATCCCGTAGTTTTTCAGTTGTGGTCCTTTTTGTTTTCTGTAGGAATTAAAATTGAGTATATAGAAATTTCTACCATCCAAACGGTTTACCGCCTCATCTTGCTTTGGAGGTGTTCGTAGGTGTCGAGCTGCAATGTACAGCGGAGGATTCATCCGGCGGTGCGGTCTCCCTTGCTGAGGAGTCAGGCGTTTCCACCATGAAGCCCAGCTAAATGTAAAGCAAATGCCATGAACCACCACCGTCCTGGTATCAAACTTGTCGCATGGTGGGAAATCTCCCTCAGATCCTCCTATGGCAGCAGGAACCTGTGGTGGTTACGACCTGAGTTACTTTGGCTAGGCTGTCCTCAGGATTCCACGGAGCAACAATTGCTAAATCAACAAAGCTCTGAAAAAAGTGGGAATTTTACTGGGACAGGGGTTCTTGCCGTAATCAGTGAAAAGTGAGCGGTCCACAGTTTGTAGCTGAATCTTTGCTGCAGTTGCCTTTGTTTAGTTTAACCAGAAATTTGGTGGTTTCCGTCTTGGTGAGGACACATGTTATCCTATAGGTTCCTCACCTATATAGTAGGACTAATGGTTGCGATTCGTTATTATGGTGTTATGTACTATCGGTAAAGGTGCATCGTCATTGTTATACGCACATGACAAGGTTGTCCTACCACCGCCCACATTCCTTCATTGTGCTGTCTGGGAACGCTTATCTCATGACGTGGGTGGGTCTCCACCTGTGACAGTGCGTGAACAGCATTGTTTCCCTACTTTTGCACATTGTTATTGACCAAGTACCTGCGTTTATAGTTCTGCCGGAGTATGCATTTCTCTTCATATCTTCATCTACATGCCAATTGTCACAATGGTCATCTGTTTCAGGCATGAGGAATATCTGTCGATATGTTAGTCGAAGGTACTTCACGGTACTGAAATATGCCCTTATAGTTGTGTGTTTCTACGTAATGATATCTGTTTTTGGACTCGTAGTGCAAAATATGAAATACCGACGGGTTGGTCGGTTAGGTAGTGAGTCGATATTTTATCACCATTTTCCAGATTCTAGGTGTTTTTTCTTTGTTACAGGATTATTCAGTGATGGTAAAGATGGCGGTGCTGTGGCGAAAAACAATCTAGTTCCTGACGATCCTTTCCTGAAATTTAGAGGAAAACCTAAGATAGTGAGTACTGTTTCCAGCTAATTTAGGTAATTAGTTGTGCTTCGTATTTAGAACTGGGAAGATCGGGACGCGTACGAAGCCGATCAAGAACGGTTTGGCCCAGGTGAGCAGGGAAAGCCAGTTTCCGTTCCGAATGATACTCAAATTCAACAGGAAGCGGTACGATTGTGGTATTGAAAGCTGTGTTTCCACAATTCGGTTGTGGATTTACTTCGAATTTTGATTCTGTTTACTTCTAGTTGGCGTTGTATCGAGCAAATGGGTACAATGCCTACATCTCGGATATGATTTCACTGAATCGATCAATAAAAGACGTCCGTAATCCGGGATGTAAGAGCATGGAATATAATTCCGAGCTACCTACCGTTTCTGTTATATTTCCTTTCCATGAAGAAGTAGGTTTATCTGTTACTAGTTTAAAATGCGACAAAATGAGTTGAAATACCCGCTGTCTTTGCAGCATAACTCTACTCTCTTGCGCTCTGTGTACTCGATCATTAACCGATCTCCGAAGCAGTTGTTGAAGGAAATCATATTAGTGGATGACTTCAGTGAAAAACCATTTCTGAAGAAGCCTCTTGAAGACTTTATCAAACGTCAGAATCTTAACAGTATTGTTAAAATTCTTAGAACGAAGTGAGTTTCTGTAGTTGAAGGATAAGGCTTTTGACATGAATTAGTAATTCTGTAACCTGAGACATTAAGGAAACGGGAAGGCCTTATACGAGCCCGCCAAATCGGTGCCGAAAAAGCGACAGGAGATGTTTTGGTATTTCTGGATGCTCATTCAGAAGCTAGTTATAATTGGCTACCTCCATTACTTGATCCTATAGTCACGGATTACAGGTAATGATTTTAGTTGCTTCGAGTGATTTTGTTTCTCCCGCTTATTAAATTTTTATTGAACTCTACTGTTTAGCGGAATTCGATGCATTTCCGCGATTCATACAATAGTCATGGCGTGTCTCGTTTTCAGCTCAAACAAAAGAGTTGATTAGGGTTTGTGTATTGGGATATGATGTTTGATCATATTTATTATCAGAACGGTCGTTTGTCCTTTCGTCGACATTATTGATTGCGAAACATATGAGATTCGGCCACAGGATGAAGGTGCAAGAGGTAAATTTTCGGAGTATGTGCTACATAGAAATCCGTAGCAGTTGACAAATGTTAAAATAGAACCAAGAAAGAAGTATATTGCTGTAATGCTCAACTTTTTAGTTACTGCCTACTGTTTAATTACTGCCTGGGTATGTGTGATACAACCAAAATGATGAAAAAAATATGTGCAAAACTCGGCTCCTAGGCCAGCTTTGCACCCTCGATTACCCCTTCTGAGAGCTAACGTGTTATCAAATGCACAGACGAGACCTTTGCTTTGCCTTTCTCTCAGCCTGTTTTCCACCTAACGGTGCCACCAGCATTATTCACCCGTCAGTGAGAATAACCTGTAAAGCACAAATCGGCAATGAACCCAGTTAAGCTGAGACTGTAGTCCATACTTAGATAATAAGCAGTAATAGGTAGCTAATAAAATCGATAATAACAAGCTGTATAGGCAGTAAATAAAAAGTCAAACATTGTGATTTCAACTACAGTCTCAGCTTAAAGCAGTGACCTCGATGGTGCACTCGGCAACAAGTGAGACCACGGAAAGAGTAATCGTGGGTTCGAATCTGGCCCATGATACAAATTTTGCAGATATCTTAGTATCATTGTGGTTCTATTTCAGTAAAATTGTTATTTCTTCCCAGCTTTCTACTTCACAAAACCATAAACACTCTCATGGCTTTCCACTTCCTCTCCCTTTTTTCTTTATCTAAACATGGATTCTGGTTCAAATTATTAGATCAGGCCATTGACGAAAACATGTACCCAATGGATTGGGCATGAGCGAGACAATTTAGTTCCCAAGCTTAATAATTAAGCCTTCCATATACCGCTTATTTCAGGTCATAGTCAACTTCTTGACCTCATTTTCGACAACGTGTTCATATATGATTTATAAATGGCCATAATTAGTTTAATTTTCAATCTTTAAACTAGCGTTCTCAGTTTGTAACAAGCATTTATAATTTTTGAAGTCCAGCATTCGTGAATTTACCCTTGGTCAGGCAAATGGACCTACGTATGTTTATAATAAGTCGTTTTCTTTGAAGTCGTTCATATTGGTACAAGGGAGTTTTTCGCTCTAATTATTATAAGTGGTTGGAGGCGCCACTGCAACACACACGTGGAATCGATCCCCACGCCCGTGGCTCACCAAGCCTTCCATCCCTCCGGGGTCGGCAAATTGGTATCAGACTTGTCTGGAAGGAGAGCAGCACTGCCGCGATACTTCGGCAGGTCTCTACGAGTCATTTTGAAGGCCAGATATGCATTCAATCGTCTCCAACGATGCTTAGTGAAGTCGAATGCATGGCGCATCCCTCAGGGATTGATCAACGCCGAGAACTTCCTCCTTTTTATTTACTTCTTATGTGTGAACGATTTCGTAGGTAGTACAGTGGTAGTTGTGCCGTTCTTTAGAGCAAGGCGTTCGTTCGAACCCGTCCTCTACGCCCACTCAACTTCCAATCTCTCCGAAGTCAAGGAATTGCAACTGCACTGGTCTGGGACCAGCTAGCTCCAAGTCCACGAAAGCTGGCGACAATTTGTCATGAAGATTCGAGGACACTCTAGCATTGACTAAAGGAAGTTCCTCAAACAGTAGTCCAACCACCAAGAAAAATTTGAAGAACTTCGTGGAATGTGTATGTACGGAATAGAATCGAATGCAAGAAATGTTCGGGTCACAACATGTGATATCAGGTGTTATAAAATTAAATGGACTAATGAAAATCAATGGCTTATCCAGCACACACCATTGTGCTAGGCAGAAGAACTATTGTCTACGTCCGATTGTTCTCATTAAAACTGAAGAGATTGTCATTGTTGAGGACTATACCCACCACGGAGATTGTCGAATTGTGCTGTGTTTAAACAGTGAAGTTCAATAATTAAAGTCGCTTTTCGGTACGGTAAAATGGTAATTCATAGGGGAAAGTTCTGTAAGTTTGATTATAGTGTTGTTCTCCACACAGCATCACCAAAATTGTTGGTCCCTAAGATGGTTAGATGTAGTTCTTTTCCTCATGGTGTATTTTATTTCCACGTATTATTTCTAATCTGTTTTCTCAATTTTCACTCTTTACATACGGTTGACAACCTTGACAACAAGCTCTACATCAGAGTGCAATTTCATAATACTTAAAGTTCAACGTGAATGGATTTCCATTAAGGTTTATAAGGGCAGTTTAACCAGTGTAAGTTGATCGCATCCTTTTTTTTTCGACAAATGTCTGAACAAGATGTTTCTCATGCGGTCGATAGTGAAGTACTGAGATCCTTCTGTTGAGATTATGAAAGTATTTTTCCGAATAGATTGCGCTTCGGCTCTACCAGGCTATGAAGAAGGCCGGACCGTCGAAACGTTAGCTACTGTGAAATTCATCATGAAAGCAATAACTTCTGAATAGCTTCTCAGGTTCAACGCCAGAATAAAAATCTGTATTGGATAGGCTATCGGTTGAGTACAAAAACTAGTGTAAAAAACCTCCGTACGGTAAAATGAACGGCCGCAAAAAGATGGTATGACGTCAGCCCACGCTGCTTAGTTTCCCCTTCATGTATGAGTGGAATTCCACACGCATTGGTCTCTAAATGTTAAATGCGGCTGCAGTTTGCGTTCATTTTATACTTACTTGATACTCGAACGGCCCTGGCTGTGCGGGCCCCAGCACCATCTCCACTTTTCGGAGATGGTTAATCCACTTTGATTTCCTAGAATCCCGAGGTCAGCCTGGCCAAGATCTGCCCCAGGTCTTCACCACCATAGGCAGTCGGCAGCCTTTGTGGATCGGAGGGGGATTTGTCACCATGCGATCAGGACGGTACTATATCCTGGTATTGGTTTACTCTTAGCTACACTTCCTGATGGAAATGCCAGAGTCTTTCCCAGCTTGGAAGACCCTCCCGGCGGGACGAATCTCCCTCTGGACATCGCAGTCTGACACCCAGGAACACCTCCCAGCCACGATGAGGCAGTGAACCGTTGGGAGTTCAATGTTATACACCATTTTCAAAACTTACGTTTTGTTGTTTAGTTCTACATTAATGTTTTTGCTACTTACTCGTATAAAATCAGAGCTCCTGTCAATGGTTTAGCGCCTTACAGTGGCTGGGAGATGGGTGTCGGACTGCGATGTACAGCAGCGGGTTTCATTCCTCAGCAGGGTCTCCCAGACCGAAAAGCAGTCCGGCATTTCCATCAGTGAATCAATCTAAAGGAAAACTAATAACAGGCTCTACCACCGTCCTGTTATTAAACTAGCCGCATGGTGGCAAATGTCCCTCTGATCCACTAGGGCGGGGACTGCCTGTGGTGGTGACGACCTAGAGGAGACTATGGCTATGCTGACTTCGAGACTCCAGGGAACCACAGTGGGTAAATCACCAAAAAAAGAAAAGAAAAAGAAATGGAAATTGAGCTGGAGCCAGCGGAGCCAATGAAGACGGACCCTCCAAGTATGTGTATAAATTAGAGCTATTTGAATAATTATAAGAAATAGGTGAACTTGAACACTTTGTCCGCACTCGTTCTAACTTGGACAAAAGTCAGTAAGAACATTGGATTTGCATATTGTTTTTGAATCGCTTAAAACAAGATGTCAAAATTTGAAGAAACAAAACACTTTTGTTTCAAACCTGACCGAGGGGTATCTGTTATGCACTTGTTCGTCACCCTCTTAACAATGTAGTAATTGATATTTAATGCAAATATTATCTACATTTCTAAAAGCATAGTTATAGGTTCGTTTGACTGGACTTTTAACTATAAGCGATTACCTCTCACGAAGAACGACCGAACAAATCCTACGAAGCCGTTCCCAAGTCCTGTAATGGCTGGTGGATATTTTGCAATCTCGTCGAAATGGTTTTGGGAACTCGGAGGATATGATGAAGGGCTCGATATTTGGGGAGGTGAGCAGTACGAACTAAGTTTTAAGGTGAGTTTTCTTGCTCTCTGCCATCTCACTTCGTGCACACCTGTGAGGTATGAGCCTTCGGTTCTTAGATTTGGCAGTGCCATGGTCGAATGGTTGATGCGCCTTGTTCTCGCGTAGCGCATATTTATCGATGCAAATATGCACCATTCAAGAACGCAGGAATGGGTGATTTCGTTAGTCGAAACTATAAAAGAGTTGCTGAGGTATGGTGCTCGTTTTCGTTTCTTCAGTGCTCTTCCTTTTCGTGGGCATTTCTGAGGTACGAAACCAAAATGACACTACATTAGGTTTGGATGGATGAGTACAAACACCATCTTTACAAGCATCGACCTGCGCTGCAAGCAACTAGCACTGGTATGTTCTTCAGGGAGACCTTTCGTGTAGTTTGAACGCTTAACGCCAAAAAGATGTTGGTTTGAATCGCATTCCTGTGCCAAACTAGCTTTCATCTCTCCATAGTCGATCAATCCTTAGATCACTGGTTGTAGATAGTTTATTTTACAGAATGTAACACAGTATTTTTACTCATTGTTTCTATTGTGCTGTTGTTTTCACAGATTATTCTCATTATCTGCAGGCGACATATCGAAGCAGAAGGCTATACGAGAGCGTCTGAAGTGTAAATCATTTGATTGGTTTATGAAAGAAGTGGCTTTCGATCAAGATCTTTACTATCCAGCAGTGGAACCAAAGCCATCTGCGAGCGGTAAAACTTTCCACATTGGCTAAGTACACATGCGAAACATTTCGTTAACGGTTTCGCCTTATTAAATCTCGCACGACAACGTGGCCTTTGTAGGAGTCATACAATGCGAAAATAATCCCATTCCACCTCAAATCAACACATCTCAGTTTACAGTGAACTTCATCAATTTCAATAAGAACTGTTAGCATCCGAAAATCTTTTTTCTAACGGTTGAAAGTTTTCTTGGTTTAGCACTATGAAATTTTGATTTTCTGAAATCCTCGACATATATCTCTTGCACTTTTTTTGTTTCAAGGCTTATACTTTGAATATGAAAGAAAATGAACAAATGGGATTTCGTCTAGGTGGACGCGATGTTCTCCAGTGTGTTTTTCATATTTGCACGTGCCGGTCCTTCGGTGGAATTTTCAGAACTTTGAAACTTCATTTTCAATCTTTTGAAAATCTTAATATCTAAACATATTTAAATTTGAAGGGTCACTGTAGAAAAGTCATATCAACGACTAGCGCAATAGAGCAAACTCTTTGATATGGATCTGTAAAGTTCTGAACTCTTAAATACTTCATTTATCGAGAAATTGTCATCGGTTGTCGAGAAATCAGCGTCGTCGTGAAAGCTAAAGAACTGTTTTGACTTTCTATTGGGCAACTGAACTAATCAGCGTTTTCTTTCGAGGTTTTTTTTAGCACTGTAGTTCCGGTTGAATGAATTTTGTTTTAGGTGAGCTCCGCAATAAGGGGACGAAAATGTGTGTTGACACGAGGTACAAGCAAGTGAATCAACGATTTGGATTGAGCAAATGTGTTAGCGATGATCCGAAAGAAATGGGAGAACAAGTACTCATTTCGTTTTATAGTTAGAAATCGTCTTATGCATCCATCCAGCATAGCTTTTCAGAATCTTCGTCTAACACGGTGGCATGACATTAGACCAGAAGGACGTTCCGTTTGCTTCGATTGTTCGACTTCAGTTGATAAAGCGCCAGTTGTTCTATTTGATTGGTTTGTGAGCTCATCAAGTTTATGATTTTAAACACTTATCACCGGTAAACTTCTTTCCAGTCACAGCATGAAGGGAAACCAACTTTTCAAGTACTGGATCGATAATGAAATGATTTTCCACCCAGTAAGGAAACCGCTTCTAATGGTCCCTTTTTTGTCGTCGACGAATACACATTTTAGGTGTCATCTTTGTGTCTAACAGCAGCTCCTGACGGTTCAGGTTTTCTCTACATGCAGCATTGCAACACCGAGTCTCCGTACCAAAAATGGACCTGGCAGGTAAACTAACGCAATGCACTGTAGACACTTGGACGGCCCGTCCTCACTAATTGTTTGGGCCCCAGCACAATCTCCATTTTTCGGAATTTTGTTGGTTAGCCACTGTGTTTCTCTGGAGTCCCGAAGTCAGCCTGGCTAGTCTGCCCGAGGTCGTCACCACCACAGGCAGTCGCAGTCCTTATGGATGGGAGATATTTGCTACCATGCTACTAGTTCGATACCAGGACTGTGGTCGTTCTTGGTATTGGTTCACTTTTAACTGGTATTCGTGATGTAAAAGCCGGACTCCTCAGCTTGGGGGACCCTGCTGGAGGGATGAATCCCCTGCTGTGCTTAGCAGCCACCCGGCACCCAGAAACACCTCCCAGCCACGATAAGCGGTAAACAGTTTGGAGGGGTTAACTCAACAAGAGTTCTAATATTGGGATTTGGTTCGCATTTCGTGACGCTTTTTGGACTTTTCGAATCCTGCATATCTGACACCTCCAAAATAGATCTTGCTTAACTATAGCGAGAATCAAACGTGAATTCTTGTAGGCAACACCGATTTGTTGTTCCTATCAGCTATACTGCTGCTTGGTTGTTATGCTGTCTTTATTGTGTCGAAGTGTAAAATGTAGCTTTTCAAAGGTACTGAACAAGGAACTGCTAGATGAAAGGCAACGAAATGAGCCTAATGAGTTGGAGTGAGTAACACGGACTAAGGACCAGGTGATTTCACTTACTGTAAAACGTGTAAATGTACCCTGTATTATACGAAGTTGTTGAATCTTACCAAATGACTAAGTTTAAATTATTGTATGTATGCTTGTACTATTTTTCCGGTGTACTGCTTGAATCGTTTCCAAGCCTAAATTGACATATTGTTTCATTCATGTCCCATAATTCCAGGGTATTAAATTTGGTTGTCCATACATTTTGTGATTATATTGAACCTAATTCATAATAATTTACTAAGTTGTACTGAAACAGTGGTAATACGAATTTACGAAGTGTGTGTAAACGAGTATCACAGTAAAACAGCCAGCAGCAGTAGGATCGTAAAAGAATGGTCGTTATTCCAATATGATAGATCAGCTATACATTTAATCATCTAACCATTTTCTTAATAATACCATGTACTGTACTCGACTATTCGATCACGTCGACAACTTGCATTTGAATGGTTTACAGAACCATTCAAACTGACTAGAAATCCATTGTAGATGAAATATCGGGAGCACCAATATGGTGCAATGATGCGCGATTGGTGTCTTCAGTCTTCTGCACACAGGCTTATCATCTCATCGTCCTCGTCATCATCAGGAGGTGGAGCAACGCAATACTTCAGAGGAACCACGAAAACCTGAAACGAATCGCGCTAGAACATTGCTTCAAGTGCTCTTCCCTACCAGTGAAGTACTCCTTCCGAAACATTCATGAACACATTCTCTCTGCTACACAATGACTTCTATGTGCGAAAAAGCATATGTGACCAAAAATAATCTGGCCTTTGAAGAAGGCGAAATCCGCCGAAACGTCAGCTTATTCGTGAATAAAGAGTGTTATAAAGAGATTAATATATGTTAATATATTTAATATTTAATATTAATATTAATATTACCAATAATCATTTTGCCACAAGTTAGAAGTACATTTTCTCCTATAACATTTGACATAAGCCAAGCAAAATAGATGCTGGCCTATTTTGACAACACATGTAGAGAAATTGATCTGTGGTTGAATCTCCAGGAAAGAATGTGGATGAGAAATAGTTTCATTTCTGATACCTAATTTTTGTCGACAGAGCGAACATCTCTGAGTGTCTCACCTTTTTTGTATCTGAGGCAAAAAGTACGGATGATGAAGCATCTAGCTTGAAAAGCTTACGATAGCATCGGGATACAGTGAAGCTGAAGGAAAGTGGTTCGACCTGTGCTCAAGTTTTTTACTATATTCACTTCCTTCCAAAGCATACTCGTCAGAAGCCTGCCTCTTACGTGACCAGAATAAACGGAAGAATGTCACCGTTAGCGAATCCGCTGTTGAAAGGGGATTGTACTAAGAAGAATCAGAAGTTCCGAAGAAGGAGAATAATAGAGGATTAAGGACACGAGTGTGTCAAGACCTCGAAACTCAACAGGACTGAACAAAAGACAAGAGTGACTGGTGGCTACTAATGTGATGTCAAGCTCGCTGAGCTCATAGTGAACTTCATTATTTGAAATAAGAACTTTTAAATTCTACATATCTTTGCCAATAATATGTGTATATTCAGTGTTCCCATAAAGATGAGACGTTTTTAGTGTATTAAAATCGGCTACTTCTCATTATTTCCCTTTCGGGGTTCATATAATCAACTTGGATGGCCCATCGTCGCTGGTTTAACCATTACAGTTTCCTGTAGGTCAGTCTAGCCACTCTGGACCAGGTCGGCATGACCACAGACAGTCGCCGCCGGGGTGAATCAGAGACTTGCCGCCAAGCGACTAGTTTAATACAGGGGCGGTGGTAGTTCCTGGCATTGGTTTACACTTAGCTGGGCTTCATTGTGGGAACGTCTGACTCCTTAGCAAGGGAGACCGTAACGCGGGATGAATCTTCCGATAAACATCGCTGTCCGACACCCAAGAACACCTCCCAGCCACGATGAGGCGGTAAACCGTTGGAAGGATACAGACATCATTTGCCATAAAATAACGAATGTTTCTCTTTCTTCTCAGTAAGAAACCAACTTTCTAATATTAATCATAAGCACATAAACTTTCTCTACAAGCGATTGCATCGTTTTCACGTAAACGTCCTTCACAACGTCTCATCTCATCCACTTGTTTTGCAGCTTGCGGGAAAGGTCTCTATAGTGTCTTCGTGGGAATTGTTCATCTCTGACCGCACACTGGATGATTAGTTGTCAGGCATGGGTACTTTTCCACATCTGCCGTGAACTAGCTTCTTGTGAAACTGCACATCCTTGTATCCTTGTGCCTGCATACCCTAAAGCAGTACCATTTTCCTTCAGACGAGGGGTAGAGATCCACAGCACCGTCCTAAACCAGTTCGTTATTCCGCTTGATCTTATCTCCTCAGTTCTCTGACCTGCATAGACTAGAACAATGTTAACTAAGTCTCGCTCTCTTGCATCACTAACACACTGATATAAAATTATTATCCATCCTCATTTAACCGCTATGCGTTGGTAATCTAGCAACTTTCTCAAACACTTGTGCTCTCCATAAGTACCGTAAAAGGTCACTATTGAAGCACCAAATCATCTACTGACCGTTCCAAAGCGCATGAATCCTTCGATATACGTTGATGTATTTGCGTGATGGGTCATTTGTCCTACTTAAAACGTTGTCACTTCACAGATTCCTCATTTTCATTGTTAGTACAACTCATTTCTACCTAGAAAATCCTTCCTAGTGACCACATTAATAGTTACGCTGTTTACATTAACGTAAATTTAATCCTACTGTTACCCTATATTAGCACAACCTCACATTTGCCTTCTAATATGATAACCCCACTACACTATTATTGTAACCTTACACGTTCCTCCTAACATATTAATTTCATCGTACCGTTATGATAAGTTAAAGTTATTACAACCAAACACGCGCCTGCTATAATATCAAGCTTCTTGTACCGTTACATGTGTATTCCAAGTGACATTAGTACATAATATTACTCTCCAGCCTTTGGCAAAGCTGCCCTCATGTCTCAAGGGTGATCTCTCACTCATCATCTAACCCTCACTTATTTATCGTGTTACCGCCTTGTCACTCATACTGTTTTGGTGTTGCATACCGTTATTAATGTACTATTTTTGTTATAGGAGATTTAATTAACCACGTTTACGGTTTTGCTATGTGGAAACGACAAAAGCCTAGCATAGGGAAGTAACACGAGTATTGTATTGCAAAATAGCGATTATCCAATTCCAATAGCTGACTTGATAACTATATACTATTGAGCTAATCATTATAGCTTACATATCAAGTGACAACGTGACTGAATGAGTGGGATTTCGTACAGCCCAACATTGTGGTGTCCCAGGATGGTAAAATATAACTGTATCCTGTGTGGCTAATATCTGTGGATTTCAATGGTTTTTCCAGTTAATATAGTCCATTAGGAGTTAGGATACTTCTTTTAGTAGGTAATTAAAAAATGTTTTTGCCAATTTATCAGTATATAACACATGTGGCCGCGAATTAATTGATAGTAATTCGTTCTCGGCATGTGGAATCATGTAATAAAGGGTCTTAATTCCTGGAAAGCCGATAACATCAGAAAAGATAACATCACAAAATTGAAGAAACACCTCAAAAACTGCATAAAATCAAAGGATAAAGCTCTCGGCGTTAATCCTAAGGGATGCACCATTCGACTTCATTAAACATCGTTTGGAGGTGACTGAATGCTTATTTGGCCTTTGCAACAATTCGCGGTGGCCTACCGATGTATCGAGTCAGTGCTGTTATCTTCCCAGACAAGCCTGGTACCAATATGCTGATCCCAGAGGGATGGAAGGTTTGATGGGCCATGGGCCATGGGCACGAGGATCTATTCCACGTGTGCGTTGCGGAGCGACTCCGACCACTGCACCACACGCGCCCTCGGATTCAATCAACAAAGAGCACTCCTCTTGCATAACAATGCACAACCACCAGTTGTACAAACAGAATCTAAACGCATCGGGCTACGGAGGTCCGTCTCATCCAGCGTATTCGTTCGATCATTCACCGACTGAGTGCTTCTCTTTTACGTATTTGGATAACTACTTGGAAAACCTTGAGCAACCAAAGTAATGCTTCAAACGTCTTCGAAAAATCCGTCACCTTCGGTAGTTCACTCCGTCCGTTAGGAAACTCCTGAAGGCTCCCAATTTTGTGTGGCGACCACGTGAGACGAGATCCCATTTTTCGCCGTAAGTACTAAGAGTAACAAGCGATATAACGGTCCGTTGTGAATCGCAGCAGAATTCGTGTGTTTTTGTCTGGTAGAGATATCACGGTATCCTACTTATCCGTTGTACTATCAAAAAAGGAGCTGGTGTAGCCTCTTGACCAGCAATAGTTTCTCATCGAAAGGTTAACCAAAGAACAGTTTCCTGTAAAACATCAAGCCGAAAATGTAACTTTTCTCTGACTATGCCCTTGGCCTAATATACAGTAATGTGTTGAGTGAAAATAAAAAGTGTGGACAAAAAACTACATGTGGCTAAATAATCAACCGTAATGAAAAAGCGTCATACATGGTTTGGATGGTCCACTGTTCGTAATAGTTCTATAAAAGGATAAAATGCGTTCGGCATTCATCAATATTATAAGGATGCGCCCTGCCTTCCACTTCATAAGACATCATAGAGGAAAGTGAATGCATGTTTGGCCTATAATGTGACTGTCAGTGCCTTACCAATGTATGTGTTTTTATCTCACAAACCAATCTAGTACTATATCACTCATTCGAAAACGATGGAGATCTTGGTTAGTTTATGGGATGGAAACGAACCAAGGAAAGCACGAATTTACGCAGAGTATCACTAAAAGCACACAGATCCTCTCATACATTATTTGCTACTATGACTTTGTTAACAAACCTGTATTTGACTCGAATTACAGCATTTCAAAATTGTCCACATTTTTTTTACAACCACCTAGTAGTCACTTCGAAACATTTGGAACAAAATTTTTGGGATCCTCTACAGAAACTTTGAGCTTTGGAGGAAAGATGACGAAGATGTAGAGAAGAAAGGAACAGATCCAGGTGGCTAGTAGGAGTCTTTAACTATGAAAGAGTGTCATTTTGCCAAAAAGAAGCATAGAATCGAAGCAGAGATACCTAATAACTCACGGTTATGTCGTCCGTAGAAGCGCTACCTCCACTGCTCATCATCCATCGGTGACCATTACTCCCACTTGGAAAACCTCTCGCAGCACTAGCCAGTTCTTGAGCAGCCATGCTGTACCTGAAAAGGTGTAACTATTTAGATCTTTGTATCCGTGCTGTGTCTTAACATATGTTTTTATCCAAGTGATAACGCGCTCGGCATTGATAAATCCATGAAAATACACCATCCATCCAACTTCATTAGTCATCGTGAAGGTGAGTGAATACATCTCCGGTCTATAAAATGATTTGCGGAGGCCTATGAACGTATCACATCAGTAGTGCTATTACCCCAGACAAGTCTAGTACCAATTAGTCGACTCTAGAAGGATGGAAAGCTTGATTTCCTCTGAGTGCAGGATCGAGTCAAAACATCTAACCACTGCACTACCCCTTCCACCTTTCCCGATGAAATGATTATAATAAAAGACAAGTAATCAAAGTGACAATAAGTGATGGTGGTGCCTCATGCCTTGACTGTTCGTTCTGTTCAGTTGCCGATAATGATGAGCGAACGATAAGACCAGCATCTTCGTTACTCAAAACGTCCCATAGACCATCCGATGCTATGATAAGAACGTCTTTATCCGTGAGAACGTCCAGCTTGCGTAAATCGTAAACTTGAACCTGGAAAATCTTATCAATAGCTCTGAACCAATCTCTCTCTATCTTCCCCCATTCTCTCTCTCTCTCTCTCTCTCTCCCTCCCTCCCTCCCTCTCTCTCTCTTTCTCTCTTTCTCTCTCTCTTTCTCTCTCTTGTAGTGAGCTCCATATGGTAAACGCTTTAAATAAAACTGAAAAAAAAGAAAAAGAAATGAAATAAGACTATATCTTCTCCTGCAAACCTCCACACGTCACGAATAAATACAGATATACACATATAGACATGCACATACACATACATATATATACAACCACAAACATGGAAAAAAAAATCATAAACAGGGGTGCTATGCAACAGAACATCGCACTGGGCGCGATCATTGGTTTCTCCACGTTCCCAGTTCCACCACACATTCCACTCTTTCTTTTTCACTGTTCTGCTCCTAGATCCGCACTCTAATATAACGAACCGCCAACTGGTTATCGGTTATAAAACATCTACAGGCTAAATGCGACTTGAATTCATAGACTATAAATGTAAGGAAAACACGGATGTGAGAATGTTGTAGATTATCTCTCAATGTTGCTCACAACGGAATTCCTATATTCCTGCCAAAGTTCTTACCACGTAACTGTTAAAGAAATTAGTTGCGAAAGTGTATAGTCACAATGAGTTCTGTGGGAAAGAACTTTGGCTTAATATACTGAAACCCTAACGAAAATTTCAACGCCTTCATATGGAGCGAATTACGCACATAGACCTTGCTCTAGATTTTTTTTTCATTTTAAGTTTTAAATTGCTAAACACATTTCACACAACTTCCCGATAACCGAGATATCTAAAAACTTTTGAGCTTAACAAATTCATGGAAGAGAATTACACAATAGCTTGAAAAGAAAAAAAAGGAAAAAAATTTCTAGAACTTCACCTCTCTTTTGAAGTTTTTTTCGAGCACAATTTCAGAAAAACTAGCACAATCACCCATATTGCCGACGACCACCATAAAGTCCCGTTGGACAAGACTATTCATTGGAGTTTTTGAAAAGGTAACTAGAAAAATCGTTAGCCTTGACGAAGAAACCTAGTGTTCGATGTTGCAATGAGAATGCCATCTGTGAAGATGGTGTACTTGCCGCTGGTCATCAGCTTTCACTTCCGAGTTATCTCATTCAAGTCTCTGCCTCACGTTACTCACACAGGCGGCAAATTCTTTTTATTCTTCACGTCTCGTATTGGCGTTTATTGTACTGATCTCAACACTTCTTGTGTTTAGTTCGTTTCTTCGTTTCTATGGAGTTTTAGCAACTTTTCGCCAAGCGGCTTCCTTAGGCTCCCTATTGTCGCCTTCCTTATAAATCTCATTGGATGATGGTCTAGTCATTTCTCCGTGGAGTCCCAGGATAGCCGAGTTAGAGCGTACGATTGTAGGGAATAAGTCTCAGAGAAATCTGGTACCAAATCCCTGACCCCGATGGGATAAGAAGCCTAATGAGCCCGAGGTAGGGTCGAATCAGAATTATGCTGGTGATGCATGGCATCACCACCAATGCTACACCCATCCCTAGTGCTTTTCAGACGATGGCATTTACTTGACAAAGCTTGTTCCTAACGTTGATAATGTTGTTTTTGAACGATGAAGTTCCGATGACGAAATTTCTCATAAACAACCTTCATTTATGGGACTCTGACGCCCTAGCTGTCCAGTTTCCACGAGATTCTGTATCAATGGGACAAAGTAGTTTTTTGTACTACGGCAGTAGTTTACTGCTTGATGTAGATATGACTAAAACAGTGCATGTTTCTATAAAGCCTTTTGATCTCATGCCTTCTTACAAACAAAACCATATTGCGGCGAATAACCCATCTGGAAATGAAAGCCGGCTAGCAATCGTTTTCCATAATGTGAAAACAAATTTTAATGCTTTCAATACCATCTGACAGTTTTCAAGCTTCTTAATAAAAAAAAATGACTTCAACTCGCTAAAGCGGATCAACTAAGCAGTTAAAATCACTCCTATTTCTATCAATACATTGAACTGAATTTTGTACTTTTTAGTTTGTCAACAATACGGTGCCGACCTACCTCCGGAACGGAAGAGAGGAAAGGCTTGATAGGTAGGTGATCGTCCATCGTGAACAAATGATGGTCTCCAAAGCCTCGAGACACTCCAATGGTGTTCAAGAGGCGTCTCTACAAAATCTTATAAAATACGTCCAAGCTCCAAATTGTTTTCTTTCATCTTGTCTGCAATAAATCAAAGTAATCTACTACAACCATTCTTCCCTACTTTTACATTCTTCTGAAGCTACAGAAATTTTGTACAGCGTCGTGCCCAAAATTTATAAATAAATAGCGGATAGTTGATAAGTTTTCTAAGCAAAATGGAATTTGAATCTTCTTTCCATGATAAATAGGTATGTCTACCTTTTTTGATGACTCGCTGATCAACGGAGGTCTCAGATCGCTCTCCTTGACTGTTTTTGAAGCCCAACCATCCATGAACCAATCCCTTAGATTATAAAATGCCACTTTTCAGAAGTGACCATTTGATAATACGTCATTATGCAATAACTAAGCGTAGAATAAATCGTGACTCACCTGTAGAGAACCTTTGTCTTCAGATCTTTCTTTGTCAATGGTCGGGAATATTCCAAACGAGAGAAGCAGTTACCAATAAGCTCGGGATTCTGATATGCCTTGAAAATTAGATTGTTCTATAGACTTTTCATTCTCAATTTAAACGAGCGTCTAAAAAAAATGTTATGCCAGGAAGATTTGCCTTGAGTGATGAGGCCAAGACTGCACAGAAGGGTGAGATTATATTTATATAGAAGAAAGCAGCTTCATTTTCACCGTCTTCAGTTATTTTTACATAAATTATAGCAAAACACTAGTTTTCTTCCTCGTTAGAAAGTCTAGGGCTCCGTAAGTGAGGAATCACGCGGCTACTAAAAAAATGACTGACGGTTATCGAACAAAATGGCTTGTATACTACGAATCAAATGCCTTTTTAAACGAAAGATCTTCAAGGATAAATACAGCACACTTCAGAAAACGTCGTAAAGTGGACGAAAGAAAAGATATTGAGAGTTGAATTCCAATGAATCACTAGATTTAGGCAAAAAGAATAATCCAATTTTGAACCATAACTTTCAAGTTGGTATAAACAAAAAGGATAAAAGATAGAGCTCTCGGCGTAGATAAATCCCTGAGGGATGCGCCAAGCATTCGACTTCACTAAGTATCGTTAGAGATGACTGAATGCATATCTGGCCTTTCCAATGATCCACGGTGTCCTAGCGATGTATTGAACCAGTGCTGCTACCCTCCCAGACCAGTCTGGTACTAATTTGCCGACCCCGAAACGATGGAGCGCTTGGTGAATGTAGGGCACGGGACAGAACCCTTGTGTACTGCAAGGCGCCTCCGACCACTGCGCTACGTGCCTCCCAGTTCAAATACGTGTGCATTAGTCGAACAAAAAACCGCTACAATCTATATTTTTGTCGACAAGATACGAGCTTATCTATCATATCACAAAATTTTGAAGTTCTGAAATCGACAGAGGCTTCCTCTCGGAAGATTTTAACGCCTAACATTTGTCAATATGGGTTTAAAATAAGTGGCTGTGCTTTAGGAAGAAGTCTGGCAAATATTATGGGTGAGAGAAAAAGTTTCCAGGTCGAACTTGTTTAACTTGTGCAGCGCTAGTTGTGCAACGTCAAGGGTCTTTATGAAGAAGAGTGGACCACTCCTACTGGCTGTCTCAACACATTGCACTTTTGTAGGTCAGATGACATCTGATGCATGACAACCTTAGACGACGAACCCAGTCGCAGAAAACAAAAAACCATCATAAACATCTTTCAATGAAGAAATGACGTTGGAAAACGCTTAAGAGCTTCAATTCAGTTCATTTACTAAACTGGACGTCATCGTATGGAATCCGCTTCTCGTCGAATCCCATACTGCGATATCGTAAAAGCGCACAAGAGAACATTTCATAACGACCATCCTACTGTTGTTCATTCATTTCTAGTGACACTCACTCAACGATCGTTTCCACTTCTCAGATTTCTTTCAAATGATGGAAGACCACGAAACGACACGATTTTAATCGTTTGGAAACATGATTCCAAGCATTCCAACTTCACAGCAAATTAAGTGAAGGAAAACATCTTACGTGACAAAGTGTTTGAAAAGAAATTGGTTTTAAAGTGTTGTAGAGCAATGTAACAATGTAAGGAGTTGATAAATAATACAAAGTCTAATTGTAGAGGGGATTGCTCCCGGAAAGGGTAACAGCGAGGTTCGATCCCCGGCGCAGACACCTGCAGTCTGAAATTTTTCATATATCTCAGCACTACCGTAGCTGTATTTCACATCATATCCTACCACGAAAAAACAATAGGCAGTAAATAAAAGCGGTTATATCCTAATTGTAGAGTCCCTGATGAAAAAATCCACAATCGTTTTTGCGTCCGCCTCCGTTACAAGGCATAAGAAAGCTTCAAAAATAAACAACACGACTGCAACGACGAAATGGAAACCAGTTATCGCAATATTCCACTGCTGATAAACAGTTTCTTAGGTAATTACACTGGTAAGTTCCGTAACAAAAGCTCTTCACTCACTCTTTTGGAACATTCACCTGCTCAATTTGGGAGCCACAGTTCAATAAAAGTGAACAGAATGACATACAAGGCTTTGCAGTCTCTTTCGCTCAGCAGCGGGAGTGAAGTCGGAACTAAGTGGTCGCGAACTCTTCTCCGTCACCAGCACAGCACGACAGTCACCCGCATTTGCTGAAATCAATACTAGATATAATCTGGGAATAACTTTAATTATTTACTTGTATGAGCCGCCTTTGCTAGTTGTGCGGGCCAGAGCATAATTTCCATTTTTTCGGAGTTTCGTTGGTCTTCCTTGGAGTCCCAAGGTCAGCTTAGCTAAAGTCTGCCCCAGGTAGTCACCACAACAGGCAGTCGTTGTCTTTGTGAACGAGAGAGATATTTGCCATCATGCGACTAGTTTGATACTAGGACTCTGGAGAATCCTGGTATTGGTCTACTATTAGCTGGATTTCCTAATGGAAACGCCGGACTTCTCATCCCAGCCCAACACCGAAGAACACCTCCCAACCACGATGAGGCGGTAAAGCATTAGGAGGGAAGAACTTCAGAGTATTCAAAATGCCCACTTGAAAAAAACTGCTTTAGAGGAAAGAAACCTAAAAAATCCTGACATGAATGATTCATACTGCTATCCTTTAAATACACACGTTATTTGAGTTGGAGAAAGCTACAAAACCTAATCTAGAAGGGAGACGAGATTGAGTCAGCGTGGCAGAAACGGATGGAAAATGCTAGCACGTCTTCAGAAAGTGTGTTAGAGATTTTGGGATGGAAGGAAACATAGAGAGAGTACAATGGTATTAATCGACAATCGCAGCAAATGATTGATCTGATGGCTAAAGTAGAAATCAATTGACAACCTATGTGCACTGATATTATGTATTTTACCCACCTACATACAGTTTTCCTAGCAGTACAAGTACTGCTATGGCGGCACATCCACCACTGATTCTCCAGGTCTGCTTGTCTTCAGCAATTTGAGAATCCTTAAAATCTCCATAAATAATCCAATTCAACGTCGGAAATAACCTAGAAAGGGAAAACGCATGCCATATCTACAAAGGCTCCTTCTAAAGCGCCGATCACTAATTCGTCACATCGGATTGACTGAGCGTCCACCTGTACCTGTAAACCAAAATGCACAGTTAACAGAAGGGACACGTCTATTATGGATAGTTGGACACTTGTATTATTCGTTTTCATAACGAGTGCGTGTTCCAGCACATCTTTCGTCGTGTCATTCTGAGTAATCGTTGTCCAGCTAGGTGATCTAACTACTACCGTGAAGCACATTCCATAAACTAGAAACCATTTCCATCTACGAATCTAGATGGCTGATGTGAGCCCTAAACACGTCAGCTGAGTTGTCGCCCGAAAGAGCGTTCGCTCCACTTTTAAGCCCAACTAGGAACGAACCAATACCAGGTATCACCGCCGTCCTCATATTAAATAAGTCCCAAGATTGCAGATCCACTACAAGGGACCGATGAATGCCCTTGGTGACGACATCAGCTTCCTGGTTATAGCTCGACCAGTAATGAAGCGTCTCACTTCTTGGCAACCCAGGTTTTAGCGCCTACAACGTTGAGAGGTGAGACAACCGATAACAGCCGATCACATCACCCATTACAAGGGACGTCGTTGAGACCGGATTAAAGTCTGAATGTTTTGTAGAAATCGATTATGAATCTAATGCGATTACAAGGCATTAAGATAAGGAAACTTGAAAAGGTTAAGGCTCTCGGCGTTGATCAATCCCTGATGAATACGCCATGCATTCAGCCTCATCAAGCACAGAGATTGGTGACTGAATGCATATCTGGTCTAAACAATTACTTACGACAATTTAAAAATAATACAAATTACGGCACCTTAGAGACACTGTAGGACGAATCTGAACGTGACCTTCCAGACAGAAGCGTTTCACTTCGATCCAGCTGTAAGATCAATTCCAGCACTTCACTTAATCGAGCCTAAAGAAATAAATTTTGACCTTAAGTAAAAATTCTAGCTGGATAGTAGTGATTCCAACCTTCACGTGTTCATGCAAACAACGAGCAGCGACCAAGGCTGCTCCAGTTCCGGCATGTCCATCGAATATGGCAAAGAAAGCGGCTTCAACTCTTGAACCTGCAGCCGATTGCGACTGAATTTTTATATCTTCGTTTATTTGATAAATCCAAGCGCTCGTTGTCGAAATAAACTACGATGAAGTTAACACTGCCACACAAAAGTCGAGGATGTAGAAATCTCCACTCACAGTGCAGCTGTCGTTTGGTGACATCAGCTCGTCATCGTCCTTCACACAAGGTTTTGGAACGGAACATCTGCAAATGTCTCAACAAATAAATGAGGACAAGGATTTTAGTCTAAACTGCCCCTCAATCTTAAATTTGACCTATCATGGACCACTGACCATACGTTAAAACAGGTGAAGCACAACTAGCGATGTACTAAGTATTACTAGTAATACAACAAGAATCTAAGGTGATAGAGAAAATGGTTGCTAAATATGAACAAAAGAGTGTAGCGCCAGTTCCACTACCTTTTTACTAAATAATAAGTCCTCATTATGTTAACCTTTTA
The DNA here is from genome assembly GCA_009735665.1 of Angiostrongylus cantonensis. Lineage (NCBI taxonomy): Eukaryota > Metazoa > Nematoda > Chromadorea > Rhabditida > Metastrongylidae > Angiostrongylus > Angiostrongylus cantonensis. The sequence goes on along the minus strand of MQTX01000041.1, from coordinate 1,077,098 downwards.
TGCACTGCTCATTACTATTTCTTCACAGCAGATTATGATGTGAAATGTAACACTATGAGACTGACATATTCGCAGAACTTGGACAACAGGTCAGATCAAACCGCGATTACCCCTTCGAGGAACTCAGGTGTTACTCATTACGCCACTTGGTAAGCCCTACCTACTCTCAGCCTTTCAAGTGTTCATGCATATCAAACCTGTGACGCAAAAACTTTGGAATAAAAAAAAACGTACAGATTGTGCTTCTTCTGGCAGTGATCGAGTTCCTTAGCTGGTTCAGCATCACAACCTTGTTGCACAAGAGTCATAACTCTTGCTGAGGCCTGATCTTCGTTTTTTAACGTCTTCCCTGAACAGTGATTTTAATAAAAATTTTTGCTAGACTCTGGAGTAAAAAACTAAACTTTTATAGATAGAACTATGTTCAACGATAAAATGTGAATTTATAGTGTTATTATTTAACCGCCCCCACGTCGCACAGTGGTATTGATGTTGTCTAATACGCATAAAGCCCTGATTTGACCGCGCTATGGCCAACCAGACACTCACACCGTCCAAAGTCGGGAAATTAGCACCAGATCTGTCACGAAAGAGCTGCGTCGATCCACAAAAGGCGACTACTTGGTGTAAATACTGTATCACCCCATTACCGCTATCTCAGGATTTCAGGGAGAATTTAGTCAATCAGCATTCAAATACAATCGTAAGGATTACCATAATTCTTTAAGCAGCCACCGAACTTACACCAATAAGAAACGAACCAAACCGAACGACGTATTTTGGATCCATAAGATATGTGAAGCTGGGTCGCGTAAAATAAGAAAAGAAATTGAAGAATTAACAACCATAATCATGGAGGAATGTGAAAAGTATCTTGACGTTTCTGTGCTCTTACTATGTTTACAAATAAACTATAAAGGATAGAGCTCTCGGCGTTGATTAATTCCTAAGAGATGCGTCATGTATTCGACTTCATTAAATATCGGAGGAGATGATTGAATCCCTAAGTGGCCTATACAATGACTCGTGGTTGCCCATGAGTGTATAGAGTCAGTGATGTTATCCTCCCAGACAAGTCTGGTAGCAATTTGCCAACACCGGAGGAACGGAAAGCTTGGTGAGTCTGGCGTACGAGAATCGACCCCATGTGTGTAGCAGGGCGCCTCCGACCACTACGCTTCACGCGCCCCTTCTCTATAAAAAAATGAAAATTGATAGGAAGGCACACATAACGAAACTGATGTAAATGCTGTTACTCTTCTATCAAAGCTGTAACAAAAATGGACTCTGATTGTACCTGCATTGATAACTTCAGCGTAACCAGCATAAAGAGGAATCCTGGATGAATATTTTGGACATAACACGGGACGAACTCGTTGATCGGCAGAAAGAAGGACCTCGTCGTCCGAGAAGTATAGGAATTCCGGACGTGAATACGGGTACGATTGCCTCTCCACCAGGGCTTGAAGTAACTCCGATAATATTGTAGTGTTGATTTATTTATATTTAACCTATGAGTACAGCATTAATTTTTAAGGGCCAATCACATCAGGAAATCCTGAAAATTACATCTTCGTTACAAGGATTCTCGACCGAAATTACTGGTTCCCATCCCATGCATTACTAGCACTCCATTCTCTCACCATTCAAAACTTCATTGAGCTCATTTTAGACTTTAAACGCATCCATTGAGGTAAATTTCGGAGATATAGTGCTACCATATGTATAGAAGACTTTTTGAAAATAGTTTAATACGAGAAACGTGTCCATATTGCTAATGGGTACGTATTGTGAAAAACATGGTACAGTAAACGGTACACCACCCCTGCTTGACACTTTGTCAAGCCATTTTAGCTCGGAAACATTCACATTTGCGTGACAACTATAACTGTTTATTCCAGAACTCTCTTTTAACTTCGACATTGGTCAACAATTCACTGTTTGCTTCATGAGCAAATAAGAGGCTGTTATTGTAACAGACAGAACTTAATGCGCAAATTTTCATCTGCATAACAAACAGTTTCTTTTGAACACTTATGGTCTTCTTCTTTATAAGATTTCCAATTAACTTGTGTACAGCAACAGCACAGTGTCCTAAATGGGGGAGGAATGTGCCTGGCTCAGGTCAAAAAATCAGCCCGAGGTACGGCGTGGGGTCACGCGTGACCAAAAGGCACTACTCGTGGCGGTTCACCTTTGAATTTCTGGAATTTACCAAAGCACTTCAAGAGTTTTGAGCGCAGATGTCTTAGATTCCTGCGTAAGGATGATGACTTCTACATCAAGATTTCCCGTTATGTCTTCGTGTCCTATGCGCGTCTAGTAGAGAATCTTGTTTGATTTCAAGTTCCCCACCTAAGTGCTCTTTTACATGGATGCGAAGTGGTCTTTCCGTTTCAGTAACGTATTAGTCCCCATGCGCTTTACAAGAGATTATATCAGCGTAACAGAACTCAACCAATCACCGTCTCTTTCGTTAGGGAAAATTATGCTATCACACGTTAGTGTTCGGGAGTTTTCAATCACATCTACCGACTGATCCAAATCGGCCCTTTTTAAGCAACATTTTACGGTTGTGCCTATTTCGGTTAAAATAAAAGTTCACGATGAACAGGGCCCTAATTTCACTAGACTTGTTGATTTGAGGGCACTTTTTCCTCTAAAATTATCCCGGGTAGCTACCGATTTTTAGACGTTGGAAATGGCTATTTTTCCTGAAGAATTCTTCACGAATAGATCGGCGAAACAAGCAGACCACTGCGCGTTCGTACAACGGAACACATAGTTGGGGAAAATCGAGGGAAAAAATCAAACACAACAGTCGGGCATGCACAGGGCACAAACACATAACGGAGAGGCTTTTCAAATAATAGTCACAGTCCTCGCACAGGAATCGAAAACATCAACCGGTAAAACTCCTGAAACAATTTTATTAAAGTCCAAAATTCCAAAAATGAACCGCATGGAAGAGTGCGTCCTGATCAAGCGTTATATTGCGCCACACATGCTGATTTTTTGACCCGAGCCAGCCACATTCCTCGCCCATGTGAAACTCTGTGCGGCTGGTGACTAAATAATTGGACGCTCACGAAGAACAAAACGGTGAGTGTTCAAAAGAAGCTGTTCATTATGCGAATGAAAATTTATGTATTAAGTTTTCTCTGCTGAGGTTACGAAAGTGCTTGGCTGAGTAGTAGACTGTGTGTCAGTTTCACGCACCCCACCCCCGGTCTATGAAGAAGGCGAAACCGCCGATCGCGTCAACCGTTGTGAATGAATAAACACTACATAAACAACCGTGTGTGGCTCATCAAGAGAACAGTGAACTACAAATGCTCAGACAGTTCAAACAAAAGTACGATCAATTACGAAAGGTTACGAAGTGGTTTTCCGCTTCATACAAGAATTTTCGTGCTGCTTACATTTAAAAAAAAATTAACGGTTTGTTTGATATACGGATATCCTCAAAGAACAATGAACAAGAAGGAAGAGCGATTATGACTGTTACAGCACGAATACGTGAAATAATAAGAAGCCTAAGCACCACCTAAAACAGGAACCTGAGACCAATGACGTCGATTGTAAGAATAGCGGGATAAGTTGATACATGTAATCTTTAACCCAACTCAGGTGGTGACTAGTAAAATCTCAAATGGTTCGTAATGCAAATAACTACTCAGTGAGTTCCGTTCTCTCGTTAGAGCCAAAGCGTACCACATTTTCCCTACAATGTCCTTTATTTTACTGTTTTTGGAAATAAAGTAGCCAAAGAAAGCTGACTAGGGACGACTTTGGCATGGTTTATACCTTCGGCTAAACTTCCCGGATGGAAACACTGAAATTGTTTTCGTCTTAAACAACCTTGGTGCACTTTGTAATCAGTATCCAAGAAATAATCTTGCCACTATGAGGCGGTAAACTATTAGGACTTTTCGTCTACCTGCATAGAATTAGCCTCCCATTCTTGTTCTGGTGATGAAATCGTAGATAGACCTAAGGAAAACGTTACGTCCGAAGCAGTATACTTCAATAAACCGCTGTTAAAGTTTTTTTTTCTGCAAAATCTATCACGCTTAAAAAGGAATAAACTAAAAATTGAAATTTTCTACATGGAATGAAGCCGCCAATGAATTTCGCGTCGGAAACATCGACCACCATGCCTATCCTAGGAGGTTTCGTCATTTCAGGTGACTCGACGGCACGGGTGACGGCTGACACCATTCGCGAAGCCAAGTCCATACCTGCAATTGTCGTAAAATTCATCATCGTTTCTTCCATATACGGAAAGGATTTGTCGAATGCATAAGGATTCTCTATCCGATAAGCATAGAAACATTTTCTATCTCACAGAGAATATTCTTTAATTCTACAACTTCATGTACCTCTTTTGGAGTCCCTGTAAAATGCTTCATAAGCTCTTAGATTTAGCTTATATACCTAGGTCTCCTCTGGTTGGAAAGGTCTTCTTAATGCTTTGTGTGCCACATCTGCATATTTGTAAAAACAGTGGCTAAGAAAGAGTTGCTACTCTTATAGTAAACTTTGCCCTACTCCAGATGGTTCAAAAGCCAACATCAGCTTGCGAAGTGACCCGTGGTCTCTGACATGATCTTTCCCTCTTACTTCTCATCTTCTATTACTAATTCATTGAAATTATCTCTAGATTACCACTGTATATATTAATCCTACTGCATTGTTAATGTTGCGTTGTTTCACCTTATTTATAAGTAGAAGTTTAATTACTCAAGTTTCAGAGTTAAATAACAGAACTAATATGTGGTCCCATGCCTTGAAAGAGCAAAGCTACATATTTTTCTAGCATTTTGCAAATAAGCAAAGTTATGCATCAATTTCCTCTATAACACGAATATATACCTCTAAACAACCTACTACTAACGGTCAAAGCTTGTACATTAAACAACTCACTTCTACGATTCAAGAGAAGTAAATCTGATTGAAAATCACAAGTAGATAAGTAGTAATATTAACGCTTTCCAATCGCAAAGGCTTTTTTGCAAAAGCACAAATCCACTTTTAAGCATTCTATATCAGATTGCAGAGACATCGCAAACACTCAAGTAGAAAAGCAATAAGAGGAAGTACACATGCGAGAATGAGGAACGAACTCAGATGAACGTTATCGAAACAGGCCGAAGAAATGCACAGAACTATTTAACTCCTTTGGCCCTAAACTTACTTCTATAGAAAACCATTGAAAAAAGGCAAAAGCATCCGCGAGAATATGTTTGACAGGGCGAGAAGTCATACTAATAAGCTCTTCGAGCTTAAAGAAAATCTTGGGAAATAGAACAAATAACACTGCAGACGAAGTAAACAACGGAGTAACACCAGAAGAGTTATTAGGTATTCTATTTCTCAAGGTGTGTTTTATCCACTCTATCTTATCAACATCCAAGTCCCTTCCCTGGTGTGATCTTCGTGCCAGATGCTCTTCAGGCAGATCCAAAAGAACCCATTAGATGAACGACAAAAATAAGGGAATAGAAGAGTTTTGCAAAAATCGCAGCCAGCTCTGCCGTGAAAAAAAAGTAGTAGGCAACAATGAAAAGGTTAAGATACTAAGCAGTAAGCAAAAAGTTATACATTGTGATTTCGATTACAGGCTCAGCTTAACTGGGCAAATGCCGATTTCTTTTCCACAGATAATTCCTGCTGACGATGATTGCGGATGGTAACGTTAGGGTAAAAAACTGGCTGAGAGGAAAACAAAAGAAAGGCCTCAGTGGTGCAGTGGGTAACACATGAACCCCAGGAAGGGGTAATCGCTGGTTCGAATGCCGGCCTGGGACACGATTTTTGCAAACATCTTAGCGATATTGTGGTTGCATCACAAATAACGTTCCGTAATGGAAAAAAGCGTGTAGTAAATAAAAGGTTAAGCATTATAATGAGGAGTACTTTACTAGACCGACTTTCACTTAACCTCGGCATGAATAATCAATACATTTCTTTATATATCACGGATTACACCAGTTTGTTACACAAGTTTTATTGGGCTAACGTTTCGACGTCTTCGTCTTCTTTGGGCGATGATCTGAGTCAGCATTAACAGTGGTTCGTCCTTACGGTATTGGTCTTCGCAGTCCAGTGATTCGTCCTTGCGGTGCTGGTCTTCGCAGTCGTACCGAGTCAAATTTTCCTTAGTGCAGCAGCGCTTGAATGAAGTAATCTCATTTGTCGGTGCCCTTTTATACAGAACAGTTTCTGACTGATTGTCGATTTGACAATGATATCTTTCAGCCGGTACTGGAATATCCAGCACAAAGAAAGAAAGTAAAAAAGAAAAAAGAAATGAAAAGAAATGAAAAAAATGAAAATTGAAAAAAGGGAGAGGAAATAACACGACATGGAAAGAAATCATTATCAGCTGACAATCAGCAACAACGGTCCTGTACAAGAGGACATCACCGAGTGAAAAAAGTTACTTCATTCGAGTGGTGCTCTACCCAAGCACATTCGACTCGATACGACCGAGCACTACTCAACTCAACGCGAGGACGAACAACCGTGGACCATCAACTCGGATGAACGGCTATGAAGAAGATGACGGCGTCGAAATGTTAGTGGAATAAAACCTTCACAACAAACTTGTATAAGTGAAAAATCTAAAAACCATAACAAGGTATCTCTAGAGATGCCCGCATGGAAATTTCATCTTATTCATTTGTTACATCAGCCGTGCAGATCCGAGAACTTTGTGCCTGCGATTCGTTTCCTCGTAAACATATTTCACAAAGATATTTGAATTATGCGAAGTAGTTCGTTTGCTTGAGGATTTCTGGTCTTCTTCATGAATGTCACTGTGTGCTCATCGAGTTCATTCTCTATGAAGATCTGGACACCCGTATTAGTGCGTTGTTTACTAGATGTAGTCACCAGCTTTTTGCTGTAGAGAGGCTTTTCAGACAAGTCTCTTACGAATTTCTTGTCCTGAAAGGATGGGAGGCTTAGTTGGCTCCGTACGAGGTTGAACCAGGGACTTGCGAGTATTACTGAACAGCGTCTCTAGCTCCGCTCTGGCAAAAGCTCATTTAAAATAAAAATACGGTAACAGACGAGCTCTCGCCAATTAACAACTGAACGAACTATGTCCACTATAATCTGGATGCAATTACTCATGGATAAAGAAAACTTTGAGAGTGGTACTATTCAACATTCGACCACCTGCACTAAGGCGAGTTCTTGGGAAATCGTACAGAATACTGTAAGGTACGACCTGCAACAAAAGCAACAACAGCAACCAGATGCAAATCGAGAGAGGAAAAGCAGGCTCGTAACCACTAAGGTGTACATCAGATGAAAGTGACAAAGCGAATAAGAAAATGATCTGCTTCCGGAATGATTCGAAGGTTAGCTAGACAAGCGATATTCCCGGAGGTTGACTGTTTTTGTTCGATAAGCAAACACGAGGTTTTCGAAGAAGAACAGTGAATTATCAACCAATGCCGAGGTTAATAGACACGCGGTCTTGGGGATTCGAAGGTTTTCCATGAAAATCGCTAAGTCAAGACCTCTCCAGAGGCACCCTATATTTATTTCCACTACAAGCAATCAGAACGCCCGTCACTCAACTGGGACAAGATGTGAACTGTTCAAGAAAAAATACTTCTATACCCTTGTTTTCATTTAACTCAGTCTGATAAAATAATCAATGAAAACAGATACAACGACTGTAAAAAAAGCAATAGACGAAAAATACGCCTCATGCTATTATTGTGATCTGAAGTGCCATCGGTCAACTGTTTACCAATCAGAACCTTGCTTAGTAAACAACAAAATTATCGACTTCAGCGACCTATCTGCGGAAATCAACATCCTCAGGAAAAAAACAGCAAATCAATCGATACTATATGGAAAAGACTACAACACTATGAGAGAGAATACCACCACGTCAGCAAAAAATAACACGGTAGCGGACGATGAAGCACACCAGAAAAACACATTCGTATTCAATAGCTGACGTAGAGATTCCGCCAACGTTCAAACGTCATCTATACAGGAGAACGTCTTCAAAACTTCAGTCCAAAGAAGCCGAAATGGCATCGGATGTGGAAGCAAGTCATGTTCTCGAACGTATTGAATTGGTCGACTACCCGAACCAACAAAATTTTGATTCCACAAAGTAAACTGTTCAAATATTCAGCTGACAGGAAATAATTAGAAACATATGTTGAACCACCGTTTTGCAAATATGGATTTTAAAGGAATTAGAGATCTAAAAAAAAAAGTGAAGCTTTCTACGCTGATCAATCTCTGGGGGATGCGCTAGACACTCGATTTCATCAAACAAAGGTAGAGGTAACTAAATGCACATTTGGTCTATGCAATGACTTACGGTGGTCCACCGATGTATCAAATTAGTGCAGTTTTCCAATCAGACAAGTCCATTACCAATTTGTGGAACCCAGAGGGAAAAAGAACTTGGTAATGCCGATGAGTGGGATATAACCAACAACCACGTCACTCTACTCACTGCAATACAACGGCTTCGTAACCTGGTTATAATGGTTCACAACTTCTGCTTTGAAACCACAGTCACATTTACACCAACCCGATGATGGCAAATCGTAATAATGATAATGAGAGCTTTGGTACAAGAATGCGCTTTGAATCTGGTCTGCCAGTTCCGTCATATTCAGCTCTTTCCGGATTAAAAAGGAATACGCTTCTTTGAATGCACGTTATAGAAGATATTCGACGACTTCATAGCAATCAGGGTATAAATTCTTCTGAGTGACCACTGGACCATCAATCCCTTCACTGCTTTATAATTAGCCAGAGGAAAAGTTCGCGTGATTTAATTTACGGAAAAGATAAGAGGCTAAGATTAAGCCATATAAAATTAGGCGCATGCGTTTAGAGAAAAAGATGAAAGGGTAAACCTCTTGGTATTGATCAATCCCTTAGAGACACACCATGCTTTCGACTTCATTAAGCATCGCTGGAGGTGACTATTTGCCTCTACAATGATTCGCGGTGGCCTACCTATGTATCAAGTCAGTGCTGCTATCTTCCCAGACAGGTCTGGTACCAATTTACCGACCTCGGAGAGATAGAAGGCTTGGTGAGCCTTGGGCCAGAGCGTCGATCTCATGTGTACTGCAGGGCGCCTCTGTCCATTGCGCCACACGCACTTTCGCTTCTGTGCATTCAGTTTACATATAATTTTCTGAACAGTCATTTAATTTCTGGACTTGCATAAAGTTCATATTTTCAAGCAAACGAAAGCGTCATCTTTATTGGAAGACTTCAAGCAGCAGCCGAACCGACAAGTAGAAACAAAAGTTTGAACAGCTTTGTGTATTGGTGGATAGAAGGAGACAAAATGGATGCGAGGAGTGCCGGTATCCGCAAAGAGTGGCACACGTGATCTCGGCTAATGAAATAACAATAATAACATTAAAAATAGTAATAGCAGTAATAAGAATAACAATAACAATAAAAAGTAATAATAATCGATAATAACAACTAATGAAAAACAACAACAATATTTAATAACAATAATTAGTGAGAATAAAGCGATAAAAAAGATAAAGCTCTCGGCGTTGATCAATCCTTGAGGGATGCGTCATGCATTCGACTTCATTAAGCATCGTTGGAGGTGATCGAATGCATATCTGGCCTTTACAATGACTCGCGGTGGCCTACCGATGTATCGAGCTAGTGCTGCTATCCTCCCAGACGAGTCTGGTACCAATTTGCCGGCCCCGGAGAGATGGAAGGCCTCGTGAGCCACGGGCGCGGGAATCGATCCCGTGTATATTGCAGGGCACCTCCGACCACTGCGTCACACGCGTCCTTTTTAATGAGAATAACTAGTAATAATCACCGACAATGATAATGAGTAGTAACTTATAGGGGGTAGCACAGTGGTTAGAGGTACCACACAATTCACTTGGGATCGATCCCCGCACCCCAAACTCACTAAGCTTTCTATCTCTTCGGGGCCGGCAAATTGGTGTTGAACTTGTCTGAGAGGACAGTAACATTGGTTCGATACATCGGAAGGCCATCGCGAGTCATTGTCAAGGCCAGTTACGCATTCAATCACTTCCAACGATGCTTAGTGCGGTCGAATGCATGATGCAACCCTTAGGGATTGATAAACGCCGAGAGCTTTATACATGTATTCTAATCAATAATAATGAATAATAATGACAAATGAACAACAGCGCATGCATTTTCTGATCACTGTGTCCTGGCGGGCATCCATCCCTAACGACAGCGCCACACCCGCCCCAGGCTGCTATGTGTGTCTCGGTTTGGAAGACAAAGTTACTCAGATAGCTTCTTAAAGAAAACACGTTAAGAGCACTATTCTAGCACAATGGACTTCTGTAAAAGAGATAATTCACGTAAAAGACCTTCGGATTCCTTTAAAATCAAAGATAGTAATTTTAACACAGGTGCTCATAAAACAATTAAGAATCTCTTCAAATAGAAACTGACCATCGAAGCTTTCAGAAGGATTGAACGAGCTATAAAAACTGTGGAAAGCGTAAAGTACACGATGATGAAGCTTTTGAAATAATGGAGCGAATCGATATTCCCCTGGCTTTTCCCATTCCCAGACACTTTAATGTTACCTCGTAGGGTTGCAGTCATGAAAAGACCATTTATCGCTTATAGAAGTAAAACGAGAGAATTCACGAAGACAGAAATGTAATGGATGAGCAAAGAAGTGTCAACGGATCACTCTACAAGGCATGAAGAGGAGCTAAAAATAGCTTCCAGAAAGAAAAAAGAAAGGAGAAATCCTCACCAAAGAAGACATAAAGAAAAGCTTTAAATAATATCAGTACTGAATATTAAGTTGGTTTACAAGTAAAAGGACTAGGTAGATTAGAACGGACTTAACGAATCCTGGCACTGATGCACGGTTATATTGGCGCCAGTCATCCAGTACTCGCCAAGGTCGCCCACATGGATTTACCTCGAGCGCAATGAACTGCTGAGCGAATATTTCATTAGACGGCCGCTCTACCAGTTGATGGTCTAAGAAGCTACAGGGCTTTACAACCGGGATTACATGTCGGTGGATTTCCTATATAAAGGTTAAGTCGACTAGCGTAGCATCAGTTTTGTGTCAGTGAAATAAAAGCGTAGCAAAGTGGTTCGAGATTCTGTGCAACAACGTGCATATGGTTATTGGTTCGACTCCAACGTGTGCTATTTTCAATCCGCCCGGGGTTAGCAAATTAGTATCATAGTTTTCTACGAAAAGCTTCATTTGAATCACTAAAGTCAAGAACTACATGTAGTGAAGACTTAGTGAAGTAATGTAAGGCTACAGCAAGGATTCAGGATAAACCAGCTCGACCATCAATAAATTATATTCATGAAAAAGACAAAATATTCCCGTGGCAGCAGAACTCATACGCAAATTCGAAGACCTTCGTTGACGAAGCATACGATCAACGAATACGACAGCACATCGAATGAGACAAACGCTGGGTGCTACAGAATATGTGGAAACGCCTTATGTAAACAAGTTGAAATACAATGGAATATCCCATTTATGATCAAAGTAATCATCAGTAGTGCGATTTGCTGGGACTCCATTTGTGCCCAGGGATTCCCTGTTGAATAGGACTTTTCTTCGCAACTAAATGAATGCTTTTAAACACAATCTCCCAAGAAGCTTTCCCCACGAAAAGCGACACCAGCTGGCGGTACTGATGAGAAGAATTTTATATATACATATAGTTCACATAAAAAAAGCTCTAAAAAGGATAAAGCTCTCGGCGTTGATCAATCCCTGAGGGATGCGCCATGCATTCGACTTCATTGAGCATCGTTGGAGGTGATTGAATGCATATCTGGCCTTTACAATGACTCGCGGTGGCCGGCCGATGTATCGAGCCAGTGCTGCTATCCTCCCAGACAAGTCTGGTACCAATTTGCCGACCCCGGAGGGATGGAAGGCTTGGTGAGCCATGGGCGCATTTTCACGTGCGCGCCGCAGTGGCGCCTCCAACCACTGCGCCACACGCGCCCTACATATAGTTCACAACTGCATAAAAAGCACTACTCCATACCGAATATTGTCGCATCATTTATTCATCGACGAATCGGAAAAGTAATCGACTCCTGGTAGACATTACTTTCACGGCTTTTCCACCTATTTCAGACAACCAGCAAAACACTCGCTTGATTTTGAAATGCCTAGACTACTAAGCCAACAAGAGGTTGATTTAAAAGATTTCATTCGGCTAACGTTTCAATGCCTTTGCCTTCTTCACAGCCCAATTGATCTGAGCCGATTGTCTACAGCCAAACATTCTTCCGATATGGGTCATCGTAGTTGCATCGCATTGAACCTTCTGAAGCAGAGCAGCGCTCGAATGAAGTGACCTCACCCAGTAATGCCCTTCCATACAGGACGATTGTTGATCTATTTCCATTCATTTCAAGTTTTTTTACTTGGTTCTTAAATGAGGAAACTTCATTGAATCGGTGCTTCAGTTCAGACGATTTGACTCGATGCCAATACGAAGATCCACATCTCGAGGACGAACAGCTGTGGACAATCTACTCGGATCAATCAGGCTCTGAAGAATAGGAAGACGCCGGAACATTAGCCGAATAAAACCTTTTATACCAACCTCATGTTAATTAATAACCTAAAAAAAAGTATTGACTATTCATGCACAGATTGATCATGGAGCCAACCTACTAGTTCTGTACTCATCCGACAGTGAAATGTTCGTTAGAACAGTTCACTGTCAGATAAGTATCTTTCCTGAATGGTAAAAGTGCGTTCGAAATCTAGAATGATTATCAAATCAACAAATCGCTCTCGTGCTGTCGTTCAACACATTCACGATCAGGGAGCCGATAGAAGATGACTCATTTTCTTCTCGGCTGTTTATGTCATCGCAAAGACCTTTTTCCCAGACTTTTTATTTCCAGTCGATAGTTTCCATAGAAAATTGACCCAGATATAGCCTGTGAAGACCTATTCTGCGCTTGGATTTACGATACCCATAGAGTACTGTTAAAGGATAAAAGGATGAAGCTCTTGGCGTTGATCAACCGCTAGGGGATGTGCCAAAAATTCGACTCCACCAAGGATCGTTAGAGGTGAGTGAGTGGGAATTTGGCCTGTACAGTGACTTGCACTGGCCTATCGATAGATGAAATCGGTTCTGCCATCTTCACAGACTCGTTTGCTGCCAATCTGCCAACGCCGAAGGGATGGAAGTCCTATTGAGGACAAACCTTTCCTCGAAGAACCTCGCTGACTGGCAATTTTACTAAAAATTAAGTACTCTACGAAACCGACTTTCACTTAACCTCGGCGTGAACAATCAATGAATTTTTCCCTTATTGTTCAGCGTACACGAGGATTTTACATTACCTCTGTTTGGCTAAAGCTCCGACGTCTTCGTCTTCTTCGGAGCAGGACATTTCGGTGGAAGAATCAGCCAACAACCGTGTTATACATGAGGACACCGCCGAGTGAAGTTGGTTCATTCGAGCGGTGCTCCACTCAAGAAAATTCGACTCGATACTACTACGAAGACCCACATTGTGACAACGACCGGCTGTAGACAATCGACTCAGATCATCGGCTCTGAAGAAGATGAAGACATCGAAACGTTGCCGAATGAGGCTTATATCACAACCTCGTGTAAGCCGAACAAAACACAGAAGTACATTAACAATTAAGTGCTATTACATTCTAATCAATAGTTACTGTACGGAATGCACGCATATAAAAAGCAATTAGACTGAACACAAAGGCAAAGTATTTCCAAGTGCTGACAGGAACGTATCAGCATAAGGGACCATAGTAACACACAGTAAATATGGAGTACACTCATTCCTACTCGTAGGAGGTAGAGCACAGTCTCTTCCGCGATTCTGTTAAGTTCATAACCCCTAAAGCCCTCTAGTCATCAAAAACCTGTTTGTTGTCAAAAAACCAGAAAGTCCATAACCGACGAGTAATTGGCCGTACTACAATCGAAGAGCTACTCTGAACGGAGCGCGTCCGTTATGGTTTAAGTCGGGTGCACGGCAATTCCCGCAGAGACTGATCAACCAGTTTGCAACTCGCCTTTAATTCGATCCAAGCCTGCCACTGATCTGGGGCGCGTGTAGCTCAATGGTTAGGGGCGCCCTGCAATACACTGGGATTGATGCCCGCGCCCCAAGCTCACCAAGCCTTCCATCACTGTAGAGTCGGCAAATTTGTACAAGACTTGTAGTATGGGAGGATAGCAGCACTGGCTCGTTACATCGCTAGGCCACCGCGACTCAGTGTAAAGGCTGTATATGTATGCAGCCACCTCCAACGATGCTTAGTGAGGTTGAATGAATGGCGGGGATTGATCGACGCCGAGAGCTTCATTGTTTTTTATCCTTTTCATGCGCCGAATGGCATGTTTACTTGTCTACGACTCCCAAAACTAGCAATTACAGAGCAAGTTTTTGTCCACTACCTATGAAGATTCACTAAAAACATAGGGTTACGGTTACGGGTCTCCAAAATACTAACTAACATCGGCCGAAAATACTGCTGAATAAACCTCATCATTAACAATCTCGCCTGTGTTGACGAAGGGAACACTGGCTTCCTAAACAATGTCTAGGCTCATCGAAAGCCGGTCCTGCGAACCGCAGACGTCGCCAATTTCATCTCAAGTCCATGCAAATTCAAATGCAGTTAGATTGAAGCTCCCTAACGATTACATAAAGAAGTTGTGTTCAATGAAAAGAAAAGATTTGGGGAGGGGGAGCTGGTGCAATGCTGAAACGAAAAGAAAGAATGGAAACTGAGCAACTTAAAGATGGAGGACGCGATGATTCCATTCGTAAAAAGAGGCGAAATCCCTCTTAAATTTTAGAACCGAACCCACTAAATAAGATCAACCAAGCTGCCGATACCACAAGAATTGAAAATGAACCGATGCACTACCCTTTCAGGCCTCCCCACACGTATATTGATTTTTCGAGATATTTCTATTCAAATTGAGCGCGTAATACACAGCGAATCCAACAGTTACCGTAATCATCCGGTTGATTTTTCCGCTCGCCTAATTTGTTCCCAGTGATTTCTTCTTTTTCTTTTGTTCTGTTATTTTACTGGTTTTGTTGTTCAATCAGGATTCATCGATATATTTCTTGTTTCTTTTATGGTAGAACTTATGGGGGCTGAAGTCTTTTATGCTTCAGGTTTCTGTAGAATCCTGTTTCATGTTTCTAGCATTTTTCCTATACTGCATACTCTAGCATATTCAGGTAATATGGCTCAGCGTGTCACATATAGACGTCGATTGTCGTACAATACAAGGTCGAATAAAGCGAAGATTGTGAAGACTCCAGGTGGCAGACTCGTCTATCAATATCTTAAAAAGCGAGGATCTGTGCCAAGATGTAAAGATACTGGCGTCAAGCTTCACGGTGTGAGTGGCTACTTACTTGTTTATGTTTTGCTTTGTTTCGAAAAATACGCATTTTCACCTTTATTTATGTTGAACATTATGAATGAGGTCGTAGTAGTCTTAAAAGATTTGGATTGGATCTTGTTTGAGAATGTGACGTGTATCTGATTCTAGTTTCCTTAGAACGATGTGGATTTCCTGTTCTATTTTATCGCATGGGGTTAAAAGAATGGGATACTCATTTGCTTATCCAATATTTTCAATACCTACTTGCCAAAATTGCTCTACAGACCATTTGACTGCATTTGCGCAAGGGACGTCAAAAGACCTT
The DNA here is from genome assembly GCA_009735665.1 of Angiostrongylus cantonensis. NCBI lineage: Eukaryota > Metazoa > Nematoda > Chromadorea > Rhabditida > Metastrongylidae > Angiostrongylus > Angiostrongylus cantonensis. The sequence goes on along the minus strand of MQTX01000041.1, from coordinate 1,061,357 downwards.
CGGTGTTGAGCCGTTTTGTCTGTAGCTAGCGTTAGATCATTGGAATCTGCTGCGGTTTAGGTGTAGTCTTAGCTGGGCATCGTGACGGAAACGTCGCTTAGCTTGGGTACCACTTCTAGGTGTGTTCCGTTATCGGTTCCTGTCCTTCGCAATTTAATATCCAATAATCTTTGCTTCCACATTGATGGTTTCTGAGCTTAAAGTTTTAGATTTTGTCGTTTCATTTCGAATTTAGGATTTTTTTGCACTCGTATTCGTTTTCTTGTTGTGGCAAGAAATTTGCTTGTCCAACTCGACTTTTCTAGGTGGGATGAATCACGACGATGTCCATTTTGTGTATGGATAATCTGTCAGACTTCGTCAATAAATTGCTTTCTAGTTTGGTACTAAGTCTTTGAAGGTGTTGCCAGGTGTTTGCATTACAATTTCCCTAGGCGTTTTGTTAAACTCCTACTTCTTGAAGAAGGGCTTTTGCGCTTAGAACTGCCTTTTAGGTTTTCGTGTTCATTAGTTCATTTTATAGTTTCGAGTCGCAGAGCGGAAGGTTCGATTATTTCACCATCGTGCGACAAACAAAAATTTTTTTTATTTAAATGGTGGCAGCGGAAAGCACAATCATGTTTTAAGGTTCACGTTGTCTTTTGTAAATTATACAGGAATAATGCCATATTAAAGAATAACCGGCGAGACTGGTTGGTTATCTAAGTGGGTCACGTACTAACGTTCTAGTGTCTGAAATAGCTGAGGAGTCTGCAACTTTTTAAAACATTCAAATTAAGAAGCGACTGTACTTACTTGTCATCCGGATCCGCTTTTTGCATTGGCGGGAGTTTTTGCGTTATCCTTTACATAGATGAGTGCTCTATTGAATGGATGGATTAAGTTATTTTGTGTGTAGAAAAGGCCATCAACTTTCCTTGCGATTCATTTGTGCCAAAGACGACTCAGATTTGAACGACGTTTTATTGGAATACATTCTACAATTGTAGACCGTTTGTGTAGTTACATAATTAATTTATAAAGAAAAAGGACCATTTCTAACAACGATTTGACATTGATGAACGTCAAAGCAAAGCTATGTGTAAACTTATGCGTATTCATTTCCTCCTTTCTTCTTTTCTTTAGGGTGTTAACACGGTAGATTAATTTTTGATGGAGAGATTTCGTCTTGTACATCACTAATAGAAAAGTATTTGAAGCAAATCGTAGGTCACTGCTCTTTTGCTTTCAGTCCTACAGCTGCGCACGTATTGTTTTTGCAATGCTTTGGACTTGTTTTGAAACATAAAATTCCTGTAATTGGTTTTTTTCAGTGATACCTTTGTTACTTCATTGTTTTAGAATTTGACTGACTTCAAACCTAATACATTTCGTATCCTGTCAAGCTTCCACTGCCTTAAAGTTTCTGTGTGGTGTTGCTGTATGCTAAACTGCTACGTACACTGGGGAATTCCTCGATAGATCCGCTACTCAAGCTTTCGACTTTTACATTTCTAAACTGAAAGCTCATTTGTGCTATACCACGGTGGACCCAGCCCTAACCGTATACTAGCGACTACCTGTGGTTATCTAATTAGATGTAAAACGAACAGATGCTAAAAATTATGATGCCATTTGTTTCCGTTGAGCGGTTAGAGCTCACTTAGCAGTACTGGCGCCTGATAGAGACAGATAGAATTTGCTTATACCCGATCGAGTTTCTCTATAGGTAGCACACTATGGGTGGTATTTCCTTCGAGTTCTTCAGGTTTTTATTTTTCTACTTATGTCTATTTAAAATTTGTGCGAATGGTAGCACATTCGCGAGCGTGTGAATAGCATGTGCTTCATAATGGATACTTGGATGGCCAATCTTCACTAGTTGTGCGGGTACCAGCATAACTCTCATTCGTTTCTCTTGCGCAAACGTCCATGGTGATGGTGTGCTTTGAACATGGTGACGCCCATGAGACCCCTGCCGTAATCCTGAAATTGTTGCTTTCTGTGAGTGCAGAAGGCTGACGTTAGCCACGAACACGTACGCCTATTATTTGTGTGGTCTTCCAAGAGGACGGTTGCATTCTTCTGGAGTCTCTTCCACTGTTGTGTTCGTTCATCTGTCATCTGTTCTTCTTATTGTATGACCGGCCTATGTGTTTGGCTATTGATGTATATTCTCCTGAAGATGGGAATATCTGACCTGGGCATTCCTGCCAAACGTTATGAGAGCCAGTTAAATTTCAGAATACATCGTTCAAGTGCTCTGTGGGTGGTGCGCAGATTTTTTGACGTGATTGAGGTATCAATGTACGTCTCTGCTGCATATCAGAGCCCTGGAAGGTTCGTTGAATTGAAAAGATGAGCGCGGAGTTTTGGGTACGTTATTTAGTTGGTGGTCTCTTTGAGTGGCCCAAATGTGGCCTATGCTACTCTCCTAATTTCTTCCTCATGTTGTACTCCATGTTCACTAAAACTCCAAGGCACACGTACAAAGTGGTTTCTGTAATCAGAGAACCATCCAGTTCCATTTGTTCACCTTCGCACTATAGGTGCCTCATGAACTGGGTCTTCGCCCCATTTTATGCACAGTCCAATCTTTATTCTCGCTTCGTTGAGTTGACTGAACATTGTCTTAGCATCACTGGTACTCGAAGGTGTCATCCGCTAAGCAAAGATTTGAAAGGTTTCCATCAATACGCATGCTCTTCTCATTCAAATCGTGTGACCTTGTTATCTATTGCGATGTGGTAATGAACGGCTTTGGCGGTATTGTGTCGCCTTGTCGAGACTCTTGTAACGGGTATGGTGAATAGTCGATGATAAAGTGGTATGCTGGAGTTTCGATAACAGTCTGTTAGTGTTTGTAGATGGGACGGGTCCACTCTCTGGACGACAACGCTGATAGGATTGCACTCGTTTCGACGTTATCAAGCGCTTTTTGGTAGTAAAGATTAGGACAAGGGGAAGGTTGAACTCATGAGAGGTTTTCGTGACTTGTGATACGGTTTGAATGTGGTCCACACAAAAACAGAATCCCTGTCGGAACTCTGTTGGCTCAACTAGCTATGCCTCATTCAAGGTCTTCGATATTCGTAAAAGGACAATCTTTTTGAGCAGCTTGTAGAATACACTCAAAGCATATTGGATAGTAGTTACGAAGATCTCTTCGGCGCCCTTGAGAAGCACGACCGCGCAGGAGATCCTCCATTGCTCTGGAATATTTTTTTGAAATAAGATGTCACTTGGATTGTGAGAAGTACGTCTAATTTTCGGTTACCAGCTCTAAGAAAACTAACTGTGATAATATCGAGTTCTGGAGCTATACCTCTCTTCATGCTTTCAATCGCAGCTTGAACTCCAGAGGGTAGAATCGCGAATTTCTCACCAGCAGGGATTTCGGGGTCCGAGACGGAGATTATGTACCGCGAAAGGTTGGCATAGAACCTTTCCGTTACTAATTCCATGTCATGGCAAGCTGTAGTGATAGTTCAACGGCGCTTCTTCAGGCTAGGTCATTTTGAGCTGCTTGCAATAACTTTTTCTGCTTATAACAGTGCAAATTCTCTTGGGAAGATCTTCTGCACTAGAATTTTTGTCAGCCATGTTGGGTGTGTTGCAGTAGGATCAAGCTTGAGTGTCCTTCTCTTTTCAAGCATTCCTTGGAGGTAATGCAAATCTGGGCACATTTTCGATGAGGAACTGAGGCGAGTTGGCACAAGTTTTAAGTCCTTTATGAAGCAGCATGTGGTCGTCGGCTGGGTCTTCGTTTATCTGCCAGTCATACGAAGAGAGGAGTTTATTCAGATTAGCCTCGTCTTACATATACATGACTTATTTAGTTGGCTTTGGGCGAATACAGGAATTTTTTTTAGCTTAGGGCTGATCAACTCTTCGCATGAAGAAGGCATTGGTCAGATCCAGTGCGTAATCCAAGTACCACCGAATTGTTAAAGAAACTATCACTTGTTCATGAGAATATGATCAATCTCCGCATGAGTCGCAAGGAGGCGTGCTAGCGACAAGTGTCCAGCAAGACGGTTTTCATTTTCATTCCATTCTCCTATTCCGAATTTTCCCATCGTGTATTCACATTCGATGGCCAGTCCTAATTTGGAATTGAGGTCTCCAACGACGAATTTACAGAGGACTTCTGGTTATGGATTACTTTCTTCATGTGGTTGTAAAACTTGTCGATTTTGCTGTCATCATCTGTGAAATTCGGTGAGTAACAGTTGATGGTTCTGGCTTTTTTTGATGCGCAAAGCGCTAAGCGCGGTGATAGGATTTCATATGGGGTGACTAGACTAGGTGGGAAATAGGTGGGCATACGACAAAGTCGACGCTTCCAACATTTTGGAACAGAAACTTCCCTCCACAAATGACAAGGATTCCATCATCTGACTGGCATATCAGTCCTCATGATTCTTGTCTCTTGAAAAGCTATCACATAGAATTTGATGCAACCAACGGCCTCATGAAGGACGTAAAGGTCGGCATTTGAAGAGACTGTGCTGGCATTACAGGTGCACAGCAAGGGGCAGTCTCCATGCGGTGCCGTGGGAGTATTATCAGCGAATTCTTAACAGTTATTAGAGAAACTTGCACGCTTGTTAATATGTTAATATATGACGTTATTTCAGCGCATATGTTTAACAACTATGTTTGGGGTGTGGGTTTTCTAATTACTTTGAGTTATAGGATTTATGGTATAAGAATGGGCTTGAAACATCCGGTGTATTATTATGGGACCCGTTTTCATTTGATAATATTTCAGATCACACCCGCGCGTCCTCGTGAACTTAGAAGGTTGAAGAAAAACCAGAGAACTGTTTCCCGTGCATATGGAGGTTGCCTTTCGCCGAACGCTGTGAAGGAGCGCATTCTCCGTTCTTTCCTTCTCGAAGAGCAGAAAATTGTGTCAAGGGTCCTTAAATCTAGGAGAGGAGCCGAGTAAATTGATTTGTTATTTATTTGTTCTTATAAATTGTTACGTGAACTGTTTATACATTTTGGTCATTTTGGTTGGTTACAAGAATATACGTTCAAGGTGTTATATGCTGACATTTCTGAAACAGCATTATCCAGGCAAATGATTAGTCTCTTTTTTGTAGTTCATCTTGAATTTAGCATCTCACCGTTGTGGTCAACACTAAGCATCTGAGACGAAGCACGAGGGAAAGCAAGTGCTGTAGTGATGATAGCTTGTGTTACATTGCACCCTAGGTCACCACCACCACAGGCCTCTTGTGGGGCAACGCGGGATTTGCCATCATGCAACTAGTTCGGTACCAGGACGGTGGTGGATTCTGGTATTAGTTTACTGCGCTTCCTAATGGAAACACTGGACTCCTTCTCAGCTTGGGAGACTTTGTTAGAGAGATGAATCCCTCCACTGTAATGAGGCTGTTAACCGTGGGGAAGTTTTGATCTAATAGGGTTTTGATCTATTCATTATTGTCTTATTCATAGGATCACACGACAGCACATATTGTGCGGATCACAGAATTTCCTTTCATCGGCTCTTTGTTCCACATCTGTCTCCAACGAAAGTTTCAATTTGCGCCTGGGTTTGACTGCCAATTGAAGATTTTGTCTTGGTAATGAACATCATTGAAGGCGGGTTAAGTATATTCTTTCTGTAATCCTGGGTAGCCTGTGTTATAGCATTTCTGACTACTTATCGGTGAGGTATTCGCCAGCATTCGTTGGTTAGAGTAATATTTTTCTAGACAAGTCGGATACCAGCTCGGAAGCAATGGAACGATGAAGCACTCGAATGACACAGTGCGAGGATGAACACCTACCATGCGTGCAATGCACAGCATGTCTAGTCACTACAGAACCTGCGAATGAGTTCATCAAGGATCCCAGAGATGCTTGCATGCATATCTGGTCTACACAATGACTGATGTATCATTCCAGTGTTTGTGTAATGCCAGAGATAACTGGTACCAATTTGCCTACACCGCAAAGATGGAAGGCACGGTAAGCCCGTAGCGAAAGACTGCACCAACGACTGATCCTAAATGTGTTGCAAAAATCTCTTACCACTGTGCTGCAGACACCCTACAACACAGTTAAGAGTTAGCAATCCTACGTTTGTCAATTTGCACGCATATACGGGTCGATGTGGGACAGTGGTCGCGCCCTGCAGTACACACGGATCGAGCCCCACGCCCACTAAGCCTTCCATCACTCCGAGGTCAGTTAATTGGTACCAGATTTCTCTAGGAAGATAGCAGCACTGGCCGGACACATGGGTAAGCCACCGTGAATCATTGTAAAGGCCAGGTATGCATTGAGTTACTTCCAACGATGCTCAATGAAGTCGAAAGCGTGGCGCATCCCTCAATGATTAGTCATCACCGAGAGCTTCGCCCTTTATCTTTTATGGATCGATCAGGAAGATCAGTGAAAGTGAACTGATATCAACCTATTGGTTTGCTTTGCCGCACAAAAGCTTCTTGCCACAGATTTTGTACTTTGTCGGCAGCTTTGGGGACCCGTGATGAACATCCGGACAAGAAAACTATGCTGGCAACATATGAAAGTTTTTCCAATTGTTTAGTCATCAAGCAACAGTAACTATCGCAGGTGAGGATCGTGCAGTGGAAGCGGTCGTACCATAGATAAGAGTATCGAGATGTTTAGGTGTCTGCAGCGTTCCTTTTGTGAACCGGAGCGACTGCTTTTGTACTAACAGGGAGGTATGAAATATATCTAATTAGAAGCATATGTATGACTCGTAGGATGGTGTGTTGAGGTGACAGCACAGCACTTGCGACGAAGGATTAGACGTCAGAATCAAACTAATTATGCATTGCACAACAATTTGAAAGTGAACATATCGAAATATCGAGTGGTTCTCGCTTAGACTGTTTTACATAGAAAAGTGCTCCATGGGTGGGAAAATAAAGCACTACTCAACATAGATAAGAACGCAGTGTTAGTATGACCTTAGGGGAGAAGTACAATATATCATGCTAGATCTCAGCAATAGATAGCGCTCTTTAGCAACACAGACAAGGTTTAATCAACCTTGCCGTTGAGGTCCGATAAACAACGGATGCAAAATTCTAGTGACAATAGCACATTCTTACTTGGACCCTCGCCAGTTGAGACTCAGCTCATTCGCAATACGAACAACTTAGCCTTGCTCATTAAACTCTTTTCAGCGCAGCGACTCGGTAGCAAGAAACATTTCTGTAATTCTTTGAGCAGCCAAATTCCTGAGGCTTCTATAGATATCCCAATGTTACGTTTTTGTTGCACTTTTATTAAAAATGTTGGAAAAGCTCTAGTATGGGACAAATCATTACTAACTTACAACTACACTATTTTCGCGATCACAGTGGTTTGGCCATAACAAAATTGTAACAGTAACTCAGCAGTAAGATTCATTATTGGTAAACAATGTTTGTAATAGGATTAATAACATTTAAAGTTAAACCCGACATCTGTAGCACCTCGTATGGGCATAAATTTAAAAAATAGGACAAGCAATCTTTTAGACTTTCAAAAAGGTAATTGCAACATCTAGAAAGCGTTGTCGAGCAGGCACACGATAAGAATCACTTAGAATTCCGAATCTGTCATTGATAAACAAATGTAACACACTCTCCATTAATCACATCAATTTATCACATTAAAGGACGGACTTGTAGAATTATATCGGAGCTCTTAGTGAGGAATAAGGACCAAAGGATCGTCCCATTTTGAAAAGATATCTCTAGTATCCTGATATGTTTGATGAAATCTTGGGCGTAACACTGACGATTGCGCATCGTACTGCTGTCGAACAAATTTGTAGGAGCTCTCCGAACTGCAGGGACACTGCTTCTCACCATTAGCACACTCCATATGGACGAGGTGACCACAACTGAACCAGACAACCGTCACAAGGGTCCGTAGAAAGGAGGCATATACTTTTTTTAATACGTATTTTATAGGCAAAAAAGAGGGAAACAAGAAAGAAGAAAAAAGTTATTCTCATAGACATAGATTAAAAAACTAAATAAGACCATGAATAAAAATCGACAATAGAATCTATGAATTCGTCGTTTTCTCTCTTAGCACGCGCGAGGTTATTAAACAGTATACGTTTACTTCCATACAACAACACACATACAACACAATCGTAGCTGACGTTTCGGCAGAATCGCAATCGCCTTCTTCAGAGCCTGGAAGGGTACACTAATACGCAACTTACTAGGTCAAACACTTCAACAGCACAAACAGAAAGATGAAAATCTGAGCGATAATTACAAGATCTGAAAGGAGCCGTAGATCTTGTAATTGTCGCTCAGATTTTCATCTTTCTGTTTGTGCTGTTGAAGTGTTTGACCTAGTAAGTTGCGTATTAGTGTACCCTTCCAGGCTCTGAAGAAGGCGATTGCGATTCTGCCGAAACGTCAGCTATGATTGTGTTGTATTGTATGGAAGTAAACGTATGCTGTTTAACAAGCTCGCGATTGCTAAGAGAGAAAACGACGAATTCGTAATTCAATGCCGAGGTCAATAGAGTCGATCCTGGGTACTATGACAATAGGATCTATTCACCTCTCTAATATCTTACCTGGCACCATACTTATACTTGCATGGCCCACCTTCACTGATTGTACGCGCTCCAGCATAATTTCCATTGTTTCGGAGTTTTGTTAGTTTAGCCACTGTGGTTCTCTGGAGTCCCGAGCTCAGCATGGCCAAAATCTGCCCCAGATCTTCACCACCACACCTTGTGAATAGAGGAAGATTTGACACCACTCAATTAGTTTGGTACCAGGACGGTATCAAACTGATATGATGGGTGGATTCTGATATTGCTTTACTCCTGGGTGTGCTTCCTGATGCAAACGCCGGACTCGTTTCGGCTTTGAAGGCCCTGCTGAGGCGATGAATTCCCCGGTTGCACATCGCAGCCCGACAACCAGGAAAACTTCCCAGCCACGATGAGGCTGCAAATCGTTGGACGTTCTCAACGTCTCCAATATCATTAAAATCTAGATAACAAATCCCTAAACAAAGCACAAAATACACATTTTCAACGGCGGGCAACGGCAGGTCATTTTACAAACAAAGTCTAGGTGCTTCAATCCAGCTCTTCATATAATTTATAAAGGGGTGCATCTCCAAGGAATCGATGACTACCGAATATCCTAGAAACAGTTCTCTTCATCCAATACAAAACACTAGAGATGAATTATGAACAATGTATTTAGTGTATATATAATGGTCACTTCAAATGTGAGCCCAATGTATTTAGCTCACATTGAAATTTACCAAAGTCACTATAATTTTCAGATATTAAGTTCCAACGTCATCATAACAAAGTCTGTTTCTGATTTCTTTTGCGCAAGAAACGACCCACTTCTCGATCAGATTGACCAGAGATGAAATATGGTCATTAGAATGAAATAAAGGTCTCAGACAATATCCATAGCCTAATCCATTAACAGGCGGTCATGATTAAGATACATCATATCCTTGTTGCAGTATCCGAAATTTGCCATATAAAGTTCATTTCTCCTTTCTTTTTTTAAACAATCGTCATCAAAATTTTTGCTGCTTTCCATCACACTTCTTGTTATCTTTCGTAGCCACAGAGATATATTTGTTAAAATATAACTTAGACCCTTAGAGACGCATCTGTAACCGATTTGCCACTTTGCCAGCAAAGTCTATCACACAGGTGAGAGAACCATAATGGTGGGAACTTGCTATCAGCTGACCCTTCAGTTTCTACAGAAAGGATTTTATCGAAAGGCTTAGAAAGGCGTAATGCGGCACTGCCAAAAGTTGGACAGACCACACGTTTTTCGATATTCAAGCAAATTCTCACCGATGTGAGTAGACAAACTGGAAGACAGAACTTATTTCAATGCATACTGTAAGGCATTCTAGAGATTGGTCCCTTTTCGATAGAATTACCTGAAGACGTAAGCGGCTTTTGCCATTGGTGATCGACATAGAACACACTGATTCTGGATGACACCACCAACTTTTCGAGATAGTTGCATACGCATAGATAACAGGTCTAATGTACTCTCCTGATCCTGAACACATATTCTGTCGTTTTTGGCAACAAAAGAACTGAAGACCTCACTACTTTGCGAAACCACTTCAGATAAAACATGTAAGTGCATTATGACATACATTTCAAACTCACTATACACAAACATAATTCCTTTAGAATAATCGATTCATGTAGACAAGTGCAGAGGATCTTGTGAATTAACACGGCGTAATCCCTGTAAGGAAAATGATGAAAAAATGTTGATCGTCAGTTCAAGGATGTAATGGACACCTAAAAAAACCAAATTTGAAGAAAGGGTACTCTAGAAGACGCTCGACGAGTTCTAACGAATGTTCAGAACCCCGCTCAAGAATACCTCCTGCTAATGAACGAAGACGAAATTCCATATCTGAAAACATACCTCTCGCATTCAAAAGTGAGTTCTTTGACGTCTTAATACTTGTACATTCAGTAGAGGCAATTTTAGGACTCCTAACTAAGGATCTACATGCTTTCAGGGTTTAATATTAAGGTGAAAAGACTACTCACCCACAATATCTCTCTCAGCACTAGCACGTGTGACTGCACGCATGATCCGTATGAGCCAACCACAAGAATGGGCTAAGCCAGCGTGTCGCCCACAGAATGATAGACTTTTATCAAGCCAAGCCACTGAAACATTGATTCTGGTCTTCAACCCTATCCTGAAGCAACAACTGCTACCAAGTGTAGAATCGTAGTCGGCACTCAGAACCACCAACCAAATCGATCTTGATCTCCTTGATCGGAGTTCATATGCTGAAAAAGTATTTCGAAAGCGTCATCCAATCGATTGCGAGTCTCCATCAGCAAAACTGTGCTATTGGGGCAATCAGATTCTGCGGCAAGATTTAAACAGAAGTCGGAACGTGAGCCAGTAGGCAGCCAGTAAAGCAACAGATCCTGAAAAGCACAAATATCCGACATTTGTTAAACATAAATTATACGACAAGTTTAAGCATAAATCCAAGGTTAAATTTAACCTGCAACACATTATCCAAATTTTCTGGTTGTTCCTTTACAATACCTTCAAACACAACTTCAAACAGACGCTCATCCGCATCATCATCCATTTGAATAAATGTTTCCTGACGTTCTCGCCTAAATATAAAACATCCATACACCCATAAAAAACACAATTCGCTGTAAAAATGGATCCAGCGTACTTAATGTCAAACACCGCCTTCAACAAAGGGAAGTTAGCCTTTCTATCTTCGATGGTGTTTAGACGGAGACCAAGGAGATAGCGTGGGAAGAAATGAATCACAAGATCTCCACACTCTCGAGCATTCACAATAGAAAGTTGCTAAATTATAAAGGAATAAAGGAATAAGGAAAAAGGTAAGCAAACTGGAAATCTCGTCAGTTTAGAAAATAAGTTTACCCACAGGGATTAAATTCAGCACAACCAAAGATATCTCGTCAAATTCCTGTTGTGAAAGATCTGCATGGAAAATTCGGCGAATTATTGGGAATATCTGAGAAAAGATATCTGCTTACACTACTAAATAGAAGAATATTTATAAAAACTCTTACTTCGTTCTCCATACCTCTCAGGTAGCACTTGATGAGATCTACAAATTTTCTATCACCACAATAGATGAATGCACATATTTCCTTCCTAAATTCAGCAGTAATTTATAACGACCAAATATAGAGAGCTATTGTCCAGTTACATGGTCATCCATGACATGATTGCAAGAGATTAAAATAGTCCTAATCATGTAATGATAAGCTATGATTTGTCCACTGTACAACACGCCGTGGGAGAGTTCTTCAAAAATCTGTTTTTTCAAAGTTTTTCAAAAAAAAATTCGAGTAATAAAGAGACCTTTACAAACGAATATATTTCCACAATCCCAATTCCAATTATCAAATTCTACGCGTAAAAAAGCACCTTCCCAACGGCTTGCCGTTTAAACATAGGAGGGGAGTGTTCAAGGGAGCCGCGCTACGATGTACTGGGGGAGGATTCAACCGCACAGCAAGACATACGGGGCTGAGATGTTCGGACCTTCTGTCAGGAAGCCCAGTTAAGAGGAAACCAGTACCAGGAGCCACCACCGTCCTAGTATCAAACTACTCACATGGTGGAAAATCTCCCTGTGCACAACAGGGCCTGTGGTGATGAAGACATGGGGCAAGCTTTGGCTAGGTTGACCTCGGGACTCCATGGAACCACAACAGCTAAACCAGCAAAACTATGAAAAAATGGAAACTATGCAGAAACCTGCACAACCAGTGAAGACAGGCCATCCAAACATACAAGTACGTAAGAAAAAGCACAGTTCACCAACCTCATAGGAGAAAGAGCCATTCGTAAAACAGGCTTCCTGTCTAATTGAGGAATAGCTTGTAACGTCTCGACAATGGCGAATTCTGTTGAACTGTGTTGCCATGTCATCCGCATCAACGTTGTGACCACCTAAAGAGGTCAGTAACAATGTGCTATGGACTGTAGTTACTTTTCTTAATACATTGGCGATCACATGGGTTAGTAAAAAAAAATAAATAGTTGGTAGAGTTCTCGGCGTTGATCAATCCAGATTATGTTGCCTCTAAAGATAATGTGTTCGGCACAGCTTGCTTGTTGACATACAAATACTACGTACGATGTCTGCACAAGTTTCGTTTCTTCGGTTTTCCCTCATAGTTTTTCGACGACTAGTATGTTCCTGACAGTATTGCTGAGGCTTTACGAGTTTCTCTCCCGTCACGTCACTGAGGTTACATCGAAGGCAACATGTAGACCAAAAACTGACTATCACTATCGCTACACTATCATCTAGCAACCAGTTTGACCACTCCACACTCACCTGTATCACATGTAGTCCCGTTAATCGTCGAGTGACTCCAGTGTGCGCCAGTAAATGTTCCATTTTTTCCTGTCACGTGCAATAGTAGCCCAGTGGGTTCAGCTCGCTTTAGGGACCCGTCGAGCATCATATCTTTCTTTTAGGCCCTTCGTAAAGAACTCTGACCATCGGGTCGGTGGTAGCCCTGCTTTGACATCCCGAGAAATTCAGTCACTAACGGCTCCTGTCCATCGGTTGTCATTCACACGTATTACGTGTCTGGCCCACCTAAGACTGTTTGGAGTAGAGAACAGCAACTTTGGTTTTTGATCGTTGATGCAGGTCGGAGCTTCGGATCCCTCCCCTTATTTGCGTGACACGGGATACTCCTAGCGTCGTCCTCTCAACTGCGCGGTCAATAGCGGTGAGTGATCTTTCATCCTGCTCATGCAGCGACCAGATTTTCGATGCGTACGTTTGGGTATGAAGTACCGTTCAGATGGGCATTGAGTCGGGTGTTCATTGTTCTCTTCACTGCTCTTAAAAGTTCCCCAAGCCGCGCGTTTCCTTCTGCTCAACTGTGGAACTAAGTCGTTCATGATGTTGATTTCCCTACCTAGACGGACACAACTGAAGCATTCGAAGATATTCGTCCTGTTGAGCGTGAATGGGGCATACGAAAGTAATTCGTTCCTCATGAACATCGTTTTCGTGAGATTTAACTGAATACCAATCTTTTCACGACAGACAGCAAGTAGATTTGGCGATAATTGCCAATATCATGGAGCTCACCTTTCTTGAACAACGGCACGGTGTCCATTCAGTAGTGACCTTGCATTCTGAAAGGTAACGTGTGAAAAGCCAACATGTGTGTTTAAGTGGACAAGCGGAAGGTTCTTCAGATGTTCTGATCTCATCCTGTTCAGACATGGTGCTGTTCGACTTTTCACAGACGAAATGGTGTGTCGGATTTCGGAAGGGAGAACCGGTGGTGCAACATATCCAACCTTCTTTATTTCATACGACGGAACGTGGACGTGGCTATCGAAGAGATCTGAATAGTGTTCGTGAATGATTTTCTCCATCGCCTTTCTGGACGCTGTAACTGTTCCGTCTGGGCGGCGGAGTGCCATCATCTTAGTCTTGTAACTGGCAAAGCTTCGGTGGACTTTGTGAATACCTTCCCCAGCATCTGCAGCTTCGACCATAACGGCTCCTCTCTCTTTAAGAATTTCTTTCATCGCTTGTCTGCATTGTTTTGCAAGTTCGGACTTTAGTTCGCGGTTGCCCGCAGCTCGTGCGATTCCATGCAAGTGTTTCTGGAGACAGACGTCTCTTGGTGGCTTTAGTACTTTCAGCTTTCATCGTGCCAACGTGAAGAGGCTGAATAAGCCGATCGTACTCTTCGTCGATGTTGTCGACAACGATGTCTTCCCAACAGCCGACTAATGAGTTGAATAAGTCCCAGTTTGTGGTAATTCTGGGACTTCGGTTTTTGACTTTGGCGGCTTTTTCTCGTTTCCGCGAGGAATGGAGTTTGGTCTGATCCCGTGTAGAATTTTGAGACAACAGTATATCGGCTAGGCAAGACCAATTTACTATGATGTGGTTTATTTTATTATGCTACTCACTAGTGTTAGAAGCATTTAATTTCACTCCAAAACAGTGATTAGTAAAATTCTAAGGAACTACATATATTTCAAGATCAACAAGGTAAAATGTCTTCTGCAAATATGTTCGCAATTCCTCATATGCTTTACTTATTACTTATCGGCAATTATTTACAGTTATAGAGAAATCAGCTTCTTACTTGGATATTTAATTGGACCATCTCCACTTGTTGTGCGGCCCTCAGCATAAGCTCCATTCTTCCAGAGTTTCGCTAGTTTACTCACTATAGGTTTCCTGGAGTCGTGAGGTCAGCCTAGTCGAAGTCTACCCCAGGTTACCACCACCATAGGCAGTCGCCGCCGTTGTGGATCAGAGAGAGATTTAGCACCATGTGACTAGTTTGATGCCAGCACGGTGATGGATATTGGTACGGTTTAGTCTTAGCTGGGCATCCTAGTTGAAACACCGGACACCTTCTCAGCCTGAGAGATCTCATGGAGACGAATCCCCCGTTGTACATCGGAGTTCGACACTCAGGAGCAGCTCCCAGCCACGATGTCCTGGCAAACCGTAAGGAGGAAAACCAACTACAAATGTGTAAAATAAGCTTACTTCATCAACAATTTCAATGGGAATGATTATGCTGTTGTTTTCAGTCAACTGGCTCACGAGTAGAAGAAAATGAACGAGAGCGGATTCACATCGAAGGTCTATTGATAATCGACCTATCTGAATGATTTATTGGAATATTAAACAGGAGAAAAATGAAACCCTTCAGTACTCAAAAACTCACATTCTCTATAAGTCTCTGAAGTCGACCTTCACTTTGGAAAACAGGAGCATCAGAACAAGTCCGAAGCAGATGAGTGAACTAAAATCAGAAGTACTGTTAACAGATTAGCGACGAAGTATTTCCCATCAAAACAAACCTGTTGTGCATCAAAAGTTAGTAGTAATCGAAGATAGGGATAAGACACGTTAGAAAAGACACCATCCTTACCTTTCAATGATGTGATACACTGATAAACCTGAACCAGGCAATTAAATTAAAAACAATCCCATAGGAATAAAGAACATATCCACTTGATATGGCACAGTAGACATCTGTTCTTGAGGTAGAGAACCAAAAGGGTAGGCATGGCCCGCAAGACAACAATGTAGATACAACAGTAAACGGTTGCCTCGCTCCACCTCTGAGTCTGACAGTACTTCATGAGATGCAAAGGACGAAACATCGCACAGCATTTCCTGAAGAAAAATAAAACAGAGTTCCCAAGATCGACTTTCTATTAAGCTCGGCATTGGATTATAAATTTTTGAATTATGAAGAAAGCGATTCTGCCGAAACGTCAGATACGGTTGTATTGTGTGTTATAGTATGGAAGTAAACGTATGCTGTTTAACAATCTCGCTACTGCTGAGAAAAACAAACGACGGAAATATAACGTTTTCGCTTTTCTGGTCACCTAAATTTATATATAGAGGTACGCCTTACTTCTAAAGGTGAAATATAATCTCCAAGGGCTTTATTCATCACGTAAATGATGCCATCATAGAGACCATTTTGTTTACATGTTGACATAACCTAAACTCAGAAAATAATAAAAGAATTGTTTGAAGAGCAGAAAGGGATAACTACGAACATAGTGTATGTCGACACAGTGGATTGGAAAACGAACGACAGAGGCTTGAAGTTGAGAGAAATGTCCCTCAGAAGCCAGATGTGTGATATACGCTGACACAATTGAAGGAGGTGGCGATTCCAGGGTTCCATCAAGGACAAATTCATCGAGAGATTCAAGAAATATAAGACGAGACAACGGATCTGACTCGACCCTGGAAATTAGTGAGAAAATGCTGTTAAGGAAAAAAACAGTACTACTATTCTTGAATGGTAAAGTAGGCAGCACAATGGAGGTAAAGCTGCAGCTGCAGTCAGCATAATGATAGGACACCCTCGGAGAAGAAAGATCAAGAAAAAAATACTTACTTTGGCCACACCTCATCGTATAAAAACGTGTGCATTTGTGCTCCTATACAAACCGTAAGAAGAATTGAAATATATGCCTGAACGATCAAGCGTTACGCACCCCCTGTTGTTTACATAATTCTTAAAAAGTCTGACAACCTTATAGTGCGATACCAGATCAGATATTTTCCCTTCCTTGCATCCACTCATAGTTATGTCAGCAACACGACGTAACTGCTCGAGAAGAAGGCTTGGAACACGATCTTTAAATTCTTCGTCGACAAGCACGCGTCCGCGATAGATATCGAATAAGTACATGCATGCCGATACGAAATCTCCTCTAAATAATCATTAATGACTACATTATTCATGCTGAAAAATCACCCAAACATTTGCCTAGAACCAATTGGCCATCACCTGATAACCACCAAGTCTTTAGCCGAAACAGGTGAAGTCTTCCCGTATGGTAGCATCCTGAACAATGAGCGCTTAGCGCTGTGTTAGGAAATCAGTGGGCAGGAAAACATGGAACACTTTCTGTTAGTGAAGGTTACCAACACGTTGATAGCAGATTAACTAACGGTCACAACCCTACGGCAAGACTTCACCTGTTTCAGTTACAGAATTGATGGTTCGTGGGTGATAAAGATTAGGTTCTAAGCACATAAATATTGTTCAGTAAATGATCCACCGCTGCAAGAGTTGAACGTTGCCCAATTAGACAATCTGATCTGATAAAACTCCCTGAACTACCATACTGATGATGAGATACTTGCAAAACTCCGAACCGCTGATATTTGCAGTGGCGATCAAACACACTATTACCCTCTTCGTAGGCTAATATGCCCACCACAACATCATGCGCATCCTTCGTTTCGGCTGTTTCTCGGCTGGTTTTCTATCTACCAGTGCCACTAGCAATCATTCGTAAAGAGGGTTGATCGGGTAAGCGCAAATCGACATTGAACCCAGCCAAGTTGAGACCGTATTTGAAATCACAATTTAACTTCTTATTTGTTTGGCCCCATAAAGGGTAAGAGAATACTCCATCCTCACCGCAGACACGTGAAGTCTGCAGTTTTGCAAATGTCTCAGCATCATAATGGTTGTATTTCATGTAATATCCTGCCGTAAAAAAACTGTAGCGGATAGCAAATAAAGGATTAACATTTCCGAACTATTTCAGGGCAGAAAGAAACAAGAAAATTGAAACAAGTTGACGTCCGCTTAAAGACAAGGTACATAAAATAGTGTGACGGAAAAGAATCAAAGCCAACCTGTCAACGAACAGTCTCATCTGATCTTCGTCAGAAAGCAGACTCAGTTCGAACAGTTCATCGTGTGAGAGCACAATAATAGAATTGCGGCTTCTACAGACAGATTGGTAACAAGCTCTCTCAGCTATACATTGCATTGCTGGACTTACATTGCCACCGGTCGTAAGACCCTTAAAACCACACCGACACATCAAAAGAAGTGTCCATCTTCAAAGTATATCACATTCATTACTTTATAATCCGAAGTGGCAAACTGCAGGGAGATTCTGCATCGTTCCGAGTCTTCCGTGACTGTGCACTTGTCACCATTGATGGTTAGACAAGTACCTTTCTCATCAAAAGCAACCAAATACGATTTCGTGAGAAAACCAAGGTTCACTATTGGCTGAATCAATAACGGTGAGTTGTTTTCACTCGGGAAATGTCACTTAGCACACTTTCTACGACATTCATTGATTTGGATTTCCTTTAACTTTGAAGAAACATACCTCAACCTATAGTGAAAAATTTCGGTTGAGATAGATATGATTTGAAGCTCTTTGCTAACAAAACACAAGTCTAGTAATTTTAGCATTGAAAAAAAAATACCTCCAATCGTTGCCAATGTGTTAGATACCAAAATGGACTGGTAAAGCGGCACGAAAAACCATAAAAGCAAACCTGAGGAAGTTCAAATCTGTGAAGGAGCACAACAGCATTTCTAGAGATGCTTGCATGCTGTGGATTGATCTTGAACATAGTAAGCGAACATCGACGTCCCAGACAAACACAAAGATCACCTTGTGCATTACTTTTCGTGTCCTTAAAAAACCCTAGCAGAATAACCCTTGAGCAAAAGAACCCCGTTAGACGCAAAATAACTTTCGGAACTCTACCTCTTCAATGTAATCTAGTAAAGGTGGAAAACTCAAGTCGCTATCCATTGGAAAGACACAAATCACTGACCCACGTAAACGTGTTGAAATGATCATAACCTTAAATAAGCAAATCTGAAAAAAGCTTTTTTAGGAAGCTTAGATAACCTTAGAAACAGTAAGGAGAGCAAGGAGATTTTGAGGCATCAAACGCATGTGAAGCACCTCGCCATTGCAACCAGAAAATACGCAACGTATCTAAACAGCACAAAAGTTAGCTAACCACTTTTTAGTCTAAAATTAGAAAGGGTGACTCACTCTTGATTTTCCTAAACGGAACTTATGACGAGTGTGTATTTCAAAAACCGATCCACCGCTATCAAGTGTCAAAAGAGTGCGACTTGAGTCCAGAAACAGAACTTCTAGTACTCCACGCCCAATCTGTACTGCCTCCTTGATCTGCCCTTCAACCGCACCACTCTTTTGATTGATGATCTGTAACTTTTCAACAACTGGCTGCTATTTTTTCGCGGCAGGGTGTTCTGTGTAATAGAACTGCAATAACGCTGAGTTATTTACAAAACCTGTACCCCAGGCATCAGCGGTGAAGTGGGTAACACAGCAGACGACGAAAAGGGTATACGCGAATTCGAATCTGGCCTGGAGTCCAAGTTTTTCAGGTAACTCAGCAACATTGTGCTCGTAGCAAAAAAAATTTTGAACCATAGCAAAGCCTCATTTTGCGTTCTAGTATTCTTTTACCTTAACATTTACCTTTACAAATCCTCTACTATACCCAATAACAACATATCTCCCACTTCCAGAGAACGCCACACATGACGCTGAACCATCAGATTCACAACTTGACCAGAAACGTTCCAATCTACCCTGAACGGTAGGAATATACAACAATGACATGAATACTTACTTGGATAATTGGATGGCCCGTCCTCACTGGTTGTGCAAGCCTCAGCACAATTCCCACTTCTTAGGAGTTTTGCTGGTTTTGCCATTGTTTCCACTAAGTGCTGATGTCAGCTTAGCCAAAATATGCCCCAGCTCGCCACTGATACACGCAGTCGCTGCCTTTGTGGACCAGAGAGAGATTTACCGTCATGCAACTAGTTTGATACCAGGACGGTGGTGGCTCGAGATACTGGATTATTTCTTGGCTGTGTTTCCTGATGGAAACGCCAGACTCGCTCTCAGCCTGGGACAACCTGCCGGGGATGAATCCACCCGTTATACATCGTAGACCGATACTCAGGAAAAAAAAAGAAAAGGAAGGAGGAACACCTCCTAGTCACGTGAGGCGGTAAAGCTTTGAGAGGACACAAGCACTAACAGAACATTATCCTGAAATTCTTCTACATTCGATTCGTTATTACCCTTGAACGACTGACTACAAAATTGCAAATAAATGCTTGTGAGAGGAAAAATATAATAACTCCAAAACCAACCCAATCGACTGTTATGATCATAACACTAAAGCTGATTTAATCGCAATTAAAGAGAAATACCTGCAAGCGGTTTATCATCTCATCGTGTCTGGGGCCGCTCCTGGGTGTGGGGCTGCGATGTAAAGCGGGGATATTCATCCCTCCGACAGAGTCTCCTAGGCTGAGGAGTCCGGCGTTTCTATCATGAAGCACAGCCAAGAGAAAACTAATACCAGAATCCACCACTGTTCTGGTATCAAATTAGTCACATGGTGGCAAATATCCCTGTGATCCATGTGGAAGGTGACTGCCTGTCGTGATGATGACCTGGCCAGACATTAGCCAGGCTGACCTCGGGACTCCACGGAGCAATGGCTAAACCAGCAAAATTCCGAAAAGCAGGGAATATCCTGGGGCCCGCACAAGCAGTGAGCCGTCCAAGTGTCCACATAAGTAAGAGAAATATACTTACAGACTGGAAACACAACATATTACTTTGGTAGCAAAAAACCATTGCAGCCAATTATGTTACAAACGTACTATACCTCTTCGTCAAAAATTAGTAATGTGCCCTTACTGGTAGCCACTGCAATGTGACCGCCACCAGTAGCAATCGCTACAGCAAACCCATTCTTTGCTCGGAACGAAAGCAACTGGTGAGATATCGAATCTACAAGATAAAATGACAAGGCTAGTACTATCCTCTACTTATAACCAAACCAGTTTAAACCTAGTCTCTTTGTCTTCACAACATTCTCAAGCTCGTAGCCTGTGGCACCTTCTACGGGTGATATGCTCAGCTCAACACCATCTGATAGGCGTACATCCAAAGCCTCATCGTCAAGATGAGAAACCTGAATGGTGAACGTACCCGAAGAATCCACATCACAAAATGTAACTTTAGGAAAACAAACTGACATCATCACTGCGTCTGGTTCAAACTATTTTCTGAAAAGTGGGACAAATCTTAAACCAGTCACCTCGTTAATGATATCGTCTAATGAAAGAGATGGAAGAGAAGGCGTGTCGGAGATATCCAGCCAGTCTTCTGCTTCTAAGGAACTCGATATTGAGTTCATCCTCTTCTGTACTTAACTCCCCAGATCACCCATCCCATCTGCTGAGCACCATAAATTTCGTAACAACAGTTTTGACAACTTTCCAATTTACCACTGAGACCACTCATAACAACAACCAAGAAAATTACAGCTATATTATCTGATACCACCTTAATGATTGGAAAAAAAACCATGTACATCAACGTCTTTGACTAACAGAGTAACATTCATATAGAAACAACCCAAGAAAACCACATAACAACGAAAAAGCAAACAAAACTTAACAGCATGAGAACTTCAGTGAAACGCGTACCCAACCTTTTGGGTTCACAGTCACCTAAGAATTGAATAGTAGAATGAAAGTAAGAGAATTGCGGTCATGGAGGAGTAAATACCAAATACACTGTAGTGCAAGAGAACGTCTGACATTCACAACAACGTATCACAGCATCGATCACAGTGAAAATGTAGCAAGAAAGAATATTTGGCACCACCATTCTGACTAATTTTAGTAATAACGAAAAAATATAACAAAAAAAAACCGATCACATTATAATATGTGGTTCGGGAACATTGCTGGCAATTGACTTATGAGGTAAAACTTGCGCGCCGTTAAGGTAAAGTTCGTCGTGAACAACCTAAACCGTCAAAATTAGTTAATTGAATGAAAACTGTACTTATTTCAGGATACTTACAACATCATCTCCTATAACGCTGTTGTTTTCGATGCGTACCCATCGCCCGATTGAACATTTTCGTCCGATTATACTTTGATTTATCCACGAATGAGTTCGAATAACAGAATCGGATAGGACTGTGCTATGACGTAAACAAACACCATCCTCGACGAGCACTCTTGGCCCGATTACCTGCATAGTAAACGTTGCACTAAGTAGTCCTAAATCTCAACTGAATGAGGAAGATGAAAACACAGTATTTATAACCACAGTGGTGCTGAGATAATTTCAAAATTACGGACCACTGGTGTCTGCGGTGAAGCCGAAGAATATGCTCTTACCCTTTCCGGGGTCTAAAGCGTTTACCACCACACCATGGGAGCCCTTCACGGCTGAGAAAAATGTGACATGAAGGATCCACATGGTGTGTGGTGGTGAACGCGTTAGCCACCGGAAAGGATAAGAGCGTGTTCGGTCGCCACCGCAGACACCAGTGGTCCAGAGTTTTGCAAATATCTCAGCATCATTGTAGATGTATTCCACATCATACATTCCCGTCAAGGATAAAGAATATGGAATAAATAGAAAGTGACTACATCATGGTATTTACATTTACGGAATTAAACCAGACACACTTCAGCAGATGCGATTTACAACGCACAAAAATAACTGGTCCAGCCTGAAATTGAAAGTAGTGACATTTAAACCAGATATTGTAAACTGGATCCGTTACAAAGAGTGGGTCTAACAAGGTATACTGCATACTTTCGGCATGGCTCTCGAAGATCCCACATGATGTGCTTAATGGTAATCTTAAAAGTTTACTCGATTCTTTTCCACCTTGCAAATCGTTCTATAGAATAGATGGAGATCTAAATAGACTAATTGTATTGCAAACCTTATTCTAAACAATCTCTTCCTATGGGCTTTGATATGATGGGCTTAATGGTAATCTTGAATGCTTAGTTGATTCTTTTCCACCTTGAAGATCGAGTCAGTTCTGTCAAATAAACATTTTCTATTTACATTCTAGCAAACAAAAAGCGCATGATTGACGGTATGGGGTCTCATCTGCCTGCCCCACTTCTGGCCTGAGATATGTGCAAGTAACACTACATGTACTTCTATAAAATGACAACGTTATGGTGGACGTCTATCACTAACACCACTACTAATGAAATACAACGACAGTAAAGATTCTACTGAACTCAGCATAGCCGTGAAAAATAGTGTATCTGCCAAATCAAACTGTTAAAGATGCACATCACCAGCTGTTCACAGCAAAGAGTTTGATTCTCTCTCTCCAACGGGTGAAAACGAAGCCCAACGCAGAGTGGAAGAAACTTTACAAAAAGTACCTC
Source organism: Angiostrongylus cantonensis (assembly GCA_009735665.1). Lineage (NCBI taxonomy): Eukaryota > Metazoa > Nematoda > Chromadorea > Rhabditida > Metastrongylidae > Angiostrongylus > Angiostrongylus cantonensis. Next base: position 1,038,286 of record MQTX01000041.1, on the reverse strand, counting down.
AACATCTATACATCTGTCATTGGGTGCTTAAATGTATCTCTGTTCGAATTTCTTCCATGCATTCCCTGGAGTCCAGATGTCAGCCAGGCCAAAGTCTGCCCCAGGTCGACACCACCGCTCTTGTGGTTCAGAGGGCGATTTGCCACTATGCGATTAGTTTGATACAAGGACGGTGGTGGATTCTGGCACTGAATCACTCTTACCTAGACCTCTTGGTGGAAACACCGGACTCCTTCTCAGCTTGGGAGACCCTGCCGAGGGATGAATTCACCCACTGTACATCGCAGTCCGACACCTAGGAACACCTCCGGGACACAATGAGGCGGTAAGCCGTCGGGAGGTTTTTGTTTGACAAGTTTCTTAATAAACAAAAATCTAAAGGCAAATTTGACTTCAACAAGAACAAATGTCAACACGAAGGTTTTTGTTGGATCATTGGGAATGGGTAAGGATGAAAGAATTATGCCATCTTTAACCAACTCACCACGTTAGGACCGATTCGGCAGTTACTCCCAATCTTGGCAGAAGCATCTATCAAAACATTTCCTTGGATTGATTCACCTTTCGCTAACATTGAAGGTTCTGTCGTTCTCTTGTGATCGAGGAATAACGACATCCCTAGCAAAGTAAGAGAGTAGAATTTACGCGTACAGGATGACTAAAACATGTGGAATAAGACCTTCAACCTTTTAAGAAGTCCTTCGGTTGCCCGACGTCCATCCAGAACCCAGAAAGGACAAAAGCAAAAAGAGTACCACTTTCCGCCATCCGTGGGAAAATCTAAACCCCGTCGATAAATGTTTGTCTCTTGCGGTTGCAAAAAGGGATCGAAATAATACCTCTTTCTCAATGCTTGTCGGACGCACGAAAATCCGATCAAGCATTGATGGATTGAATATGTAAAGACCAGCATTAATCTTATTGCCAACATATTCCTGAGGTTTTTCTACGAACTCAGCAATCATGCCATTGTGCTCATCAAATACCACGACACCATACTTTGATGGCTCTTCAACCTATGAAAGGTATAGCAAAACGCGAAAAAATTAACAAATCTGAAGAGAACTTTTGTGATATAATCATTTCAATGAATCATCGATATAAAAATTGACAAGAAGAAATAAATGCAAGCTAAGGATGGCATTTCAAGTTCACACAAATATGCAAAAATACCCAACAACTTAGTAATCATCTTCTTAAGCAATAGAGCAAAACAGAACAGTACATCCGCAAAAGACATTCAGAAGTACACCACGTTTTCATGCTTTCATTCCTACTCCTATCCAAAGTTACTCTCCATCATTTACTGTTTATCTCCTTGTCGTTACAAAGGAATATCCAAGTTTTATGTTGTCTATGAGAAGTTCTTTCAGGAAAGAATAGGAATCTAAAAATGAGTTCTGCCCTCCCATTTGAAAGCATAGTTAAGAAAAAAACCATTAGCAGTTATTTTTTCGTTACTTGAACAAAGTCATTGGCAAGTTGATAAGCCTTCCTCAGCTGGGTAAGGGTAAAGTAGGGGAAAAATCGTCCAACTAGAAAAATACCTAACTAAAATATGCCAGAACCCGCATAGTCCACGCAGAGTGAAGGATAAGATGGATAGTGTTCGTTTTTCAATCCCTAATGGATTCGCCACATTTTCAGCTTCAAAAGGATCATAGAGGTGATTGAATGCACACCTGGACTGCACAATGAATTGCGATGGCCTTCCTATATATCATGTCAGCGCTTTTACCTTCCCAGACAAATCTGACATCAATTTGGTGACCTTGAAGGGATGGCAGGCTCGGTGAGCCCAGAGGTTGTGATCGAACCAGTGATTGATGAATCAGATGCACATTCCAGAGCACCTCTAACCATTGCACTACATGAGTACCATGTACAGGGTGTACATACACAGCATCTGAGTTGCGCCAAAAAGATCTTCTTTTGCTTCATCTCTTGGTCCACTTAAAATGATTCGAAAATGTTGAAGAATAATCAAGCATGTCTATAAGTAAGAATTTTACAGTACCCCACTTACATCATATATTATTAAATAAAATATTATTTATGCCTAAACAACAAAAGGCTAAACTCATCGCTAGTGTAAACTTAACTAAGAAGCTCGTGAGCACTATACCTGTGTAACAGCAATAGTCCCTTCGCCGCCATGCGATAGGTGAAAATCAATCATTTCTTTGAATGGGAATAAGCAAATAACATCAGAGTTAAGGACAAAAAATGGCTCGTCACCATCCAAATATTGCCTAAAAGGGATGCGCGCTTTACTTTACAAAGATGAAATATCGCAAAACAGCAAAATGATGCACTGGAAGAAATAGAGGTACAAACACCTAGCAAGAGCAAGTGGTCCGGCAGTTCCTAGAGGCTCTTCTTCCAGCGAGAAGTGGACCTGAATTCCGAGCCTCTCCGCATGTACTTTCATTTCTTGTTCCAACTGCTCAGGACGATAGCTGAACGAAACAAGAGATTTTATTGCAAATTATATAGCAGTTTGTTAAAAGTGGTCATAGTGGTAAAAGCGGAACTTAAGCGTCCACAATGAAAACGGAATGAAATAAATGGACGATTGAAGGATACAGCGTGAAGAACGATAATATTAAAGCAAGGAAGCGCTAACCACCAAAATGGACAGTGCAATAATAAATTACATTAGCTAAAAAATTTTGTTACAAAGACTGAAGGTGTTGTTTATGCTCATAATATACGTTCCCATAACATTTACAACGGTCTGGTATCAATAGGTAAATCTTGCCATACTCTTCTTTCCTTTTTACCTTATCAGAAATATTCTACCACAACAGAATACGCTACCTCACTAATATTAAAGATTCAACAGATACTCTTAAGAATATGAGGTCCGTTTTAGTAAAAAATCTTCCTATAAAACTATTCCAGGTATGATGTGAGTTATAACCACAAAGACACACATCAGCAAAGCTCGGAATCCTAGATCGGCTACAAACGCGCGTTTACCCCAACCACAACAATGATTATTAATAGCAACGATGGAGTAAAGAACTCGCTAAAAGGCGCAACAACGGCTTGGGTTTCTGTCGTGGATAACACGCAAGCACCCGGTGTGGGTGATAATGGGATCGAAGTCCCTCTGGGTTTACGAGTTTTGCTCATAACTCAGAATCCTTGTAGTTCACATCGCGCACTGTTATGAAAAAAGAATAAGTAAATAAAAATTAAGACATTACTTTAGCCACTTTCAGAAGACTGCTAGACATACAGAAAATTAAGTGGGCCACTCTGCTGATCCCGAAAGACTCCCGACGGTACAGCGTTAGGTAGGACGAATAAGGACATTGCCAAAACCTCAGAACCATTCTAGGCTACCTAAATTGGAAAAGACAAAAGCACAATCAGTACCTTTAACGCACGTATACTTGCACCGTTGTCCTCGGTACAGGACTTGAAAATGAGGGAAAGAAAGATAAGGTACCACGTCAGTGGACTGGCCGAGACGAAAAGACGCCATTCATTCGATGCTGTGACATTCGAGAAGAAATGTTCTTTCGAATATGCAACAGCAGAGCAGTCAGCAACGTCAGAGTTTTCGTGAACACGAGTTTGGCCATGAACATCGATTTATTCGAACAAGTTAAAACCCGAATCGGACGTTTGTGGTTGAAGAGATGTGAATTTCAGCTTTGACGATCTTTATCGTCTACGCACCGACACCAAGCCAAGACGAAGACGAACTCAATGACGCTCTACATGGACTTGAGAAAGTTTAACAGAAAAGACGGTACAGGCCATAATTGGAGATTCTAACGCTAGCAATGGACTCAGAAGAACGTTACACTGGAATCCACGAACTGGAACGAACAGGGTGAGCTCCCGTCATAGTTTATCACGACGAATAAGACCTTTCGTGATTACTCTCAATTCCAGAAGCTCCACTCCACACTGGACGCAAAATCATATTTTGCCCACTGGATGGGTCTCGTGAAGAACATGCGGGCAGTCCCACTAGTAACAGCACGATAAGAAGCATTTTGATCGATATGGCGTTAATTTGAAAGCTTGATCTTCATTGATACTATAAGTATTTCAGCGAATATAAGACTACTATTAAATAAAAAATGTCTAGGCTCTGCGGAAGGCGAAGTCGCCGAAATGTCAGCCATCGGCCAACAACACCAACAGCAACAGCAGCAGCAGCAACAACAACAACAACAAACGATTACGAAGACCTATACAAACCTCGTATCGGCTCAATAGGATCAGTTTATAAGATCGTACAAATAAAGTCATATAAATCCCACGACCAACTTTCTATTAACCTCGGCATTCATCTTTATTCACGAACAAGCTGACTTTTCGGCGGCCTTCGCCTTCCTCAGAGCCTGGAAAGGTCACGTTAACAGCAATCTATTCGACCAAATAGCTCCATAACCAAACAGAGAAAACACTAAACCAGGATTTCAATAACATAAAACACAGCTTTGCACACTCACGGTTTCTATGATGCTTTCACTGGGTATGTCGCGTGGAGACCAACCGCATAGAATTCACATGGAAGCGTAATGTGCCCTTCCCATTAGAATAACAGGCTTTTGTACTGCCTCAATATCACGCGTGATAATGAGGCATTCTTCCCTGCGGTTCATTTTCGGATTTCTGAAATTAATCCAGAACGCCTCGAAAGTTCTGCGCGCTTGTGTTCTCGATTCCTGTGCGGGGATCGTGACACGTACTTCAAAGTCCTCCCGCTTGTCTCTGGGTCCTATGCATGCCTAGTGGTGTATTTGGTTTACGTTTGCCGACTAGGTGTTCTTTTATGCGGACACAGAGTGGTCTGCCCGTTTCGCCAACGTATTCGTATCAGCACTCCTTACAGGAGATCAAATAAATTGTACCTGAGCTCATACAATCGCCGTCTTCACCATTAGGGCAAATTATGCGATTTTGCGTAGCACATAAGCGGTTACGAACTAGTTGGCGTTTTAGATTACTCGGTGGAATTTCATTTATTATTATGGAATTCTCTAGACTAGCCATTCTTAAACAGCGTTTAATAGAAACTCTTCGTTTCGTTAACTTTTTTATTTGCCGGCTACTACGATATTTCACGACAGGGTATGATGCGAAATCTTACCAGCCCATACCAGTCTTCGCGTGACCTTCCCAAAGATGGTTGTGTACACTTCTGGCAAGATGATATCTCCTAGCCGAACGCTTCGCCGAAGATGATTTCATTTCAAATAAGTACAACAACGAAATTCTCGTTGTAAAGATGACTAAATCAAGAATCTTTGTGTACGGAGTAGGGATGCCATGGTTGATTACAGATCTCTTAACATTCTCCATCTGGCTATAGACGAAGTAGAAGTTCTAAATGAGCTTCTTCATTGACCTTGTGGGAGCAGTGGTTGTGCCATCTGGGCGCATCATCAGAGAAGATCGTCTTGCTCATGTAATTGGCGAAGTAGCAGCAGAGATTTTAGATGTGATAACTGCAGCTTCAGTCAGGACAAACATTTTTCTTTTCTTAAAACCATCAGCTATCGTTTCTTTGCGAAGATTTGAACATCTCGACATAAACGAAGCCGCTTGTGACATGTGCGACCGAACGCTAACGAGACGGCCCAGGAGTTTTTGTAAACAGGCACCTTCAGCACAATTTGAAAATGGTTTAATGAACCGGTTGTATCTCTCAGCGATGACATCGTCGATCGTCGGTATCTCTCCCAAATATTGCTAAAGGGTTGAAAAAATCCTAGTTTATGTCTGCCGTAGGGGTTTGTTTCTAAGGTTCTACGAGATTCTCTCTACATTGGGAGACAATTCGGCGTAGAACTTGAGTACAACATCGACATCAAGTAAGCAGAACCTCTCAATCTTCAAGTTCGACGTGTCCCGTAAAAAACTCAACAAACGTAAAAAAAAAAAAAGCCGCCCGACTTATTTAGTAGCCATGACGATATTTTGTCAGCTTTTTAACAAAAGGATCTTGCAATATGCAAAGGTTTACGAGGAATCTGAAAAAGGTAAAGCTAAAATGTGAATAAAAAAAACAGCATCGAATAATGAGTGATCAACTGCATCTACTTTAGTAATTGGACGATTTATCGATACTCCCGCCTTTAGCTCAGTGATTTAGCGAACGTGTTCGTGAACAGACTCTCGCGGTGCTTCTTGTGTGGATCGGAGTTTCCGTGGTCGTAAGTTGTATGGAAATGTCGTCTTGGTGGAGTTTTCTTCATTATTGCGGTCCCCTAATTTGGATTTCTTACTCCTTTCGTTTTGAAGTAGGGGATCGTCGAATTCCAGTGGTACTAATAGACTGATGGGCCTACGAATTCTGCGGTGCGATAGAACAACCACTGCTTCGCAGGCAACTCCTTCTGAGTTGGCTGGAAGTTCTTCAATCCTTCCTACTTCCCACATGAATCTAGGTTGCATCGGATCGTTGATCAGTATCACAGTACCTTTCCTTGGGGAGTATTTTGAACAATGCGCTTTGTTTGTTTCGAACTGGTGTCCTTCTCGTAGTGATGTGAAATACTAAGTTTTCCACAAATGCCAGAACTTATCTTTAAATTTACAAGATGGCCGTAAGGCTTGTATAGCTTGCTGCTTAGTTTTTAGAAGCGTTTGCTCCTCGGATGAGAGGTACGTGGGTCACTTATCTTCATCGCGGTTCTCGAATGAACAAGGTACTTCGAAGTGTTTTTTAAATGAAGTCTATTAGTCTTAGTATTTGTTGATCTTCGGAGTCTACGTACAGTAGCGGCCTGGTATCTAGCAGGGTTTCGATATCAATAATGGTTGCAGATAAGTGCTCGAGTGGAAGATTTGACGCTGCAATTGTTTTATACAACGAATGTTTGACCGACTTGGTCAGTCTTTCATAAAATCTTCTTTGCCATAAGGCGAATGGAGTAATGTGCTTCCACTGAATTTCACTACTGCTTATTAAGCGTTGGGCTATTAGATCATTTTGCATGCTTGTAATCCTTCATTTAAGCATTTTTTTTTTCCGAATACAAACGTTGAAGCGTTGTCACTAATAATAAATTTCTGAGTTCCCCGTCTTGCAAAAAAAAAAAACGGAGTAACATCATTATGAATGCCGTGGTGGAAAGATCTGACACGACATCCAGATGAATTAGTCGTCTTGCTGAGCATGTGATTATGCATCCATAACCTTTGTTATAGCAACTATCCCCAGAATAATTACCATTTCTTTCTATTACTACATGTTCTGTAGTAAGGATCATACCTACTGCTTCTCAAGTTGCCTGGCAAATGTCGTAGTACGTAAATATTTTGATCCCATCCTAAGGAACTTCGTACAGAGAATTCTCGCTGGGAGGAGAACAAGCATGAGTACTAGAAATAAAACCTCTCAGAATCTGCATAGCTTGGCCAATGAGAAACAAGTTTTTTATTCTATTTGGATTAAATTCTTGATTGGGCAGTATATAAAACTGTTATTCTGATGGGAGGGGCACATTACACTTCCATGTGAATTTTGTGCGGTTGGTCTCCACGCGACTTATTCAGTGTGATTGATATTCTGATTTAGTGTTTTCTCTGTTTGGTTATGGAGGTGTTTGGCCGCATAGACTGCTGTCAACTTGACCTTTCCAGGTTCTGAGGAAGGCGAAGTCCGCCGAAACGTCAGCATATTCGTGAATAAAGAATAAAAATAACACCTTGCGTCTGCTCGGCAAGAATACGAAAAAGTCATATAAATTCCCAGGACCGACTTTCTGCTAACGTCGGCATCGATAGGTAATTCACTGTTTCTCTTCGATAAACATACAACCTTTTGTTTTCTTATCGACGAAAAACGCGAATTATATAAGTATTTCAGAAGGAAGACATCAAAATTCCACAACGGCATTAACGTCGACGTCAAAAGGGGTGTTAGGCAAGGCGATATCATCAGACCAAAATTATTTGCCGCCACTCTCCAGAACGTTATGCGAACATTGGAATGGGATAAAATGGGAGTGAAAATCGATGGACAGCAGTCACACCATTTTCGCCTTGTTGATGACACCGTCCTTATAACACTAAACATTAGCCAAGCGGAACATATGCTTGCCCACTTTGATAAAACATGTGGAAAGATTGTCTTCGATTAAATCTCAAGAACCGATCTGTTCATGAAGAACAGATTGGTTCCGTTTGCTCCATTCACGCTCAACGGAACGAATATCTCCGAATGCTACAGTTATGTCTATTTAGGTCGGGAAATCAATATGATGAACGACTTAGCACCAGAGTTGAGCAGAAGGAAACGGGCGACTTTGGGAGCTTTGTAGGGCATCGAGGATGTAGTGGAGAGAATAGAGAATACCCGACTCCGTGGCCACCTCGATCGACTTCACGACTCTTTTCCTGCCTTAACGTAGGCATCAGATACGTGGTCTCTGCTTGAGCAGGATGAAAGATCACTCAGTATTATGGAACGCGCAGTCGAAAGGACGATGCTGGGAGAATCCCGCATCACGAAATTGAAGGAAGGGATTCGAAGCTCCGATCTACGTCAACTATCAAAAAACAAAGACGCCGTTCTATTCGCCAAACTTTCGAAGATAAAGATCGGATACGTAATACGTATGAACGACAACCGATGAATAAGAGCCGTTTGTAACTGCGTTCCTTGAAGTGCCAAACATACAGCTGGAAGAACACCGACACAACGGTCAGAGTTTTTCACGAAAAGTCAAAAAGCTTAGAAGAAAGGTATGATTCTCAGCGAGTCCCTAGAGCAAAACTTACGGGGCTACTCTTGTACGCGAAAGCGAGGAATGGAGGATGTACTAGTGTCCCGTTCGAGTCACTCGACGATTAACATAACCGCAGGTGATACAGGTGCTGGCATTTACCAGAGAAGATGTTAAGCTCATTTTTTGAAGGGGAATCTTAACCAATGTACCAATGTAATCTTAACCAATCTTAACCAGTTACGTTACTGCAAACTTCTGTCCAGACTGACTCATTACAACCAGCACACACAAGCACATACCCACTCATGAATGCATGAATACGTCCTCGTAAATACAGAAGGTGCTGTGCAATATAAGTGGGAAAGTTTTAGCCTAGCTATTTTAGGACCCCAGGAAAAGTCGACTGGACCAGCATTATACAACACTCACGATGTAGTGAAGATCCACAAGCAGCACCCAAAGCGACACGGGAAAGTTGGAAGACCCTTGTGGGACCATCATGGACGACAGATGCGAGGAAACGAATCGAATGAGAAAAGTGCTGCGAGCCGCACTGTATACGTGAAAACGGGTCATAAAAACAAAAAAAAAATCAATTTATACGAGATGGATGCATTAAATCCATGAGGTTTTTATAATACGGGCAGTGATTCCCATATCTAGAATTGATAAATTTTTTAACGTATAAGGATTCCCGAACATGTGAAGGCATAGGTAAGTCAGCTGTCTCACTTGGCTTGGTTCAGTCTTCTTTTCTAAATCTGTGCACTTAGTAAGAACAGAACGAACTAAAAACTATGAAAGAAGTCACCTGACAGCAAGCACGACGCTCGTTACTCCGACTTTAGCGAGGGCTTCAATTTGGTGGAGCATCATTGGTTTGTTCGCGAACTCCACCAGAGGCTTCGGTTGCGTCAGTGTCAACGGCCGGAGCCGGGTTCCATAGCCTCCGACAAGAATCAGAGCCTTCATATCAGCTGAAGAAGGACGTTTGAGATCAGCAGAACTATGGAAACGGAAATTCATGCAACCAATGCTACGTTAACTCCAGTTCGCTGTTAAGCAGTCATGTCAACCGGAACATTTTACAACCACAAAAACCCATAAGATCAATTTAAAGGCTTAAAAGACAGTAAGACAGAGATCAGTCAACTGAAACATGGTTTCACATGAAACATTGACGAATTACAAACCCCAGAGAATTTCAGCAAGACAGATACTCCCACTCCACACTCCTGGAAGTGACCGTCGTGGAATGGTTCGACTACAGTTTCTAAAGTACTTGGGTTTCCACCTCTGTACTTCAAAACGTTCAGAAGACAAAGTATAACAAAACCTAGGTGTTGCGTTCGGACCACGGCAAATCCCACGAGATTGCCTGCTCCGATCGTGGTGTACACGTCTGCTCTTTGCGTCTCTGCCTTTTTGTCAGAGTCAGAGAAAAAAATCTGCTATTAATCCTTCCTTTAAAATGTGAATACATGACTGTCGTCGTAGGAAGTCTCATTCAAAAGCAGTGAAGAAGTGCTTCGTCTCGATATTTACTAGGGATACTCCAGTACGAATTGATTATTACAATCGCCATTCTGGGCCAGCATTCATTGCTTTGTGTCCTGGAATTCTTCCTCTTGGTTTTAGCCGGGATACTTCGTAGTTGCCGTTTCATTCGCGTGTAAATTTGAAGCCGTACAAAGTGGTGGTTTCTATACGCTGATAGATCGTTCGGCTAAATTTGTCACCGCGTCACCGTCCGTGTTGATCGATGCTCAATTTGAATGGTTGCCGAATATCCTTCTACTTTAGTTGGAGATATCGGCTATCGCTGAAGCGTTAGAAACGTTCGTCATTTCACTTTATACTGTCACCACCATATTCATGTTTCTACTCAGTTTGGGTGAAGAGAAAGATTATGTCATTTGTGAACGGCTTCCTGAGAAGCAGAGAAGAACCCTGATGTGTTTTGTGTAAGGACTTCAGACACAGTGCTTTTGATCCCTAACCAATGGCCCAAACCGGACCTGTATGACCTGAGGACTAGGCACTCTCACATCGAAGTGTGCAAGTGTTCTTGTTCCTTAATGTAAATAGCATATATGCTATGTATGCTTTCTTTGATAAGCTTATACGAAGTCGCTATGTAACCTTTACTCGGCTAAAGTTTCAGGCTTTAGCCGAATAAAGGATATATAACAGCAAAGAAGGGATATGTATTGATTAGTCGTACCGAGGTCAAGACAGAGCCGGTTTTGACATACTGTTATGTTCTATACCTAGCATGTTTTGAACTTACGTACTGTTTTTGATTCTGCTTTGACAAAATCACTCAATGAGCTTCATTAGAACTTATACGAAGGAAACAGATAAGTATAATAAAAGCATCTGGTATCATGGCAGGCGATCATTTGCGTCTTAATAGTTACTGATAATTTCTCCACGGAACTGATTACGTCAATTTACTCATATGTTCAGTTTTTACCGTAACATATAAGTCATATTTTCAGGAAGGAATTTGTAGAGTTCTAAGCCGCATTCTGAATGGGTCGCAAGAAGAAGAAGATCGAAAAGCCTTGGTGTTGGTGCGTATAGTTTCATATGTGTTTTAATCAGATGGATAGCAGGTGGATATCATTGCAAAGAGTTAACTGTTTAAGAGAGAAGTACAATGCGGACTTACTCACTGTTTGGCAATTTTTTGTCCGACTACAGATGATTTTTATAGATTTGACATCCGTTACTTTGAAAACCTCTCAACGGTTTACTGCCTTGTGCCTGGGCGGTGTTCCTGGGTGTCGGACTGCGATGCACAGTGTGAGAATTCATCCCCCCGGCAGGCTCTCCCAAGCTGAGGAGAAGTCCGGCGTTTCTATCAGAGAGCCCCGCTAAGAGTAAACCAATACCACGATCCACTGCCATCTTGGTATCAAACTACTGGCGTAGTGCCGAATTTCCCTCTGATCCACAAGGGCGCCGATTGCCAGTAGTGGTGATGAGGTGGGGCAGCCTTTGCTCTGGCTGACCTCAAGACTCCAGGGAAAAACAATGGCTAGACCAGCAAAACTCCCGAAAAGAAATGGAGATTATGCTGGGGCCCACACAACCAGTGAGGATTACCCATTCAAGTAAGTGTCGAAGTACTTTGAAAAACGTCAGTGCCTTGCCAAAAATTACGAGTTGTGGAAGCTTCAGCAAAGTGGAACTTCTGAGTGAAAAGTTCTAAAGCGGACAGTGTTTTCGATTTGTCTACGTTGATATTGTCTATTTGTTTTAACACCTATTACTAAAATGTTCCTTCTTTTTCGATGAATGTGATTTGACCCTTTAATGTCGAAGATTTAACGGATGATTTTTTCAAGGTATTGCAACCGAGAATTCGACGATGAGAAAGTTTTGATCCAACACCAGAAGGCAAAACACTTCAAATGTCACATATGCCATAAAAAGTTGTTCAGTGGCCCAGGCCTAGCCATTCACTGCATGCAGGTAACGTTATGAATCGTTTTTTCTCTGAATATTTCAGGTTCTCATATTTTGAACATCCCAACCAAACCTTGTGGGTCGAAGTGGTGTTTCATTTATTTTTTTTTTTTTGCTTTTTCTTCGTCCGTTTTTCACGTGTTTTTCCTGATAGCCCCGAAAAACAGTAAGTTCGCGTTATTTTGTATCTGAATGTTAACCATAGGTGCACAAAGAAACGATCGACAAGATTCCGGGTGCTGTTCCCGGAAGGGATTCATCACAGATGGAGATTTATGGTATGCAGGGTATACCACCCGGAACAACTAGAGGAGGTTTGTCTTTCTTTTTTGTTTCGTAAAAGTTCACGGATCATCCGTCACCCATACCAACGTCCACCATGGATTATAATTCCGGTGAGACATTTCGGGCGTGGCGCTGTCGATTCTCATCGATTCAGCAAAGCGTTTATTTCATCACGGGTATGATGCAGCCATGGATAGGGCACGTGCAAGCGTGAGATATGGAGGGTTGCTCGGGAATTAATGGCGGATTTCAGCTTATATTTTTAGAATGGCATCTGTTTGTTCAGTAAACTTTATTTACCGAAATAAGAACCGTTTGAGTCTAGACACTTGCCAACGAAGTACAATATTGTATATATTGATTACTTAAAACTTCTTAAACTAAAACACTACTTACTTCCGGAGGCGATGAGGTTGTTGTGGACAATTCTGGCCTCCACTGGTTTGTCAAGTACTTCTGACAAGCGTATTTGTCGAGATACTTGACGAAGCAGCAGTCGGTGCAAGAAAGTTCTGGAAAGTGTGATGGATTAGGTACAGTTTGGTGGTCCAGCTCGTGTAGCTTTTGCAGCATCAGTAGTGCGACATTCCGGTCACTCTGGTTGCTGCTAAAACAAGCAACGACGTCTAGAAACGGCGATTTCTTCAATTGCTATTCAATTTGTGCAGCATCCACTTGTCGAGATTTCTTGGCTTTCAAATCTTCTTTCCGTGCTCCGAAACAGTTTAGATACCTATATTCTACGACAAAATGGAAGGAATTGGATATGAGAAGTTCTGGGATCTGTACAGATGTGAAGGGTCATGTAAAATGAAGCTTTAAAAAAATCTATTCTTTAGGGGCTGTTAGGACACTGTTTACACTACGATTCAACTATGTGGAAGGAAATGCATTACATGAGCTGTACAATGATTTCTTACAGTACGGGACTAGAAAAGTAAATGCTGTTGTTAACACTTATACATGAATAATGGAATTACAAAGTCGACATTAGTTTCCGAGCAGCCTGGTATTTCTAGTTGGGTTGAACTATCCTTGGCACACTACCTAGTGTTTCGCCTCGGCCTTAATGGCTTGTGGGTCTTTGGTTGACTTTGAACATCTTTTCCTCAAATTGTACTTTTACGAGTGCGTTATTTTTATAGCTTGCATGGGACTAATTATGCAAAGATAGATGGGACGACATTATTGATTAATGATTGCGTGTCTCTTAGGCAATGATATGCGAAAAATGAGTTTTGTTTGGTTGTTTAAGAAAGTGATAACTCCGATGTTTGCCTGGGTTAAGACTTAGGATTTTGGAATTGCTTATTTTAACCAACTATTTTGAAAGAGTGGAAACTTTCGAGGTCGTGGAACATGACTAAAGACGATTTCGAGAGTGTTAATTTCCGTTTTCTTCATATTACCGTTGCAGATGAGGAACCTGAGGCTAAACGAGATCGTAAGGACGACGTTCCCCCTATGCCACCTGGACCAATGCCGACAATGCCACCAATGATGTCTGGGATGCCACCTTTTCCACCATTCCCTATGATGCCAGGAATGCCACCAATTGTACCTCATGGTTCGTTGTCTTGTATTTCCTAATTATAAGAAGTATGTTGCATTTAACTTTCTTATGTAGTGACTTTTAGGTATCCACGGAATGCCACCCTTTATGCCTCCGCCTCCTGGAATGGGAATGCCCCCGGTACCTCCATTCGGAATGCCAGCTCCTCCGCCAATGTCTACATCGTCGGTTGCATCTGCAAACCAAACTACTTTGCCGTCATCTAAAATTGGGTATGTTTTTGCTGTTCAAATTTATGTAGATTGACGTATTCGTTACTTTAATTTCTAGACCAATGCCTGATAGTGGACGAGACGAATCTAGAGGAGACTATGATTCAGATTATAGGAGTGCTCCTGATTATAACAGGGGCACGCGTGAAGATGGATATGATTATGAGGTTAAATAAAACTTCAGCTATTTTCTAGTTTTGTCTTCTCACTTTGTCAATTTATTTTCAGGGAGTAGGAGATCGGTTTGGTTCTGATGAGTACCGAGGAGGAGTCCACAAAAACGAGTTTAGAAATCAAAGAGATGATTACAACAGAGGTGTTCCTCCCAATTCGAGGGATGAATATGGAGCGCGTACTGCCGCTCCCAACGAATACAGCAGGGACGACTTGGAACGAGTTGATAGTTATGCACACAACCCTCATTCTAGACCGGATTTCAACGGTCGCGTTGGTCCATCACACGACAATAACCTCAGCCGTGATTTTTCAAGAGAAATGCAACCGCAAAATGATGAATATGGTAGAGGATTAGGTTAGCTTATGATCACAATTTTAACATAGACGGCGTACTGGTTTTTTTTTATTCTAACCTCTGGAAATCACACTTTTAGGGTCTCGCTTTGATCGTCGTCCGGATGAACGCGCAGAAAGAGGAGCAGGGGATCCTTATGGTGGTGCAATGTACAATGGAAATGGAGTTGTAAGTTTACGAGATATGAAAGGGCTGACCGTTTGGGGTTTAGTTTAAAATTATAGATCCTATAACGACAAATGATTGCTTGCTTTCGAGATTTGATAATAGTAGACCGTTTTTACAGGGTACTCATCCATCTGTGTTGAACTCTTCTGCTGCAGCAGTTGCGAACAAATTGGGAGCAAAAACGCGTATTATTCATCCTGATGATCATCAAACTACGTCTTTAGTAAGTCTTGATTTTTTTTCTATTTTGTGGCTGCGATTAGCCAGGCTTGGATGCGGTAGCCATTGTATTCTTTAGATAAGTGATACGGTACGTACATGATTGATAATATTTTATGTTGTTGCTGTGAAATAGAACTTTAGAACTGCTGTGTAAATGCGTGATTCGTATTGTCAGTTAGGACGTCTTCTCCGTAGAAGGTAGCAAACCGATGGGATGCGCAACATGTAAAATTGTAGTGGTTGAGCATACTTATTTAGATACTTGAATGGCCCGTCTTCACTGGTACTGTGGGCCCCAGCATAATTTCCATTTTTTCGGAGTTTCGCTCGCTTGGCCTCTGTGGTTCCTTGGAGTCCTTAGGTCAGCCTGGCCACAGCCTGCCACAAGTCATCTCCACCACAGGCAGTTGCCGTCCTTGTGGATCAGATGGAACCTTACGACTAGTTTGAATGAGGGAAATTCCTCTGCTGTACATCACAACCCGCCGACACCAAGGAACACCTCCCAGTCACGATAAGGCAGTAAACTGTTCGAGGTGTTTGAACATAATAGGACGAAAAGAAGATCATTGCGAAGTGTAGGTAGTTAGCGAAGGAGATATGACAAAACACATGTGATGTTAGTTATATTATTGGTAAGTTAAAGAATGCTTCAAGCTGTAAATGTAATATCATATTGGATCATATTGTAATAGTGGTCTATAGGTGTACAGTGGCGCAAAAGCTCCAAAAAAGTTCTATTTTTCATAGTTATTTATAGTTATCATATTAAAAACATGGTTTTTCATATGTTACAGTTTTCATTTTACAGGAAGAGCGTCGGGCAATGATGATTTCTGTCAGGGGTCAATACCATTAAATCTCATGTGGAATAACATTTTCCTAGTTGTATTTTCTTTACTTCGAAGTCGTCGTCATTATTCTAATTGATCATTCTGCTATCTGAACTGTTTTAATAAAAATTTCATTATTGTTTATTGTTTCCATAGTGGTTTTTTTTTAAAAAAAATTATGTAATAGTAAGTTGTGCCCAGTGTAGTTGAACACGTTTTGTGAACTGAGAAATCCACTGAAGAGGTTGTATAGTATCCTTTTACTTATGTCTATAAAGTGACTGTTCTAATTGGCTAGCTTGGGATTTTTTTTTTCAAGCGACGCGTACATCACCTGGCTTACCTTTGCTCATCGAGCAGTTCCAACGGAGATTAGTGGTTTGTGTTCTTTCTGTGCTGTACTGTT
Source organism: Angiostrongylus cantonensis (assembly GCA_009735665.1). NCBI lineage: Eukaryota > Metazoa > Nematoda > Chromadorea > Rhabditida > Metastrongylidae > Angiostrongylus > Angiostrongylus cantonensis. Next base: position 1,021,879 of record MQTX01000041.1, on the reverse strand, counting down.
GTTACCAGCGGAGTGTTTTTTTTTTTTTTTTTGGATATGACAAGTGTAGCATTTTGCGTCCACAATCTCCTCTAAAAGGTACCATTGGGTTGTTGGTCTGTCGTTACTTTTAACGGCTCTTATGCCACGACTGTTGTTGAGAGATATTCAAGGTTCGGTTACCTCGGCGGCGTTTATCTAGTGCGGGAAATCAACAATTTGAACGACTTATCTCCAAAGTTGAAGAGAAAGAAACTAGCATCTAGTGGAGCTATCTAGAACATCGGGAATGTAGTGAACAGAGCAAAGAACACCCGAATCCATGCACACCTTTTCAACTCAAGGGTAGTTCCTGCCTTAGCTTATGCTTCAGAAACCTGGTCACTAAGTAGGCAAGATGAAGGATAGCTCAGTGTTATGGAAAGCGCAAGGGGAAGGGGCGATATCCTAAGTATATCCTGTATCACGTAAATGAGAGAGGGAGAGAGCTAAATCGCGGAAAATTGTGGGCGGGAACACGTGATGCGTTTAAGCGAGAACCGATAGACAGAACCGTTAATGACGAATCCACCGAGATGTCAAACGCACAGCAATGAGACTGCCGACCCGATATCTTTAGCTGATGCGAGGTTGGTATAGGTCTTCGCTGTCGTTGTCGTTGTTATTGGTGTTGTTGGTCGACGGCTGACGTTTCGGCGAATTCGCCTTCCTCAGAGACCAGACGTTTTTTATGTAACAACAACTTATATTTGGTTAAATATTTATAGTATTAATGAAGACCAAGCTTTCAAATGAACGCCATATTGATCAAAAGCTATTCACCGAGCTGTTACGAGTGGCACTGCCCGCGTGTTGTTCACGTGAGTTGACGAGCGAGACCCACCCTGGTCAAAAAAAGTCTTGAGATAAGGCGCCTGATCATGTGTGATCAAATGTGTGGGAGTGAGGCATTCGTCTTTCCGGTTCATCTTTGGATTGTTGAAATTTATCCAAAACGCCTCAAGAGTTTTGCGCGCCTGATGTTTTCGATTCCTGCGCTGGGACCCGCACAGTCACTTCAAAATCATCGCCGTTGTACTTTTGTGCCCTATGCGTACCCAGAGGAGTGTTTTGACGTATTTTAACTTTTCCATCTAGGTGTTCTTCTATGCGGACACAAAATGGTCTACCCGTTTCCCTAATATATTCCTCACCGCATGCCTTACACGAGATCAAGTATGTTCTACCAGAACTCATGCAATCCCCGTTTCTCCCATTAGGACAGATCATACAGTTTTCTGAGCCTCAAAAACCCTCATAGAGACGGTTGCGAACTAAATGACGGTGTAGGAGAACTTGTAGTTATTCCTGTCAGTTGGATGTTAGAATAACTGAGGAGCATCTCAATAATGTTTCTCTCTATCGAACATCCTCTGAAAAGGAATACAAAAATCAATAGCGAAAATTAAATCAAGAATCGGTCAACACGGTAAAGGCTGCGGGTTTAGAGTCTTCAGTTATTTCTCAAATAGTAAAAACATACCAGCTCACTACGTTTCCTCTCATCCTTCACACATGAAAAAAGCACTTATCAAAAACATGTACCGTACGGCTAAAAATGTGTGCACAGGAGAAGAGGAAAGGAAGGAATTGCAAAACCTGGCACGAAAAATAGCCATTTCCAATGGCTATGAAGTAGAAGCTACTCGGGTTGGACGAAAACGTGGAGAAGTTCCCCAAAATAATGTTTCGGACGTAAGATTCCCTTTTAAGCTACCCTTCATATCAAATGAAGTAAGTTACGCCATTAAGAGACGCTTAAGGAAAAGTGGTCTTAAAAAATATTAACGACATCCCGCCCAATACCCTACGCCGTGAGTTAGTTCGTAGCCGTCTCTATGATCGTTTGTGCAGCTCAGAAAACTGTATGATCTGTCCCAACGGGAGAGATGGGGATTGCATGAGTTCAGGTATAACATACTTAATCTCTGTAACGCGTGCGGTGAGAAATACATTGGGGAAGCGGGTAGACCATTTTGTGTCCGCATGAAAGAACACCTAGATGGGAATGTTAAAATACGTCAAAACACTCCTCTAGGTACGTATAAGGCACAAAAGCGTAACGGCGATGATTTTGAAGTGACTGTGCGGATCCCAGCGCTGGAATCGAAAACATCAGGCGCGCAAAACTCGAGGCGTTTTGGACTAATTTCAAAAATCCAAAGATGAATCGGAAAGACGAGTGCCTCACTATCACACGTGACCTGGCGCCCTATTTCAAAATGACATTTTGACACCGGGGTGTGTCTTGCTCGCGACCTCACGTGAACAACGCGTGGGCCAGTCCCACTCATACCATCACGGTGAGTAGCCTTTCTGTTCAATATGGCGTAGACCTACATTTGACCGTAGCATCCTAACTCACCATCTATTTAAAAATTTTGATCTTCATTAATACTTTAGCCTTTTTTTCAACCGAATAAATGTTCTAATATAAAATACGTCCAGGCTCTGAGGAAGGCGAAATCGTCGAAACGTCGACCATCGACCAACAACACCAACACCAACAGCATCAGCTAGAGAAAATCAGTCTTTCGATCATATAAATAAATATATTAACTATTTATGCCGAGATTCATAGAAAGTCGATATTTTGAGTCATCGACCCGATAATTGGTGCTCAGTGAATCCCTAGGGCGAGGAGAACCCACTGGACCATTCTTGCGCGCTAAGGCTAATGATAAAGCTCTCGGCGTTTATCAATCTCTCAGGGATGCGAGATGCATTCGACTTCATTACGTATCGTTTGGAGGTGATTGAATGGATACCATTTGGCCTTTAAAATGACTCGCGGCGGCCTACCGATGTATCGAGCCAGTGCCATTATCCTCCCAGACAGATCTGATGCCAATTTACAGAACGCGGAGCGATAGAAACCTTGGTGGACCAGGGGCGCGAGAATCCATCCCGTGTGTATTGCAGGGCGCCTCCAACCACTGTGCCACACGCTTCCATTTTTTGCTCGCATCAAAGACAAATGGATGGCAAACCTGGGCAACTAGTAACACAGGTGGGAGTAAGGAAGATGGCACGTGATTCCAAAATTGAGGTTCTCTGCGAGATGCCACAGTGCTTCACGCCCCGTCACCAGCGAGTGGCACTTCGTCGCGCCCACGTTCGTGTGCACCGTGGAACGGCCGAGCTGAGCCCGCGCTAGCGCAAATCGTGTGTCGGACGGCGCATGACCGCTGACGGCCCATTCGGCTCTGCTTCTAGTTTTGCCCGGATGACTATCTTTGCGTAGACGTTTGTCGCTACCTGGTAACCTTGAAGTTTCTTTTCCTATCAGTGATATTTTGGTGACACTCTTGTTCAGTTTTCTGTTAGTGAGCGATTATAATTACTTAGACGACCTTATCTACGTAACGATTAGCATAATAATTGATTATGAACTAGATAAGTAGTAATGGAGACCTTAAGTACCTTAAGTCCATCACGTAGTTCACGATATCTGTTAAGGACACCTAGACCCTAGTGCTTAGTAGTGTTTACTGCTTGGTAGCTTAGGTGCTTGGAGTTTATGACGCAACTGTACTCAAAACGATTTAAAAGTTTCCCAATCGTTCTATGTAAAAACATTCAGTGCTCCACATTAGACACTTTTCAGGCGCTTTAAAGCTGTTTTACTTTACTTTTTTGCATTTTCATCGATCTGCTCGTGAAGACTCGTACTCCCTTTCGGGCGCTTGGCTAAAGCCTCGTCTTTCTAGAAGAACTATTAATCAAAACTCTATTTTTGTGTTTCTAAACCGACTTTCCTTTAACCTTAGTATGACTAATCGATATCTATCCTTTCTTTTATAAGCTTGTACGAGGTTGATATACGATCTTTATTCGGCTAACGTTTCGTCGTCTTCGTCTTCATCAAGGCCTATGATTAGAGTCGATGGCCAACAGTTGTCCGAATTCTCGATCTGATGTTTACGTGTTCGTATCGAATCGTATCTTAGCTAAATCCTCTTTTTTCTCTGGACAGATTATTGATCCGAACTTCGTCTCTATCGATTGGCTCTTGTGGTGCTATATTTCATAATCGTTCAATATAAATGTGCTAGGTTTAAAGTGGAGATCAGTTAGAAGGTATCATTCATCAGCTGGTTGGCGGTTCTAAATAAAAGCGCGCGAAATGTGAGAATGAAAATATGGATTACGTGGCTGATGTTAAGATATGTCAGTAACAAGGAACAGACGCATATCTCTCGGCTCTCCAAAAGATCTTAAAGAAGTAAAGTTTTTCGATGAAGAACCAATTCCAGATGTACCGCCAAAAGGAGCAAGAGTAAAGGTTAGTATGAAGGCATTCCGAAGAAGTACTTGAATTTTAGGTTCGTTAACTTGATAGATTTTCGAATCGATTCTAGGTGTGTTATGCTGGAGTTTGTCTAACAGACCGTGAAGTAACTAACACAAAGCAGGCAAGGATCACTAACGGCATTAAGGACACCAGCTTATTTCCAGGTTTGCCTACTACGCAAGCATTGATAGCTACTCCATCATAACTTGTTTTATTGAGGTGTTCCAATATTATTTGCCCCTTTAGCCGATTTTTTAAAAATTTAGGAGGTAGGCGAAACCAAAGACCTACACGGTGTGGTGGTGAACGCGTTAGCCTCCTGAAAGGGTAATAACGTGTCCGACCTTGTCTCACCTACCCACCCTTAGAGGATACGTGTCCACCGCAGCCATTTGCGGTCCAGAGTTTTGCAAATTTCTCAGCATCATTGTGGTTAAATTTAGTTACTAGTAGCTCCAACTTGTTGATATTCTACGAAAGTTTAGTTTTCTCATTAGATTAGAAAGTAGAGTAAGAAGAAAGAATACTTGAGATAGAAATTGAATGGCACCACGTAATAATTTCTCTACTCAAGAACTTCTAGATTTTCCAGTCGTTTTAGTGTAAGCAGTTTGTTTTTCGGTTGTTTACCAACCCTTTTGGTACTTAGTTCATTTGCTTTTTTTCTAAAGTGACTTTCTGATTTCAAATATACTAAGTATATTTATCTATGATTTTTCATGTTTCTTTTGACTAGCATGTAGTATTCTGGTCCGAATTATAGTTTTTGAATGATGGACCTCTTTACAAGTGAAAACCTCACATGAAAACAGATAGGTTTATTTCTTTACGTGATGGACCGTAACCGAAAGCTAGATATTCTTTCATGATTATTGAGGCGTTACTACATTCTATTTTTTTAATGATAAATTTAGGTCCGATTACAGCCTCTTTTCAGAGTGGCACTCCTCAGCTTGAAATAAACTTTACTAATCTAAGGAAACGCCATTGAAGCTCACACATTTTTATTAGCGAGAAACAAGTTCATTTACTCTAAATGCTTAAAATTCTGGACTTTGGATGCAATGAACTCATTGACTACAGTTCCGGCAATCACGTAATTGGTGAAATATTTCTAGTGTGGGAACTTAAAAAAAAAACGCGTGAAGAAGTGCTAGTTGGTAGCCGGAAAGTCTAAAGAATACAGTGGAAGAGGCAATCGTTACTAACCCAGCTCGTTTAATCTTTACAGCTTCCCGAGTGCGACATGTACTTGCGCGTTGTCGTGGCGAATGTTCTGAAGAAAGGAATGAAGTGCTTCCTTTCTGCTGACCAAAGGTGGAGGTGCACAACTCACAATCACTGAAGTTTTTTTGTCGATCTTTCGATCGTAATTCTTCGCCGCAATCGTTTGCACGGATCCAAGAGCCGGTTATAGATTAAACTAACTTGTACCACCACGCTCATCATGACATTTTTCTCGTGGAGTTTCAGTTTTGAAAAGTGCTGCTTAGCTTCATCGCTGTTCGGCAACTTAGTCGATTCGCTCCGGTTTCGTACAGAATCGATTTATCGTTTCATGTCACAATGTGGCCGAGTAACATGTCATTCTGGTTGTGTAGAAGGAGCGTCGAGGATGCCTAAAACGATGATTTCATCTCTTGTCATTTAATTTGTGCGGCATCCATCTGTCGAGGTGCTTCAGTTCTTTTTTTCTTTAATTCCTCTTAAACAGCTAAGATGCTCATACCGAGTTCTTCTGCAACTTTGCATATATTTGCTTCCACTAAAGGCTTCGGTTCATTGCCAGCAATAGTAGAAGCACGTCCTCCACATACGTCATGTTTGATTTCGAATTCATCCCAATGAGGTTTTCCAAACAAACATTTCACTCTACTCCATTATCATTTTTTCACCCCATAGCTTATTGATGTTTCTAGCCGTTTGACTGCACTACGTCCGAGCTAGAACTCGCTGAGATAGAGTTATCGAAATTCCTGCTTCGTCATCTGAAATTCTAAGCTTTAAAGCTTGTCAAAAACTATCATAATTCCGTTATGGGACGCAAAAGGGCATAAAATGAGCTTTGCAGTGGTTTATTATAGTACGGCTTTCGAAGAAGGAAAACTATTGCTAAACCATAGGTAGTGAAAACTGGAAGCCGGACATTAATTTGTGAGAAACTTAATATTTTTAACTACAACGATGTTGAGACATTCGCAAAACTTGGACCCGGGCCAGATCGAACCCCGACTAACTTTTTCGGGAGTTCTCTCGCTTTGTGTTCCTCTCAACTAGTTTTTTACCCAACGCTGTCATCAGCAACCTAATATTTTTATTTTGATACACTTTCTCAGGTACACTATTGTGTCCCCTTTAATTATAACTATGCAGGATACGAGGTTTCTGGTGTGGTGGAGTCGTTCGGTGCTGAAAGTACGCCTGACGATTATGATCTGAAGATTGGTGACAAAGTGCTTATAGTTTTCTCTTTTTTTTTGTGCCAGAAATCTCAGTTTTTAGACATTTTCCCAAAGAACTTTGTCGATTATATGAAATTCTACGTAGGCTTTGTAGGAATAGTTTTTTTTAAAAATAATACTTATTCAATGCATAATGATTCATGAAACTTTTCGAGCGAAACAGAGTGAAGCTTAAAGTTTGTGGCACAATGATTATAAGGAGTCTCATGAATATAAGTGAACGGATTTTAAAAAGGTTCTCGTGTTTCTCAGTTATGTGATAGAGACCTTTTGCTGACATGAGCTGTATTTGAGGGCATGAGATTTGTTTCGATATATTTTGAACGTTGAGTTTTGAATCTGTCAATGAGATTTGTGGACGGATGCGTAAGAATTCTATATGTTCTAACAAAGCTGTTTGACAGGTGATTGTTTGGCCTACTGACGAAATGTGCAGTCATGGATATGCTGACTTTGTTGCTGTACCATCTCTCCAGTTCCTAGTGAAGATACCGGATTCGTTGTCTATGCATGTCGCATCGATTCTACCAGCCGGTGCAACTTGGGCGCTCAGTGCTGTTTTACAGGTCTTTCTTGTAGTGTCCTATTTCTTGTGTTAAACAATCGACGTGTGAATGTTTCAATCCAATTCTAGGCACGTCCTATCGTAGAGGCCTTCTCGCAGTCGAAAGGATTTTGTAATCTTTTGATCGTCGGAGCGGGTGGACTTGGGCTGTGGTTGCTTAAACTGGCTAAACACTTTCTCGTTTCCCACAATGACAAGTTTGTGGTTTTTTCCTTTTCAACTTGACCTTCTATTAAATATTTTCGACTGCTTGTTAAGTTGACAGTACCATTATGAACGCAATGAGAAGCTCGACTGATATAGATGTGGATACATGACCACTAATCAAAGTGGAGTCATACCATTTAATTTTATAAGTCATGACTTGGTTGCTCGTAGTGATTTTTGGGAATGTGCCTTCTAATTTTTATTAGACTCTTTATATAACGGCTTTTTATACACAAATTATTACTTGTGTTGCAACGTGAATTGATTTCCATTCATATGGAGTTCGGTTGCCCGACATTGGCATGCATTCATTTTCCTTTCGATGTTTTCCTTTTTTGCCACATAGCGTTTTCCATCCAGAATGTTGTATCCAGGTTTCATTGCATTTTTATCCACTTGAGCGTGTTTAACAAATGTTGTGTTAGACGTCGATCCAGAAAATTATTCTATACCCCATTAGTATAGAGAACTGTTTCTTGGACAAGTTTACTGATGATACTATTGGGATTGTTGTTGGCGAAAAGAGTAAAAATATTAACAGCAGCTGTGGCTAAAGATTAGAGATCATGCCACGCTTTCGAAGTCAGGCACTGAACTCTATAAAAGGATAAAAAAGGATAAAGCTTTCGGCGTTGATCAATCCCTGAGGGATGCGCCATGCATTCGACTTCATTAAGCATCGTTGGAGGTGATTGAATGCATATCTGAGCTTTACAATGACTCGCGGAGACCTGCCGAGTATCGCGGCAGTGCTGCCGTCCTTCCAGACAAGTACGATACCAATTTGCCGACCCCGGAGGGGTGGAAGGCTCGGTAGGCCATGGGCGCATTCCACGTGTGCGTCGCAGTGGCGCCTCCAACCACTGCGCCACACGCGCCCTTCTGAACTCTATGCTGTCAATAAAACTTCTAACACAAAGGCTTGGGGTAGACATACAGACAACATAACACTGAACTATGTGCTTTAAGCAAAAGAATGGACACTTTTTCTTGACTTAATGAGGCCTTACAACTATTCTCTTTTAATCGTTGAAATTTTTATGAAAATCCGTCTAATGGTTGCTGATGCAAAGGAGGAAAGACTATGTTTGGCTGAAAGAAACGGTGCGGATTTTGTTGTCCACTGGGATGATTCAGGCAAGCACTATCCTTACCAGATTTGAATTGTTAGAGACATATGTTTGATATATAGTTAGTGATATGTGAGATATTAGAGATAAATCTGATTTCCTGAATGAAACGAATTCTCTAAAGGCGTTTTGTTTTCGGCCGTGTGATTGGCAAAACTTTGCGCTGCAGTTTGTGTGGGATCTTATAATGTTCTTCACATTCTTTGTTCCCAGAGGCTGAGGATGTTGTAGTAAATGAATTTCTCTGCTGATAATTAAAAATTCACCACAACAGTCTTCTGATGCAAACCTGGCGTTTGACTTAGAAAATTGACTTTTCTTTACACATTAAGATAAGGATGTGAAGAATAAAGCTGTTGTCGTTGATCAATTCCTTAGGGATACGCCATGCATTAAAACCCATTAAACAACTTTGGAGGAGACTGAATGGATATCTGGCCTTTAACAGTGGCTCACGGTTGCCTACCGATGGATCGAGCCAGGCTGCTACTTCTTCCCCATTTCGCATACGTAGCTTTGAGAAGCAGCAGCATGGGTTTTGCCACGTACATAATTGGTTTCGACTATAGGAACTTTGGTGAAAAGTGAATTATTTTGAAGGAAATCAAGTTATATGAGAGTAAAGGAAATGTTGTGATAAAGATCATCTGGATTTCACACGGCGAACACACGATGGAAAGCAGAATTTTTTGTTAAACGACTCAACCTCAATTGTTGTACGGATCCGAGTACTTCTTGTAATCAGTTCGTTATCCAGCATCCATAGTACTTCCTCGAATCGGTGCGCTGGTTCGGTTGCTGTTTGTGGTGGTTTTCATTTTCCTTATGATTGTCGTTGAATACTTTTCGAGTCGATTCTCCATAGAATTCTGCGTTAGCCCTGTTGAAGTATTTCTAAATCTCAGGCAGTTTCCACCTTTTGTGCGTTGGAGGAAACTAGCTGTTTCTAGAAAAACTTGCCAATTTCACTACCTTGGGTGGATTGCAGGGTTGGTCAACCCAGTGCTTGGTTCAACCAAGATTTTGAAAGGATTAATGATTGATGTGGAATCACGCCAAATAGGGAGATTCTCATTGGTGAAAATTGGACGAAGTGTTGAAACATGCTCTCAGCTCTACTAGGTTAGGGTTTCTATGAAGGTAGTTCCTTTGGAAATAGGATGACCCCAGTACAACCCTTCAGCAGAACTGGACGTTTGAAGGATTTGTACAGCTATGTTTCTGTATGCTTACGAAGTTTAATTTAAGGTGAAATTATCCGCTTTTGATGTTGTTCTTTCGTAAATTAAATTTTACACTTCTTATTCCGTTAATTTGGGTTTCAGAATTTGAGGAGTACTTGATCATGCGCACGAAAGATGTTGCACGAACTGGAGTGAATGTTGTGTTCGACTTCGTAACATCGCCAAGAACAGTCACTCGTTCTCTCAAGTGCTTAGCTGAAGTGTGTTCTACTTTTTATTTACTTCTACTGTTCATCCGCTCTACTTCTACGTATTTTCTCATAACCTTTGTATATTAAGGGAGGTGTGCTTTTCGTTGGCGGACTCTCGGGATTGGATGTTCAGCTTCCTATCAAATTGGTTGCCAAAAATAGGCTTGCGATTATGGGTGTAACAAGGTATGCCTATTTTTTACAATTCGTTTTTAGAATCGTGATCACTTTTCTGCTACTGAGAGAGGGAGTATTGGGATACAGCATATTATATGGGGATTCTACCTATGCACATCAGCGCAGCTGAGGTTCGTGGTCGATGAATCGGATTTAGCAGAGCTGGCCACAAAGTATAACGCTTACTGCTCTGTTGGTTGGCTTTCCCAAGTTGGTTGTACGAAGTAAATTCTCTCCGCTTCAGTAATGTTGGAAATGGAATATGAGTTTTGCAACGTGTTTTGTTGAGATTGGCCAAAACTATGAGCGTTATTTTTTACCCTGTAATTGAATTTTCACAAAGAGAAATTGTATCGTTACAGGGGCAGCATGGAACAGCTGAAGAATTTGGTGCACCTCATTGCTGGGGGTCAAATCGAAGCTCCCGACTACAGAGTGTTTCCGGTAAATCAAGCTTCCCAGGTATGCGGATTTAATTTTTATTAAATTAAGTAGAAATCGACATACAAAGCACTCACTTTTGATGGTTTCGGGATAGATACAAGTTGATTTTTTACAACAAAATTTCTGATTGCACGTGAATTAGTGCTTCTTTAAAGGTGTTGAAGCAGCTATCAATGTCGGAAGTTGAAGGAAGAGCTATATTGGAAGTATGCGATCCGGATACTGCGTTGGATCCGTCTAAAGATTGAACAAAACGCTTATGAGCTTTTGCTATACAAGGATTATGCTCATGGTCATGATCATTGTGTTAGGTTTGCTGTGGTAAACGATGATGGTTAGTATGTCATTACTTTTCCTACTCACTAAAACCGACCGCTAGCTTTGTGCCGTAATATTTCCACTCATTTAATCGTTCAGCGTGCCAGTGTATAACAGAATATACACTTGAAATTGTAGACAGAAAATAGTACAGACCCAATTTGTACATGTTGCATAAGTTGATAGATTTGTTTCCTAATGAATGATTTTAGACCATCTAAGTCAACCGATGGATTCATTTCATATTAATGTGCTTGTTTCCCGATGTCAGTATTTCGGCAAATTTTTACGCCTTAGTAGTTACTTTTTACCTAGAAATCCTCTTACTTTCGTTATAATAAACATGCACTAACGATTGATAGATTGCGTGCAAATTTTGACTGTCTTATTCTGCAAGAAATTTACTGTTGATGACTTCAATGATTGGCCATGACTTTGGTGGAATAGGACTTATGTAGTGCAGTGGTCAGAGGCGCCATGCAATACACATTGGATCGATCCCTGCGCCTCAAGCTCACCAAGCCCTCCATCCCTCCGGCGTCGACAGATTGATACCACAGTTGTTTGATTAATAACACACTGATTGTGGTACCGATCTTCACAAGCACGGTGTTGGCTCGATCTTGTCCTAATCTCACAAATCTAGTCATTTCCTTGAAGTCGGGAGATTGGTAGCGGCCTTGTCCTAGAAGGAACTACTCTCTACAATCCAATTCGGATCCCTCCGGCCCGGCTATCTCAGGGTTTCGGGGAGAATCGATTTGTGAACAGGATACTTACTTACTTGGATACCTGGACGGTCCGTCTTCACGAGTTGTGCGGACCCCAGCACATATGCCATTCGTTCCTTTCTCCCGCAATCGTACGGCCCAAGCTGCTCTCCTTCTATCTAGTTCCTCCTTCATGCTGTTCTCCATGGTTATTGGTCGCCCAAGGTATTGAGGGAACCATCCAATTCAATTTTTTCGCCTTCGCACCATGGGTTTTTCATGAACTGGGTCTTCTTTCGGAAGAATTCCAAGTGGTGTTTCTCCAGCGGGGATATTAGGGTCCGGGACGGGTATTGTGGAGCGGAAAAGGTTGGTGTAGAACGTTTCCGCTATTAATTCCATATCATGGCGGGAAGTTTTGACGATCCCATCTTCATTCATCAGAGCTGACAGCGGAACATTATAATCACATAAGTCCCGACGGCATTTTTTCAGACTGTTTCCTTTCTCTGCTGCTTCCAGTAGTTTCTTCTGCTTGTACCGCTGTGGATCTTCCTGCAGAGCTCTTCTGCAGCTGACATTTATTACTAGCTGCGCTAAGTGTATTGCAGTGGAATCATGCTTCAGTTTCCTTCTGTTTTCGAGCAACTCTTTAGTAGTGGTGGAGGTGCGGTCCGATCTTTTTCTCTGAGGAACTGAAGCGGATTCGGCACAGCTTTTCAGTCCTTCGACAAGCAGCTTGTAGTCTTCGGTCGGGTCTTCTTTAATCTGCCAGTCACGTTTGGATAGGACTTGGTTCAGAATGTTCTCGTCATATACAGCTAGACTTTTTTTGTGAACAGGTAGCAGGAAACAATAGAAAAGATGCGTTAAAGGTAATGTTCGTTTGGAGTAGGTGGTTTTCATCTTCGTTGCTATGTACTTCGACAGAATTCCTAAAACTGAAAACTGTATTACTTGTGACATTGTGTGATCGCATGAATACGACGTGACCATTTATTGAGAGTTCCGTAAGTTAAGGAAAAGGTAATGTTGAACGTACTTTGCAGTACAGGAACTAGATCTGGGACGTAGCCTTGCTTCACTAAAATATTAGTGGAGTCAGGAATTGATGGCGACCGATCCCGAGTGTACAATGACCTTCAGAGTCCTGCAGGCGGCTGAAAGAGCGCGACACGGTGTTTTGACATTACCTCATGGTGTTGTCGAAACCCCTGTGTTTATGCCTGTTGGAACTCAAGGTACAGTGAAGGTATAGCTATTTTTCTTCTTGGTTAATCTGTGGAAGTTTAGAAGCCTCACTTTCTTCAGGGTATTTTGCCTGAGCAGCTGATGGAGATGGATTGTCGCATTTTATTATGTAACACTTACCATCTTGGACATCGACCAGGTTATGAAAGAGTAAAAAAGGCTGGAGGGGTTCACAAGATGATCAATTGGCCTCGATCAATTCTTACAGATTCTGGAGGATTTCAGGTGAGAACCTCTTCATGCTACAAAGATACCAAATATTAGTTGTTCACTTCCTATTGAGTATTATTACCTGCACCGTCTGTAGTACGACCCACGTATCACAGTGATTAAAAGCTCCCGCCCACATGGGATCGATTCCGCTTTCCATGCTTAGCTGTCTAGGAGGATAGCAGCACTGCCTGTATACATCACTAGGCCACCGCGAGTCATTGTAACAGCAAGATATGCATTCAATCACCTCCAACGACGCATAATGAATTCGAATGCATGGCGTATTCCTCAGGGATTGGTCAACGCTGAGGGCTTTATCATTTAGAGTCAACTACTATTTTCGCATGAACGATATAATTCATAAAGAATTAAGAAATAGAGGATAAAGCTCTCTGCGTTGATCAATCTCTGACGATACGTCATGTATTTGCCTTCATCAGAAATCGTTAGACCGATTGAATGCATATCTGGCCTTTGCAGTGACTCATGGTGGGCTACCCATGTATAAAATCAGTTCGTGCTATCATCTCAGGCAAGTCTGGTGCCATTTTGCAGACAACGAATGGATGGAAGGCTTGGAAGGCTTGGTGAACCTGGGGCGGTGTATCGAACTCGTGTGTGTGTTGTATTGCAAAGCACCCCTAATCACTGCGCTACATGCGCACGATATGATTCATGCATTCGCGAATTTGAAAAAGAGTTCTATGCGCTAAAATAAAGCATTGAAAGAAAAGTGACCTCTATAGAAGTCACGCGGGCCGCTGCGTGTGCTAACAAATGACGCTTATAGAGATCATGCCGTCGTGTAAGCGTTGGTAAAAGCTGTGTATGACAGACTCCATGTTTGATTAAAGACTGCTGAATCTAGTGGGAGTTTAGCGCATTTAGTACATTTTGTGAATCCTTCCAACGGTTTACGAAATGCTGGTCATTCTTCCTCTCCAACTTGCGCTGCAGAAAAAATCAACATCGCAAATTGTTAGTCATCAACTTGTTCAGCTAATGACCTCGAACTTGACGCGTTGTATAACCAGTTGGAGGAAGTAATCCACAACGATGAGTCTTTATAATAAATTCGTTGTTGGAAATTTCAGCGATAGTTTACGAACGACCAGGGAAAATGGATGCAAGATAGGGAAATTCAGAATAGGGTAACGAAATGGGAATAGAAACCGTCATCTAGGACTCCGGTCCGCAGCACGTCTGTTCCATCGGAATTCGTTTTTCGAGAAGAGACAGTCGCCGATAGACATGGGAGTCCATTAACGGCACGACTCATGTGGAGATCGATCATATCCTCGCAAACAGAGAATGCTGCCGCTTTGACACCTCAGGGATGCCTGGATTCTGCCCTAGATCAGATCACCGCCTCTATGCGAAAATTCGTCTTACCCATAAACTAAGAATGAGCTTCTGTCATCATCCAAGGAAAGCGAATTAAATCATGTATAACGAGGATATTCTCAATGAAGTTCTGACCATATATGACTGGCTGGTAAATGAAAACCCGAAATGAAAATGAAAATTGGGTGATACTTTAACCACATGAAGAAATCTGCGTAACCCCACAGAGCGCTTGAATGATGTCTTCTGAAGTTTAGCGTGAACTCACATCGGCCAGCCGAAATCCGCAGCTCAGGTCTTTGAAATCTATCTCATCTTCCAGATTCGGGAGAATATACATCAATAACGAAATAAATGGGCCAATATTTCTTTATTGTTTATGTAATACTCGTCTATTGTTTTATAACGTCGATTCATGCTTATGGTTTCATTAGCTCATTGGAAAAATCAAAACTATCTAGAACATCCGCATACATACTTGTGTTATCCATACCTTGTGATTTCGTCAGTTATTGAGTAATTCGAACGGTCATTCTGTCTTCACTTGTATCTGTCACCCATCGGAGACTCAATGGTCTCTGCTCGTTTGAGGTGCACTGAACACCACGGTTTTGGTATGATGCTTTTAAAGCTGTTTTTGGGTATGTATCTAAGGGAAGTTTGTAGAGTTGTGCACTGGAATAGGTTTGCTTCTAGCCCATCCAAGCAGAGGGCGTAAGCCCTGGCTGGACATTTAGTTCGACACCTAAACATTCTAAAGATAAAAGAAAGGAGAACTCATACACTCACTGTTACAGAAAAAATTTTCTGTTGCTAGCGGTTTTAACCATAACGGGGAGATTATGTTTGCGTTGGAACTCTGTTGAATCATATATGGCCACCGAAAAAGGAACCATAAGGCGTTTATAATATCATACGGTTAGAGTCTAGATCTAATGTATTCTAGTTTTTCTGAATTTTTATTACCCATAATATGTGTATTTGTTGATCAGTTCTTCCTTAAATTTATATGGTACTTACAAGACAACTAAGTAAATAGAGGAAGTATTGGTATCCACACAACTTGTGAATGTAGTCATCGTGCTCCTTTCAAGTTGAAAAGTACAGGCAGTACTTTCTATAATGTTCTTACGGGAATTAATTTTAGATGGTGTCGCTGAGCAAACTCATGTCTGTTAACGAACATGGCGTAAATTTCGAAAGTCCTCATACTGGCGAGTTAATGACCCTGACTCCAGAGATGAGCATCAAAATACAACAGGTATGGGTTTGTAACGAGGAACTGTTTTTATTATAAAACTCTGGTAGACTATAGGCTCTTGGCGCCGATATAATGATGCAATTGGACCATGTCGTCCATGTGCTCACAACCGGAAAAACTGTTGAGGAAGCTATGCAAAGAAGCATAAGGTAATATTACTTGGTTCAAAGTTAGTTGCTTAATTTACCTTATTTTTTACTTAGTTATTTCGCTTTACCTTTACTTTACTATACTTTGCTCTTACTCTTTACTGCTTTTATTTTACTTTTTATGTAGTTATCTAATTTATTTTTTAATAAGCAAAAAATTAGTTTAAAGCGTTGATTGTGGAATGAGATGTTCTGGCTATAGGTGGCTTGATCGTTGTGGGAAGGCTCACACGCGGTCGGATCAAGCACTATTTCCAATTGTACAGGGCGGTCTGGACATTGCTTTGCGTGAGAAATGTGTTGCTGAGATGATAAAACGAGCCAAGGTTCGTTTGTTCATACCCATACTACCTGAGCAGGTGGCCATTTGGTAACCCATTTACTCTGATTATTGCATTCTGTCAACATGTAAGTTCGTAGGATCAAGTTTTTACGTCAAAAGTTTCACGAATTTGGCTACCCTTCACCTTTAACCTAGTGTAACTTACTGGAGAGCAGCTACGTATAGAAAGTTCCTTGAGTTTCGCTTTTATGAGCATGCAGTAAAAGAATTATACTGACAAGCGTGTACGAAATGTGTTACCAGTATTTGCAGAACTCCAGACCGCAGGTGTCTGCGGTGAGGAACGAACGCGCTATTGTCCTTTCTGGGAAGGACCTGTTCAACACCACATCATGCGAGTCCTTCATTTCGCCTGTCTCTCAGCTAATTCTATCGCTCTTTGGGTGATTGCTGATGGCAAAAGATCGATAGAACTAGCTTAGAAACAGGCGAAACGAAGGACCCGCATGGTGTGATGGTGAACGTGTTACTCCCCGGAAAGGACAATAGCGCGTGCGTTCCTCACCGCAGACACCTGCGGTCTGGAGTTCTGCAAATATCTCAGCATTACAGAAGTTATATTTTGCAATATATACTCTGCTATTAAAAAGAGCAAGCAGTAAGTAATAAGTTGAAACTGTGTTACCAGTGTTTTGATTTTGATGCTGAACTTAAAGTTGTTACAGTTGTGAAAGAGGGATTTTGCATAAAATCGGGTATCGTATGTCCAATGAAAACCAGACTCTGTTCTCATCTTTTAGAGCCCACGAGTGTTCGTGCTTTAACGTATGCCTTAGAAACCTGGTCGCTCTGTAAGCTGGATGAAGTATCAATCATAGTTCCGACCTACGTCAACTACCGGAAATCAAAGAAGCCGTTCTGTACGACCCACGGTGGAAGGGAAGATGGCCCGGAAACGTAATGCGTGTGAACGACAACCGATGGACGAGAGTCGTTAGTGACCGGATTCTTTTGGATGGTAAAAGCACACCAGGAAGACCACCGACCCGATAGGGAGAGTTCCTCACGAAAATCCTAGAAGAAAGATGTGATGCTCAACGAGTCTTTAGAAGGAGCAGAACCCATTGCGGTACTCTTGCACGTGACAGTGAGAAACAGGTTTAGTGGAGCCCGTTCAAGTCACTCGACGATCAACGAAAAGACAAGCGGCGGGTAACAGGTGACGGGTAGGTGTTAACAGGAACTGCTGCGAATGAGTCAGACGTTTATTACGAACTGCTACTGTCAGCCAAAATTCAGCAAGGTTCTAAAGAGAAAAAATAATCGAAGAATCGAAGCAAACCAACGAAGTACATCTCAACTATCGCTAAAATAACTTGAGTCGTACTATTATGAAATGCTGCACGCAGCATTTCATTGGACGTCACCTTATCTATTATCTAACTCAATGCGTTACAACTTATTTCCTACAACTTTTTACTACTCGACTGCAAGAACGTGTAATGTCGATGGCAATCGAAGATGTCTAAGATAAATGGTGCTATTTCAACCTATTTTTCCAGGTGTTTCCATTTCCTAAAAATCTTACGCACTTACTTATAGACCGGTCATTGTGAAATGTTTATGAAAAGTAAATTGAAACAATCTTGTAAAATTTGATTTCATATCTTATGTGCTGAATGGGCGCGTGTGGCGCCGTGGTCGGAGGCGGGCTGCAATACACATGGGATCGATTCCCACGTCACTGGCCGACCAAGCTTTCCATCCCTCCGGGATCGACAAATTAGTACCAGACTTATCCAGGAAGATATCAGCATTGGCTCGATACAATGGCAAGCTACCGCTAGTCATTGTAAAGACCAGATATGCATTCGATCACCTCCAAACGATGCTTAACGCATCGAGTGCACGGCGCGTCCTTCAGGTATTGATCAACGCTGAGAATTTTATCCTTTGCCTTACGCACTGAAAAAGTGGAAGGTTTCATTTAAAAAAGACTTATGACACCTATGATTAATGTAATGAAGTCATTTTTTCTAAGGATTCGTAAATGCTCACATTCAAGACAATGAAAGTTCTACTTATTTTCCACGTGAAACTACGTGTTTCAGGTTGGAGTTGCAATCGGTGGCCTGTCGGGTGGAGAAGAGAAGTCGCAGTTCTGGAGGATTGTGGCAGCCTGTTGCGAATCTTTACCTCCACATTTACCCCGTTATGTGATGGGAGTCGGATTTCCAGTAGATTTAGTGATTTGCTCGCTTTTGGGTGCAGATATGTTCGACTGCGTATACCCTACCAGAACAGCCAGGTTAATTCAGTGTTGGGCACACTATCTAACTTAGAGAAGAAAAGTAGCTTTGTTCCAGATTCGGCACGGCACTTGTGCGACGTGGGGGACTGCTACCCCTCAATCAGAGGACGTTCGCTGATGATTTCAGACCAATTGAGACTGATTGTGATTGTTACACGTGTAAAACGTACACACGTGCTTATATCCACATGGTTATGAATAAGGTAAGTGTAATGTTGTGTGGAACATATATGTATGTATATACATATATGTATATATATACTTATATACATATATATATATACTTATATATAGCAATAATATTATCAGGGAGACAGGTAGCCCAGTTGTAGTGTCCGTGTGATGCCCGATTACTACGAAAACGCTTCTCAGCCCCGCGACGGGTTCACACAGCCTCCCATGTCTCTGGGGTCGACGAATTGGTATTAGACTGGAAACTTGTCCCGATCTTTTCAATCTAAGTGGGAACGGTCTAGAACCGCTATCTCAGGACTCCAGGAAAAATCGAATAGACCAGCATTCAGAGATATGAAAAAAAATTCGCAAGTAGCAGCAGAACCTTCACGCGAAGGACCTTTGTGGATAACGATCTCGAGGGAACGAATTGAATGTAAGAAATGTTGTGATCCGCAAGGTAGATGTGAAATTAGGGCCATTTAAAATAAGAAATAAAACTTTTGTGGTATGAATATTGATGTGGCCTATGCTCGCATATTATACTGATTCCCAAATTTCTTCCTTTCGGTTCTCTGCCATACAGCTATCATTCGCAAAAGTCTTCTAATTTGTGATTTGCTTCAGCTGATGCTTCAGGCTTCAGCAATGTATTGCGACGCATCGTTGAGCGCTCCACTTTTCGCGCCTTTAGAAGTTTGTGTGACTTAGATAAATTGGTGTGTATCTATCGGCGGTAGATTAACGACGTACTACCTGTCCTTTTCGAAATGTGCTGCTGTATGGGTTTTGTCTAAGGAAAGACGTAAAAAGGAAGAGAGAGGTAGTATGTTCAGCAGCGGGAAAGCAAAAGCAATGGACTAAGGGGAACATCAAGGTAGGGAATGGTATGGAAGTAGAAGAGATGGTGCAGCGGAGAAAATTAAGGAAGCAGTCAGTTTTAGAGAAGAAAAAGCATCCTTGTATCTGTTTTCTGTTCACTTTTGTCTTCGTCTGAAGAGGATATCTACGGTGTTGGTATAAAGTGTATCTTGCATTCGACTTCATGAAGCGTGACTGAGTGCACATGTACCGTGTGAAATGGCTTGCAGTGCTTGACCGAAATACCAAGCGCTTGCTATTATCCTCCCATACAAATTTGGTCCTAATTTGCAGGACACCTCCGACCACTGCGCTACGTGCGCCCTCCAAATGGTGGCGGTACACTTCTTCGTAACAACCAAACTGCAACAATAGTAAAATATTTAGGACAAACATTGGGACAACATTATAGATGCAAGCGCTCTGTCGGTCACAGCGGTGTTGATGAACTAAAACTATCCTATTAAGACAACATTAATGTCACAATGGCAAACGTTTCGGGAAATGTTGCCTTTCTCGGAAATTGGAGCCAAGCGTAATAATGCGCTGTCAATTTGAAACGTTTGTGTATCTTAAACGAAAGCACGAAATCTACACTTTATCGTGATGAACGTTTCTATAAACGCACTGATTTTCTGTAAACCACAAGTTAGAAGATGGGGTCAGCTTCATAGAGTACACATGCAGTGGGCCTGGTGACAAGTGAAGTTTACTTGGATAAAAAAAAGTCTGAAATACCGATCCGCGTCGTTTTTGTCGGGACGTATTTTTTCTTTGGCTTAATTTCTGGCTTTCTGACCATTTTTGTCTTTTAAAATTATTCCGGAATTATAAACGGGTAGCTTCATTACAACAACCGATCACGCCAATAGTGGATGTGACAGAGAAAAAGGAGAAAGGGTACAGAGTAAGGCTACGGTGAAGGAAAAAGTCGCAAAACAAAGACTTTAGTTCCCTTAGTGAAATCTACAGGGAATCCCGCCTAGCCTTGTAACTATTGTTGCACTCGCTGGGATCAATCACTGTTATTAGATGGAATGGATGGGTATAATACAGACGAAATGTACTTCGCATATTTTGTGAAAATGAGTGACAAAAGCTGGTAACACTTCGGTCAGATAATGGACGAGATGTTGGGTTTCGTTCTCCTCAGATACAAGATTAAGAATGTTCCAAAAAAGTACAAAAGTACTGAAGGATTATGGAGGGTATGATAAGACAAACGCAGAGATCAGTAGTAAAATATGTAGAAAGACTGACATATGAGGCGAAAAACGCCATAAAATGAGCACGTTCATCCTTTGTCCCGACATTGTGGCCGGTGTGAGATGAAGTCGATTCACAGTGCCATCTAGTATTGCTGGTTGCATCTTATTGAACCACTGTGATAAATAATAAAGGATGAAGCCCTCGGCATTGATCAATGCTTGTGGAATGCGCAGTGTGTTCGACTTCATTAAGCGTCGTTGGAGAGTATTGAATGCAAATCCGGCCTTTACAGTACTCGTGGTGACCCGCCGATGTATCCAGTCAGTGATCCTACCCTCCCAGACAAGCCTGGTATCAATTTGCCTATTCCGCAGGAATGGAAAGCTTGAAGGGTTAGCGGCGCGGGAATTGGTCCCATGCATATTACAGGGCGCCTCCAACCGCTGCGCTACATGAGTCATACAACGGGACAAACATTTAAAATTTGTCACCCATTGTCAGTTTTTTTTTAAAATTACGCTTCCTTTAACCATCTCACACATGTAGAAATTGTTAAGGCAAATAACGGTTCTAAATTTTAGGAAACAGTGGGATGCCACCTTCTTTCCGTACACAATATCAGGCATCAGTTACGCTTAATGGAAGATATACGAGACGCAATCGATTCCGACAAGATACAGCTGTTTCTGGAGAAGTTCCTAAGCGATAGCTTCCTCGAAGAGCCTGTTCCTCAGTGGGTTCGTGACGCAGTAAATTTCATGGGATACAAAATATCCTATAAAAAGTAATCTTAATACATAACACCTGGAGGTGGAGACAACCGATGGTAATTCTTTCACCATTTTTGAGGTATGAGGAAATAAGAACACCGCAAACTTATTGAGCATACTTTGTTCGGTCCCTATAAGGTTTAATAAGATCTTATACAGTGCCCTTTCAAATTTAAATATACTTGAAACTAACATCCTCAAAGCGAACACTGGCGCAGAAAAAAATGAGATAATCAGAATTGCGTCTTGGTAGAATCTACTAACTTGTATATTATAGATAAGGATCTGCAGATACTAGTTGTTCCTAGTTCAATTGAAAGATCATTATGAGATCCTCGATATGCCACCTAAAAGTTCAAAGCAGGCATCATTTTCTCACCAAATGCATTGTATTTAATGCATATAGGGTATTATGTGCATTAAGTTCAGGGGTATTCGTTTTCCTCCACTGTTGTTATATTGTTGACGTTAAGTTTTATGGTAATTAAATTTTATGTCTGTCAAATACAAGTACAAATACCACAATAAATAGTGTTAAACTAAACCTGAAATGGAAATCAGATCAAACTTAGCACTCAGCAAAAACACATTCCCTTCCATTAGTTGTGTTTGAAAGAAACAAGCACGAATCAAATTACTGTGGATGTGATTCATAGCTTTCGCTGTATATTTTGTGTATGTATATGAATACTTTGTACTTCGAAGTGTTATTTTGTATTTAGCTAGTTTTTGACTAGAATTATTTTAAAACAACGTAGGAAGCTCTGACACCGAATTATGAGTATAACCAATATTTATCCCTCTTTATCAACTCTTTCCATCTACGTAAAGGTGAAACCGCAAGTCCTGTAGGTGTTATAGACCTTCTCTATGGCGTTTGCATATGCCGCTGTGCGAATGTCCAAGCCCAAGTTGTATTTGCGGGCAGTGCGAATGATCGCTCCACCAGAGCGGCCCATAGTATATTCAAGACCGGAATGAACGATATCCTAGAAAGAAAGCGATCAGCACCCTAAACATGTACTTTATCCAGGACTTTTGTAAAGATACTTTTTCACTGGCTCCAGCAATTTTCTGCTCGAAAGCCTCGTTAGGTTGTACGGGTGCTTCCTTGCCGATAGCTTTTTCTAACGAGTCTTGTACGGATTCTGAATATGCATTCAGGAAATTCCTCTGATCAGTTTACAAGCTAGGTATCAGGGAAAGCATGTGATGATACTGTCAAAGCGAAGGAATAAACGATTAGTGAGTTTACTTGTTGATAAACATACGGAGGAGCATTCTATTTGATTCTTCTTCATACTTGAAACTGAGTCGTCCGTATGAGACGTGGTTAAGATTCTTGAGCCATTCAAAATATGATACAGTTACACCACCGGAGTTAATATACCTTAATAACTTATGACTAAAATGTATCTTGTCCACAGTTATGAGACGAAAAACCTACATATCAGGAATGATAAGGCAATTGCCACGTTCTAGAAGGATTTTGTCAGCAGCAGGTGTTGTTGGTCCATTGGCAGCCTCGGCGATAATCTATGGTAAGTCTCCGATTTTCAAAAAGTCTTTGGAAAATTAATCTACAAGAAGCACCTTAGCTTGGATTCTGTTGGCATTCTCTTTGTGGATAGCCTTTTCACATGCAGCGGGTACAAGAATGTCACAGGCTTCATAGATAAGATCGCCGAACGGCTCAAAATTTTTTGCTCCAGGGAAGTTCTGGAAATACTGGCTGTACGGGAGCATGTCGGAAAACAACTGGAAAGTGATTTAGAATAAACAACAAACTTTGATGCTTCCTGTCTGGTCTCTCCAGTCCTCAAGCTCCTTTGGGTGGATTCCTGAAGGGTTGTAGATAGCGCAATCCCATTCTTGGATTCCTATCACTTTTGATCCTGCCCTAGAGACTCACGAATCCATGTAGGGAAATGAGCAAGATAAACACACGCTCGATGCATTTTATAGTAATATTCAGAACCTGTGAAGATATCGCATTGTATGAAGTCCCACATTACCGAATCCTTGAATAATGACAGTCTTGTCAACCAAGCCAAGTGTGAGACCAATCTAGAAATAGCGGTTCAAAAACCTGCTGATGTATCTCACACAAATATGACATAGATAAACACAGGGCCAAGTTGCAAATTTGGACAATTTGAAAAAGTGCAGGTTACTGTGAGACAAGAATATGCTTATTTGCCCAAAAGAAATGTAATACTATATAAAGCTATAAAAACAAAAGAGACAAATATTTGTTTTAATCAGTCACGTTCTATCCTCCTGAATTTGATTATAGTGTTTCTCCGTCGTTCACCTTTTCCATGTACTCTTCCTCCTTAGTAAATACTGCAAGCCCCTTCCAAACACCGCGACCTGTAGCAGAAACACGTCCGTGAATGCCACCAGCAACGATAGGCTTTCCAGTGATGCATGCAGATGCGTCCTAACTACGATACTTTAAAAACTAGGACATAATAACGAATTGCGAAATTCTGAGAGAAAAACGAGATACTCTGTCAGGCTTACTCTGTCAAGATGTCCTATTGTTTGACTATATGTGTCAGCAATCCAACCCATTTCACGTTCTCCAGTTCCCATGTCGGGGGCTGGCACGTCTACACCAGGACCTAAGAAACCCTGAAAATTAAGGTTCAGATCTGAATCAGATGAATTTCTTCAGCTATTTGACTTTTTTGTCACATGTTATGCGATTGTCTTGATACCTATAGTTATAACAGGTTCATTAACACACTCGCGACGACGTCACTTATATGTACGTCATTTGTAATGGGTCACAGTGGCCGGTATGGCATCTACTGAGGTCGTTATATGTCCAGGAGTTCCATCCATCCTATGGATAAACATTCCTTGCAGATCACCTACAACTTCATTAAATACCGACAGCAGTATGACTGCATAGTGGACGAGCTTTTATCTTGATTACATACAAGAATTGTATATGCACCGAAAACATGGGAGGATGTAAACAAGAACGTAGGGCATACGATAAGAGAAGCGTAGAAAGAGAAGAAAAAAAACCAAATAATTGGGCCCAGTTTTCAAATCGCATGACATAGGCCGGTATCACTTCCACCGAAAGCACAGCGCAAAAAATTAGGCGTTGTTGAGAATGTGTTAGACACCAGTAATCGGGCACAACAGCAATTTAACGACCTACGGGTAGCGTTAATATATGCCACTATATACGCTTTTAAATACGTGTTCAGGACACAAAAATATCATAACAGGTAGTGAGGCCAGTATTCGTGCGAATGGCAATGGCAAGACGAAAAGAGAAAACAACATTATAGAGATAAACGTCGACAAGCTTAGTAGAATAAGCTAGAAAAAGATAAAGCTCTCGGCGTTGATCAATTCCTGAGCGATGCGCCATGCATTCGACTTCATCAAGTATCGTTGGAAATGACTGAATGCATATCTGGCCTTTACAATGACTCGCGGTCGCCTACCGTTGCAACGAGCCAGTGCTGCTATCCTCCCAAATAAGCCTGTTATCAATTTGCCGACCACGAAAGAATAGAAGGCTTGGCGAGCATGAGGCGCGGGGATCGACTCCATGTGCATTGCAGAGCTCCTCTAACCACTGCGCCTACACGCGCTCCGCACCAAAATTAAAAAGAGTCGAAAATTATTGCACATGTGTATAACAACTATTGCGATCTGCAATCCTATTGTGTATAAGAAAAGGCAAAACCAAGCAATATTTCAAATCAAACAGTGTCCCCCGATGTTGCCGTATATTCACCACGTTACACTTCTAAGGACCATATCAAATCGGCAAAGAAAAAGATAATATGAAAGCAGCATCGTTTATGACAGCTTTTATAGTGATTATGGCACGTATAGTACTCATCAACTTTTCTCAAAAGTAGTATATCGCAAGAGCAAGACGGTGCGTGTAGCGTGGTGGTCGGAGGCTCCTGCAATACACATAAACCCCCCGCGGGGCCAATGCCTCACCAAGCCCTCCATCCCTCCGGGGTTAGCAAATTGGTACCAGACCTGTCTGGGATGATAGCTGGCTCGATATATCGGTAAGCCACCGCGAGTCATTGTAAAGGGAAGATATGCATTCAACTACCTCCAAATGGTGCTTAATGAAGCCGAATGCATAGCGTATCCTTCAGGGATTAATCAACGCCGAGAGTTTTATTCTTTTATCCTTTTAGTACATCGCCAGAAAAGCTCTTAAAAATAAGTGGGAAAAATAAGAATATGACGACGCTTACAGACGTCCTTATCATGTATGAATTGAGGGACCTTATATGTACTTTTAAACCATACCACTTGTGAAGGACTCCTGAGGCATTTTTGAAAGTATGAAAAAATTTAAAAAACTGATAAGAAGCAAAAGTACTGAGAAGTACTTACCTTCTTCGCGAATTCGATGGCAATATATATACATATATATATATAATATGGATTTGATCTGCCTACTCGCGTCTACCATCCACGAAGCTTTCCCAGCATTTTCTTTGTGCGTGTGGCCTCAACTGCTGCTTGATGACGTTCCCGTCGCCGTCACGAATACTGTTGAATGCTGCACCACACAACTCTCCCTAGAGGCCTGGGCTAGCCCTACTTAGCCGCTCCCGCACAGATTAGAGAGAGTGGGCTTGCCCAGAAGAGTCTGGTAGAAATTTCCCGACCGCGGAAGGATAAGAGGTTCGCCAGTGCCGGGCCGAAGTCGAACAAGCGTTTGTGTAGGTCGGGCCATTGGCGTAATAGACGGGATGTTTCACTGCAGTATTACTGCTAAATAGTAATTTGCAAAAAAAGTTGAAATATAACTTTAATGAAGCTGAGATATTTGCAAAACAAATTTCAAATCAAACAGTGTCCCCCGATGTTGCCGTATATTCACCACGTTACACTTCTAAGGACCATATCAAATCGGCAAAGAAAAAGATAATATGAAAGCAGCATCGTTTATGACAGCTTTTATAGTGATTATGGCACGTATAGTACTCATCAACTTTTCTCAAAAGTAGTATATCGCAAGAGCAAGACGGTGCGTGTAGCGTGGTGGTCGGAGGCTCCTGCAATACACATAAACCCCCCGCGGGGCCAATGCCTCACCAAGCCCTCCATCCCTCCGGGGTTAGCAAATTGGTACCAGACCTGTCTGGGATGATAGCTGGCTCGATATATCGGTAAGCCACCGCGAGTCATTGTAAAGGGAAGATATGCATTCAACTACCTCCAAATGGTGCTTAATGAAGCCGAATGCATAGCGTATCCTTCAGGGATTAATCAACGCCGAGAGTTTTATTCTTTTATCCTTTTAGTACATCGCCAGAAAAGCTCTTAAAAATAAGTGGGAAAAATAAGAATATGACGACGCTTACAGACGTCCTTATCATGTATGAATTGAGGGACCTTATATGTACTTTTAAACCATACCACTTGTGAAGGACTCCTGAGGCATTTTTGAAAGTATGAAAAAATTTAAAAAACTGATAAGAAGCAAAAGTACTGAGAAGTACTTACCTTCTTCGCGAATTCGATGGCAATACGACGTGTGATCTTCTCGATTTCGTAGTCCGTGTACATTTTCGGGTCAATTTTCACTCCTCCCTTTGCTCCTCCAAACGGGACATCGACAACAGCGCATTTGTATGTCATCAATGCGGACAAGGCTTTCACCTAAACCGCTGAAAACGTGGGAAAAACCGAACTCGAGATTACAACAGAAAACACACCTCATCTTCGCAAACATCCAGAGAATAACGAATTCCACCCTTCGTTGGAGTTCGGTGCTCAGAGTGCTGCGAACGCCATGCTTCTATAACTTCGAATTCTCCATTATCTCGACGAATAGGGAATGTGATATACAAAACCTCAATAGAACATGGAATAGAACATTTGCCACGCCAAATCAGAAGTATTGATTGAAATGATTACTTTGTTGACAGGCTTGATAGCCTTCAAAATTCCACTAACAAGATTCTTCTTGTCCTTGACACTCATCGAATTGGACTTCATTTCTTCGACCAACTTCGGTTCAATTACAGTCGCTCCTTTGTCGAAGTAATAGTCAACCATCTAGAAAGCGTTTCCGTTCCCCAGTGGAAAACAGATTGAGAACATTAGAAAGAAACATACCTTGTAGAAGGACGGATTGCTTTGCTCATCCATAGGCTTCTGGTCATCAATGACTTGAGCGTGAGCATCCATTTGGGCCGATGCGAAGGCACGTCTGAACACCAGACGGCCCGAAGTACGTGCCAAAGTACTCAACATCGTCTGAAGAAGGGAACCTCAGGAATAATAGGGCACTTGGAAGAGTGAAGTTCAATAATACACGGCAAAAGATAGTGGAAAAATAAAACTACTTAAGAACAAAAAGGTGTATCAAAATCCCGCTGTTGGGCGATTGCTGATGGCAAAAGATCGATAGAACTAGCTGAGAGACAGGCGAAACGAATGACCCGCATGGTGTGGTGGTGAGAGCGTTACTCCCCGGAAAGGACAATAGCGCGTTCGTTCCCCACCATAGACACCTGCGGCCCAGAGTTTTGCAAATATCTCAGCTTCATTAAAGTTATATTTCGCAATATACCCTGCCATCAAAAACAGTAGGCAGTAAACAAAAACGGTTAAAAGTTGTTCATTCATTATTCAGTATTCAAATACGCAGTGTTGGTGGTGCTAATATGTGCACGACCCTTCGACGCTCCAAAAATCCGGAAGAATTCGACAAAGGTATGGCAACACACTAGACTAGCACCAGAATATAGCGCGTTGGAATGCCCTTACGGAAGCGGAAAAGCGGATCATGAAAACCAATCAATATCTGGTTGTGAACGTTGTTATCACAGTTCTGAACGGCTGAAATCAATATGGTATGCTCGCATGTACACCATTCAAAATATCGCCAACATACTAGCTGTTGGCATCGTACGCGGACTGAATGCGACATCAACACAGGGCCTGCGCGACGACGACAGGGGACGGGCATGAGCGAGTGGGGAAGGGAAGCGGTCGGGGGCATCGCTTGGAACATATCAATCAACGTGGGAAACTGGGCACGTCGAGTTCACTACGACCCCGACCGGCCAGAGATCATTCATTCATCGATCGCGCCCGAGTTGAACAGCTCCGATGACGACGGTGAATCTGAGTCGTCAGTCAGTTTGCACACTGTGAAAAAGCTCGTTGGATTCCAGTTCGTCAATGCTTACAGGCGTTCTAGGGAGCCTTGGTTTCCTATATGCCTTTTTTGAGGTTGTTTTTGCATACAGATAACTGGTTTTGTTCTACGTCGTGTCTTTGTTCTACACAGTGATCCCTTTCGCGAGCACGGATAATTCCAAATGGCCCGCGCCACCACCGGGCCAAGCCTTGTCGGGGCGCGATTTCAGTGCGCATTGAAACCAATATGCATGATCAGTAGGGTCCGTCAGTGTACACATTGAAATCAGTGCCCGAGATCGTGAAAGGATTAGATACGATGCATATTTTTTTTTCTCAATACAATGCATTTACTTACTTCATACGTCATCATAGTTCTCGGATTTCTACCTCTGAGGTGATCATGTCTTATTTGAATTAATGTAACTCAGTAAAATTAACAACCCGTGGGTGCGACCATAACTAGTTAGTCTGATGACTGAGAGAAACAACAGTGTAGGTTTATGTGGTTTCTATCTGGGGAGTAGCACTCGGCTTTGAAGTAAAAACGCTTTGTACCGGTTTAATTATTGGAAGTGTCGAATAGGATTGTTTATGATTGTCGCGCCGATGGTTACTCGTTTTTAGTCTTATTATTTTTGTATATTAAAAATTATGCGTCCTATTCAACATATGTCCTTCCAACAGTTTAGCGCCTCATAGTGGCTGAGAGGTGTTTCTGATGTAGGGCTGCGATATTTAGCAGGGGATTCATCCTCATAGCAGGGAATCCCAAGCTGGGAAGGAGTTCAGTGTTTCCATTAGGAAGCACAGCTAAGAGTAAACTAATACCAGAATCCACCACTGTCCTGGTATGAAACTAGTCGCTTGGTGGTGAATCTCGCTCTGATCCACAAGGGCGGCGGTTGTCTATAGTGGGGACGACCCGGGGCAGATTTCGGCTATGCTGACGTCGGAACTCCAGGGAACCACAATGGCTAAGCCAGCAAAACTCCGAAAAACTGGAAATGATGCTGGGGCTCGCACAGTGAAGACGAACCATCCAAGTATCCAAGTATGTAAGTATTCAACACATGTTGATCACCCTAACGGCTCTAGCTACCTCTCAACAGAATTGATGTTATGTGAGCTCGTTAAAGATAAGAAGCAATTCTGTATAGCAAATGCTAAATGAAAAATGTATAGTCACCAGTAATTTCTCTGAACGCTTTTGCAAGAATGATTTTGCAGTAACAGTCTTTTCACATTTTTTTTCACTTTCGTACCTATATACTTACTGACTTATCAGCAAGTTAGCATTTCTATCCTTCCACACAAATCTGGCACCAATTTCGTGATCACGGAGAGAGGAAGGGCCGGTTACCTCGCGGGGCGGGATTGAACCACCGGCCCAATGTGTCTACTGCTAGATAACTCTGATGACTGCGATACGGTCGCTCTTGTTATCGTTGATTATTTATCACCCAACCTTTAAAACTCTGTAGTTACATGTGCATGGGTATAGAATGAGAACGTCGGAAGCAGAAGGCTTCTTCCCCTAAGCAGCAGAACATTGAACATTGATAAGATACACGTTCTCTCGGTACGAGTTCTTTTGAGGCTCCATGAATCCAGATGAAAAACTGGCAGTGCTTTCGTTGGAGTGTAAAAACTAAAAAGCTCTAGGCATTGATCAGTCTTTAAGGGATGCGCCATTCATTCGACTTCATTAAGTATCGTTGAATGTGCCTAAATGCATATCTGGCCTTTACAGTAGCTCTTGGTGGCCTGCCGATGTATCGAGTCAATGGTCCTACCTTTCCAGACAAGTCTGGTATCAATTTGCCGATCCCGCAGAAATGGAAGGCTTGATGGGCTAGCTGCGTGGGGATCGATTCCACGTGTGTGTCGCAGTGGCGCCTACAACCACTGCGCCACATGGGCCGTTGGAGTGTAGTAGGACGAAATTATCCTAGCTAGAAAAACTGAGTTAGGACTAGCATATGCTGTGTTACAACTTGTTACTTATTTGACATAGTTGTATTTTTATTCCTAACAAACAAAGCATAAATGTTTACTCCAGCGTTTGAAAGGCTCAATTAAGAATTCAGCCTCGTAGCCAATTTTACAACTGATATCATTCATCAATCGTGTTGATAGTGAAACTGTGACAGTGATAAGTTTACTTGAGAAAGGAATGCAATCGAGCATTCTATGCTTCAGCAGACAAAACGTCTAGGAAAACACTGCCTACCATAGAAAAAGACATCACATGCATTGAAACCAAGCCATACTATTCAAGGCATCATCCCAAACACGCATGCACTAAGATCAGTGCATACGGTCGCGAATGTGTCGGTGGGCACTCCATTTTACGCAGTTTTTATCTATGTGAAAATCAACGGAATGTGTGGCACTCTACGGATCTTATCGCTTTTTTACTGAAGAACGTTTTCGACTAGAGACCATTTTGCGATAAGCGCAGTACGCTTCTTCTCTCACATGACTTAAATGTTAGTCATTAATGAGTTTCTTCTGGACCGATAGGGAAAACGCTACTGCAGAATTAGCCGTACGGGAATGCATGGTCTATTTCACCGGGATTGATATGCTTGATCACACTGATTTTCCAGCACCGCTAGTTTATTTGACGTAATGAGCGCGGTCGGGAGCTTGTGTGGTGCAGTGGTGGGAGGCGCACGCGTAGAATGGATCCCCGCGCCCATGGCCCACCAAGCCTTCCATTCTTATGGGGTCGGCAAATTGGTACCAGACTTCTCTGGGGGGATAGCAGCATTGGCTCGATACAACGGTAGGTCACCGCGAGTCATTGTAATGGCTAGATATGCATTCATTCACCTCCAAACGATGCTCAATAAAGTAGAATGCATGGCGCATTCCTCAGGGATTGATCAACGCCGAGTTTTATCCTTTTTTAGCGAACGCGGTCATCTTTACTATTTCATTGCAATTATGGATGCAGTTATTTTTTATTCTCTACTACAGTGCACGAAACTAGTGGTGCAGTGGTAGCTCATATATAGCACATTGACGACGATGCAAGTAGTACATGGTTTAATTGACTGTTGGTAGTGTATGTAGGTTTAAGTGGTTAGGGCAATTTAGGTTTGGGCTAGAGCTGAGCTCGGCGACATACCCGTGGCTCGTTGCTACGAAAAAGAAAAACTGAAAATGGAAGGTCTCATACAAAAATTTCGATTTTCTGTTCCTCGAATGATTCCTGAACTTTGAGAGTACATATGGCGTACTGTAGAAAGGAGTAAAACGAAGACAATTTGCTACTTTCTTAATAAGCACACAAGTGGTTACATGCTATCAATTAACGTTTCGGCGAATGTTGCCTTCTTCAATGCCTGGAAAGGTCAAGTTAACGGCAATCTAGTCAACGAAACACCATAACTCTAACAGAAAACCCACTATACCCACTTTTCAATCGCATTGGGAATAAGACAGCTTCATGACACACTCACTCCTCTCAATGAGTTTTGCGCTGAGTACTCCACCTAGAGACAACTGTGAAAAGTTCAAATGAATGGGTACTGTCTACTGTCTGAATAGCTACTGTCATGTTAAAGAAAGTACCAGTTTGAGATATTGTATGAGATGTCGCTTCATAACGGAGCGTTCCTCCTTGCAGTTCATTTCTTAATTCCTGGGATACATCCAGAATACCTCGGTAGTTCTACGCGCAGAAGTTTTATCTGTGTGAAGATGATAACTTATATTTGATAATGCTCCCGTGAAATATCTGTGTTCTATTCGCCCCTGATGGAGCATTTTGTTCGGCTGTACGCTTACCGCATAAGTTTTCTTTTGTACGGCCGCACAGTTCCCCACTGGTTTCCTCGCTGTATTCGTCCTCGAACGCTTTACAAGAGATCAGGTACATTATACCCGAACTCGTGCAACCACCGTCTCTACCGTTTTAGTAGATTATTTAATTTTGCAAAGTGAACGTGAAATTCGAACATTGAACTTGGACGGTAGGCGTAAAGTTAGACAAAATACTCCACTGAGTGCATATGGAACGCAGAGATAACGAAGAATATTTTGAAGTAGAATTCACTATTCTTCAATGGGAATCTAAAACTTCTACGCATAAAACCCTCGAAGCATTCCGGATAAGTTCCATGGTCCCAAAAATGAATCGCGGAAGGAGTACCTTGTGATTACACTACCACACAATATCTCAGAGTGATATTTTGAAGTGAGATGGGCTAACTACAAATGTGAGTTCTGTGCTGTTGGTGTCCACATGGAATACTCACTGGAAGACTCATAGAGGGCGTGAGGGTGTTATTTTATCTACAATGCGATTGAAATCTATGTATCTCGCGACTGAATAAAGATCATGTTATGGTGTATATTCAGTGCATAAATGAGGATTATTAAAGGGACCACTGGTTGCTGATCAGCGATGGCACCCGTGTGAGAACGACAGTAAACCCCTCTTCTTCACTAGGCTGATCTTCATTCGCTCACGAAACATAACGCTGCTGTATTTGACGGCGACGCGACATCGCATACTTTCCCTTCGTAATTGCAGTTCACACGGGTCGAGGTCTTGTCGTTTCTTTTCCAGATCAAACTCCAGCTTCATCACCGGCGATTTTTCGACTTGCGACGGTTTGTACTGTAGACATCTAAAATTGAAAGGTTGACAGACTGGCGAGAGAGGAGTTCACAGAACATTTGTATTTCTGAAAGGACCTGTGCTATGTACTCTAACAATATTACAAATTGCTTATAATACAACTGAAGAAGGAAATACTGTGTGATATGAAGGAATCGAGGGTGCTTGCAAGCGTGGAGAGATGTTGGTTAAAAAGGAAGGGGAGTTCAATGGTTGTATTAGAATTTTTCAAAGATATAAATTCGTTGCAAGCCCTCGAACATATCCTTGAGTTCAAAATTTATAATTCCTATTATAAAGCCCGTTGTAGGACAGTCTAAACATGAAGGAGAAAGGAAGCACCTAATACGAATTTACAGCTGAAAGTTTAGTAGAAAACTTTTGTCAACAACAAGGACGTAAAGGGCATCAAGAGCTCGTGTACCTCAGTGGTTAGAGGCGTCCTGCAATACACTTGGTTACATACCGCCTCCCAGACTCACCAAGCTTTCCATTTCTCCGGGATCGATAAATCTGTACCAGATTTATCTGAGAAGATAGCATCACTGGCTCAATACATCGGTAGGCCACCGCGAGTGAAAGTATGGGGCCAGATATGCATTAAATCAAAATCTCAAAGGATAATTGGTAATGTCGAATACACGGCGTATCCTTCAAAGATCCATGAACGCCAATAGCTTTATCTTCTGTCGTCTTCAAAAGATGTCATGTTTTTACAAAAATGCTTTACTTTGCTTCATTTTACTTGACGTGATGTTCGCCAGTGTGCGCATCAGTGAAAGAAACGAGGAACGCATACCGCTCGATGTCGTTTTGGTAACTGGTGGCAGTTGGCAGCAATCTCGATTTCCTCAGCAAAATCGTTTCCACACTTGAATTCTGAAAATTGATAGTGGAAAGTGAACTGAATGGAAATGGTTTGAAAATATTGAAAGGTCGATTTCAACAATCACTAGGTTCTTGCAGGCGGCTTCAGTAATTTTTGTAGATTAAGCGATTGGTTGGTTTGATATGGGCTGATCGATGTTCGTGAGGTGTTCCATTCCAAGTGGATTTAAGTCTATGCGACTAGCAAGACCTAAATCGCAAGAAATAATTCCCGCGGACCTCCTATTCCGACTATTGAAACTCTGAAGAAGGCGAAAGAGATGTTATCCACAGTGAAATGCTTTTTTTACAACCTGGTGTGCGCTCGTAATATAACGAGATCCCGCCGATCATTAGAACATACATGAAACAGCTTAGCATCTCTTTTGAAGCTTAGCTTAGTTTAAAAAGCTCAGCAAACTGGTCTCCGGGAGATGGGAAGCCTGGTTAACTCGGAAAGTAAGATCGATTCCACGTATATATTGCAGAGGACCTCCAATCAGTGCGCAACGTCTTTTTTAGAAAACATCCAGCATAAAATTAACTCTTTTAGTATTTGAAGCCCCATTAAAACTTCCCCAAAGCCGATGTGTCAATAGATCTCTAGTCTCACAGTTATTTAAAAAGAACGCTGAATATTGAATTACCCAAGCTACTGCTCTACTTAAGAGCAACAAAACATCAGCAAAAACTGAGTGATGAGCTAGTTGTAATACGGGCACTTTTTCCTAGAATCTTATGTTTTTCCTACTTTCGGTTAGCGTTTTACTAGATTCAAAAGTTCGGTAGTGATTATTGCTAGTAGGGGAATTTTTCTACCGTAACATTTTTTGGCGTACGTTTATAAATTAAAAGATTTATAGATGGATACAAAATGTATGGGATCTCACATTCGTTCTCCACGATCCGATGGATGAGCAATTCGTTAACTGCCCACGATGGATAAACATGTTTGAGGATCGCGTCTCTGAATAAGGAAACAATTCTACAAGAACTAAACACTAAACGACCGCCTTTTTTCAACATGAAAGGGGTCGCGTGCATTTATTTCAATGCATATCTTTTCTCGTGCTATTATTCCCCAGAGAGTTTATTACACATTTTTTCTTATATTCAATCCGTAGCTTATTCAACCCAGACGCTTCATTAGAGGAGATCCTTGTAAAGATATTTTTTACACCGAATAGTTTACGGAAAAACCTAGCAGAATTTTTCAATGCACACCGCGCTTGGCCAGAAATTAAGAGTGCTTGCACATGTGGTTAGAAGTCGACTAGGGAAGGATTTTAGTTGAAGAGAAATATGGAAGAAAAATGTCCTCTAAAAAGCCGAGAAGAAAGGTGAGGTTGAGTTCCCAATGGGTAGCTCATTTCAGACGTTTACTTTCTCTTTACCCACGTCGTTGATATGAGCTGTAGCATTGAGAAGTGTGGAACGCTATGCTGACAAACTACTATAAAATTTGAAGTTTTGGGCTCTCAAGGACAGAGAAAACAACTGGAAACGAAACATTATACTTTCATAATAAAGAATGAGGAGCTGGTCTTATTCGTTGCAAAAGTTCAATGCAACTGCGGTGAACGGCCTCTGTCTGCAGACAATCTTTTATTGTTCTTCTGAATCTTACAATCGACAGCCATCGACCATTGCTCGGTTATTGATTTTGGTGTCCGAATCTATTGATTTTCCCGCTTCATTAATAATCATATTTTGAATGGATTGCGTGCCACATGTAGATGATTTCCGAAAGGATTCCGTAGAATTCTCCAGGTGATCGATGGTTATTTCGCTCGCTACGCATGGGCCGATTGCACTTGTAACGAGTTTGTTTGCTAAGCATTGTGTAACACAATGTGGCTTCGTTATCAATATGTTTGTCAGAAGGTTACGGCGAAATGTTTGTCAACGAAATCACAGGCGAGTTATTCCTACAAAAAAATCAAACCGACAAAAGGCACATTCACTGACGAGGTTTCGTCACCTTCGAGAAAAATGGGACCATATGTTCCAAATTATTAAGAGTAGTTTGCTTATTCCTCTCTGAGACTATGATTCTGCTTTAGATGGTCAACTAAGAGGCATCGGCGCCTTGGTAGTGATCGTGCTAGTGATTCAGCCATAATGAAGAAATCGAATAGCACAAGAGCAGCAGAAGGGAAAGGATTGAATGCAAATACGACGTAGAATAGATGTAGGCGTTCTATTTTCAGTAGTCACTTTGGTAATTTCATTAATCATTAAAAAAATGAAGGATAAAAAAAAGGTCTTGGCGTTGATGAATCCCTGAGAAAGTCGCCATGCATTCGGCTGCATCAAGCATCGTCAGAGGTGATTGAATGCATGTCTGGCCTATACAACGACTAGAATGGCCTATCGATGTATCGAGTCAGTGCTGCTATCCTCCAGAACAGGTCTGGTATCATTCTACCGATCCCGGATGGATTAAGGGCTTGGTAACCTTGGCGTGCAGGATCGGACACATGTGTATTGCAGGGTGTGTCTAACCATTGCGCTACGTGCGCCTTAATGAACCATGGCATCGAGCATTGTTGACTTAGCGGGTATAGGTTTTTATGTGCTCAACACAAAAAACTGTTCCGCTAAGGAGTGGACAGAGAAGAGTAGAGTGATGTGGAAAAGACAGGAAGTTTTTCTGAGGAAATTTCAAAAGGGGTAATACATAAATAAAATAGTGCCACATTGAGTGAATTCGAGTACAGTGAAGTGTTAAACAAAATATCTACCGACCATATGAAATTGAAAGCACACGTTACTCAAAAATTGGAATTTTAAACTGATCTGAAATTAGATAGTATCACTATGTTTACTTTCTATTTTCTACCAACTATAATTTTCACGGCGGCGTATTATGCGAACTACGACCACGGCGATGCTGAGATATTTGCAAAACTCCGGACCGCGGTGGAAAACGCACAAGCAGGAACATCACCGGCCTGACAGGAACAATTCAGAATGGACGGAGAAGAGAATCCCGAATAAGAATATGTTTGTTCCTATAAGCCAACGAAACCCACTGGCCTACCCCTGAAAAGTAAAAGCGGCGGAGGAATGATAATGTAGGTAACCACCATTAAATACACGTGATTTTCTTGTAAAACACGGCCCATACCCTCAAACTCTCAGTTGTATAATCTAAGAAGTCGCTCGCGTCCTAGAAGAGTAGTATTGGTTTACGAGGCAACTAAGTTCCTTCCCATCCATAGTGACAGGTTTTGTAACGTAGATTGGAGAACGTCCAAATAGTTCTGTCCGAGATTTCTGCGTTCGATTAGCACTTCGATAAGGAGAGAAGACGGCAAATCTTCAAGCCGCAAAAGGGCTTAAACAGCAAACACCCAAACTTCTGAATGGACGACAGATGCATGACAAGTAATCGAACAGAGGAAGTACTAGGGCTCATCTAAGCATAAGGTTTTCTTAACTGGGTTCAATGCCGATGTGGGTGGTTCCCCAGATCGATCCCGTCGGTGAGTGATTGCTGATGGCACTGGTCGATAGAACTAGCTGAGAAGCAGACGAAACGAACGACCCGCATGGTGCCGTGGTGAACGCGTTAGCTTCCGGAAAAGGTAATAGCGCGTTCGTTCTCCATCGCACACGCATGCGGTCCGGAGCTTTGAAATTATCTCAGCATCATTGTGATTGTACTAGACGGTATTTTAGAAATACCACGTCTACTACTAGAACGCTAAGGCAACGCCTGTTGTACAAGTTCATCAAGTCTGCAATGTTTCAAGTTCTCTACATATTAGAAAATTATCGCCATTTCTTGAGAAAGGAAGCGACATTGTCAGGATTGTGTCAAAAGAAGCGAAGCTATCGGCTTCGTTGAGAAGGCACATGTTCCCTGTAATTTTCTGGTTTCTTTTGTTTCCCAAATTCCTAAGTACCGTGGATTTCATAGACGCAATAATAATGATCGCCTTACCCGGCTGTCTCCATGAATGATGCGTGTTTGAAGCGAATCGTCGCGATGTCGCTCATGGTGACTCGCCGCGACGTCGGCGCGAATCGCAGCCAGCAATCGGCGAACGCGGCGATCTGCGACGCGAGGTGTGACTGTGCTCGCAGCAGCAGACGATCCGATGCCAGCGACGATCTACAACGGGAACGCATTACACATTCGGACTTATTTGAGGTGGAAACGATCCAAAAGTTGAATTCAGAAGTCATACCGATATGATGAATACTGGTCTAAAGAGAATGGGAAGTATTTTCCTGGATTATTGCGTTAGTAAGAGATTAGTATAAAAGCTTACGAAAACGAGCGGCTGTTAACAACCGACTCGAATAAATCTGGATGTGAAGAAGACGAAGATAACAAACGAAACGTTAGCCGAATAAAAATAGTTGTCAACCTCGTTTCAGCGTAATAATCCGAGGAAGTACTGATTATTTATGCCGAGATTAAATGAAAATCGGTTTTTAGAACTACTGGGAGGCAAAGGGATAAATAAAGCTCTCGGCGTTGATCAGTTTTTGAGCGATGCGCCATGCATTAGATTTCATCAAGTATCGTTGGAGGTGACTGAGTCCATATCTGGTCTTCACAATGACTCGCTGTGGTCTATCGATGTATCGAGCCAGTGCCGCTATCCTCCCAGAGAAATCTGGTACCAATTTGCCGACCCTGGAAGGATGGAAGACTTGGTGAGCTTGGGGCCCCGGGATCGATCCCATGTGTATCACAGGTCTCCTCCGACCACTGCGCCGCACGCTTCCATGCGAATGATTGGTAACTTCTCAAAAAGTAGTAAGAAGATTTTATGGCGAGACATTTATTTTCCACTTCGAAAGTCATTGTAACAGTTGATGTGATTTTGTTCTCAATGATTTCCGACAGACAGCTAACGGATGGCGCGGTACACTGTTCGCTGCGGACCAACCAGACTTCTACCTAATCACATTGACCACGAAGAAATGGCAGTTCAGTTGGTTAGGATAGATGGATAGCGGTTGTTTGTGAAAGAGATGCTTCTTTGCTGAACCACTTTCGATCTATTCCCAATTATTCTGCAGGTAAAAGACCTCTTTTCACTAAAACACTGCTGAAATCTAAGTGATGAATATTCATTTCGACAACCTCAATTGTATATATATATATGTATGTGTGTGTTTTTGATATATCAAGATATATATATATATGTGTTTTCGATATATCAACAATTTAGAAGAATATCGGAAAGAAAAAACGACAGACTTGTCGGTAAGCAGTGGCCAAGGTACGATCTCCAACATGTCTTTATACGGAGCAGTTTCTTCGAACACTTCATCCGTCATGCTGCCAACGTAAACCACCATAATGTCATATCTTCGGCTTAAATAGAAGTCTCAATAGATCCGAGAACAAAATTCACACTGAAAATAGCCTCGAATTCTGAATTAACAGAAATGTATTTTCTGTATGCATTAGCTCATGTAGCGTAGTTCGTAGAGGTACCCTATGATGTCGATAGTTGTTTGTTCGATCCTCGTCCCAGCTGTGTATTCAATCATCTCTATGTGAAGTAAAACAACATGAAAAAATTAGTTAATTCTTAAGCTTGCTTACGTTTCCGACTTATTCTGAGGAATCAAAACCATCAGTGTAACATTTTCTGTCGTGCTTTTATAACGTGGGAGAAATATACAAGGGCTTAATTGCATTTAGTGTTGAAGTGTTGAACAATTCCATAGGAATTCACCATGCATTTGGGTCAATTCGTGACACCACAGAGGTTGGTTGAATCAATATTTGACCTCTACAAGGACAAGCGAAGGCCACCGACGTATGAGCTAGGTGTTTTATTCCTACGGACAAGTCTGGTACCAATTTGGTGACACTGGAGGGATGGACGACGTGCTGTGTGATTGGATCAACGGCCTTGTATTTACTGTGTGGTGCCCCTAACCATTGCTCTGCACAAACTCAATCGCTTTAATTAATGTATTCACACATGACAGGGTAACCAACCGGGTGTATTCAACATATAGCTGCCACTACGTAAAAGTTGAGCAACGGAATAAATTTGAGAACTGTGCTTGTTCTCTCCTCAGAACGTCGACAAATGCACTGTTAGACGTAGCCAAGCACTTTCATTACTGGGATAAGTATACCTGTAGTACTTGAGCAACGCATTGAAGGTGTTTCTGTCCTCGTAAAGCAAAGCATAAGCGAGGCAGACGACATTTTTATGGGGCGAAGAAAGCGATAACGGCTCAACCTGAACGTCTACGTGGTGTTATGCAACAGCATCGGAGCACAAATAAAGAAGGTCGATTATTCTCCAAAATAAGTGAGATATTTTACGGTTAGTTCGTTTCGTAGCCTGAAAACTTGGAATTTTCGAATTCAATCGAAAACCTGGTTTGTTCAACCAGTAGAAAGCGATCGCTTCTTGTGTGGAGCGACCTTGATCAGGCACAAATGCGGATATGGTGTAATTTTACAAAACTCGTCTTTCAACTTGCGATGTTCGGCGCAGGCAGTGGAAAGACGGGAAACTAGAATCCTAAGGAACAAAAACCACACTGAGTGATTTGCATATTCACCTCAATCTGATAACCCCGATATTCTGGAAAACGGAACAGTTAAAGGATAAATGGAAAGAACATTTCCCATCGCCCAACAAAATAGCATTTTGCCATTTATACTTCCACGTGCAGCAATGCTGCTAAGGTTATGGTAACCCAGTTGTACTTTTTTTTTCTAATCCACTGTTTTCCTGATGAGCAAGCACGAGCTCCACTCAGCACGGCTCTGAGGAAGGCCAAATGACCGAAACGTCGGTCATCGATTAACAAGAACAAGAACAACGACAACAATAACAACAACGACAACAACAGCAATAACTTATACCAACTCTAATCGTTGATTGGAAACATACCGATACTCGAAAGTCGTCGACATGTATGGCTATTTCCATTGGTTCAGTGGCCGACTCACAAATTCCGAACAGAACGTTAGGCAGCCCCAGATGAATCGTTCTAGAAATTCGAGAGCTTATTGTATATCTCCCAATTATGCTACGACGTGCTCAAAATGAAAGCTGTAGCTCTGACGTCATTCTCACCAACCGAATTGTGTTTTTGTAAAGCGAAGAAGCATTGCGCGTTTCACAAACAGTACCGCCTGGCATGGGACCATCATCAGAGTGAATAAGAAAGTATAGTGAACAGAGACCCCTAAACACAAAGAGCGAAACCATACTGCTGTTTTTTCTTTGGTTACCACAGATGCTCCTTAGTTAAAATACACCTGAAACACTTGTAATAAAGAAATTTTTTAAGCAAATCAATTGAATAGGTAAAAACAAGCAAAAACACATAGAGCGTTTGGCATTAATCAATTCTCAGTGGTGTTCCAAGCACTCCACTCCATTCGTAGCATCACAGAGGTGGTGGATTGCATATCCGGCCTACACAATGACTTTCAGTGGCTTTCCGATGTCAAGTCGATGTTTTTATCCTCCTCGACAAGCCTGGTGCTCCAGTTTATCGAGGCCGAACTGATGCAGGGCTTGGCTTTTCC
>MQTX01000041.1:965394-979865 GCA_009735665.1 Angiostrongylus cantonensis | reverse complement strand
TATATATATATATTTTGCAGCTCACCTTTAACGCTGCTCTACATCCCGCATATGTAGGTAAATCCGTACAAATTGTATGCAAGGAGACTTTTCTAGGAAAAATTTTTACAAGGCTGCTGAACATTCATACAACTTGGTAATGTAGATTGCTCAGAACTCTATGTCTTAGTGCTCGTATCGTGAAGTCACGAAAAATTCTAATATCCTTCAGTTGACAATCATTCCTCGATCTCAGAAACGAGGGTTTCCACGAAATAGTAACTCTTGAGAAGCCATTATTAGTCGAAAACTATCCAACAGTTATAATGATGCTGAGACACACTATTATGACTTTTTATTTACTGCCTTTTCACGTTTTCACGACAGGTTATTTGTGAAACAACTGCAATGATGCTGAGATATTTGGAAAACTCCGGACGACGTGTGTCAGCGAGAGATCGAAAACGATGTTACACTTTCTGGGGCTAACGCGTTCACCATCACACAATTCGGGTCCACCGTTTCGATTCACTCTTAGCCGTGTTTTATAGCTGCTATTAGCATTCAGTTGTCAACGGGATTGATCCGGGGAGCGCAAATCGGCATTGAACCCAATTAGGTTGGAGCTGTAGTATAATTCACAGTAAATTACGAAGTGATCACTTCTTATTTACTGCCCAGTTTTTTTCAAGGCATGGTATTGTGTGAAATATAACTAGAATAATGATGAAGTATTTGCAAAACTCCGGACGTCTGCTGTGGGGACCGAACGCGAGTATTACCTTTTCTTGGAGTTAACACGTTCGCCACCACATCATGTGGGACTTTCGGTGATTGATGTAACTGCTTATAGAACCTATAAAACGCGGTCGAGACAAAGGGGGAAAGAAAGGGTCGCATGTTGTGGTAGTGAAAGCGTTAGTCCCCGAAAAGGGTAGTGCCGGGTTCGTTCCCCAGGGCAGACACCTGCGGTTCGGCGTATTGCAATTGCCTCAGCATTACTGTTGATATGTTTCACATCATACCTTTCCATGAAAAAGAATAGGCAGTAAATAAAAATTAGCTGCATAGTAAGCGTATGTTTACTTCGGCGACTGCAGAACGGAAATTCACACCGCTGTGAAGGGAACTGAACTAACCCGGCGTATGTCGAATTGTAGTAGATAAGCGATACAATCTGTGCCTCCTGTTTAGAAGTGCGTTCCAATTCCTTAATCTCTAGAATACGTCGAATTTTCGAGAACAGCACATTTAACGATATACAGCACGAACAGAATATGAAGAGAACCATGGCGCGATCGTGAGTTCGAGTCCATCTCATGCCGGACACGCAACGAGTGCTTCTTGCTTTCACTGAAAACTTGGACGAGTTGAGCTATGTGGGCTAGTAAACGAGGGTTTCAAAAAAGTGGTCATCGATACATCATATAACGGATCATAAGGTGAGATACGGATCGAGTGCAGAACACAATCTCATGCGGAGATCAGCGCACGTTGGCGGTCGCCACTAAGTCATGTGAATCCTCAACGTGTACTTTCCAGTCACTTTAATGTAGGTCCCAATCCTAGTGATCAACAGTTCTAGTAAGTTATCTATCGCTAGCTTTTCACAAACTGAAAACTCTTCCAAAAAATAAATATTTCATCCCTCTTAAGCTTTGCCATCTTAAACCGGCGCACTTTTATTTTTCAGCGCCGAATTTAAGGAATAGGAATTAGGAAATTAAGAAAAAGGAAAAGGAAAAATTCAACTCGATCGAGCACCTTTATTCGTCCTTGCCAAGCAATAGACCTGCCCACTGTGATCCACTCATTTGATAGAGACGAGCCACGATAGCTACAATCAT
Source organism: Angiostrongylus cantonensis (assembly GCA_009735665.1). NCBI lineage: Eukaryota > Metazoa > Nematoda > Chromadorea > Rhabditida > Metastrongylidae > Angiostrongylus > Angiostrongylus cantonensis. The sequence goes on along the minus strand of MQTX01000041.1, from coordinate 978,039 downwards.
GTCTGTTGATTTTCTAGTGAGCTGCTCTGGAGGATTTGGTTCTCATAGATGTCCTGCTTCCCTTAAAATGCCTTGCCTTCAACAGGCAAATGGTTTCGTCCAGTCACTGCCCTTTTTCTCCTTAGGCGTTAACAATTCCTGGCAGAATTGCTGCAACAACGGTCTTCATTCTCATTTCGGTTTTCTAAAAAATTTCACAGTCTCTATACGTCTTCATTTGCTTGATTTGATTCTCAAATTTCTAATAACATGACAACGGGACCGTAGCGCAGTGGTCGAAGGCGTCCTGCAATACATATGAGATCGATCCTCGCGCCCGGGTCCATTAAGCCCTTCATCTTTCCGTGGTTGGCAAAATGGTGCCAAACTTGTCTAGGAGGGCAGCAGCACTGGCTCTATATATAGGTAGGCCACCGCAAGCCGTTCTATAGGCTAGATATGCATTAAGTCTCTTCCAACGATGTTTAGTAAAGTCTAATGGACGACGCAACGGATTTATATGATAAACAAATGAGGAGCATAGGGAAGCTGAACGGACAGGTAAATCCTATGCCATTGAAATCTTTGATAAGATCATCTCTGCTGTGAAAATAATGGTCCATTCGATTAATCTGCTTGAGTTGCTCTGCATGCTGTTGATTTGCTGTGAGGGACACGTCGAACTTGAAGATTGAGAGTTTCTGCCTACTTGATGTCAATGTTGTACTCAAGTTCTACGCCGAATTGTCTCCCAATGTGGAGAGAATCTCGTAGAACCTTAGAAACAAACCCCTACGGCAGACATAAACTAGGATTTTTTCAACTCTTTAGCAATATTTTGGAGAGATACCGACGATCGACGATGTCATCGGTGAGAGATACAACCGGTTCATTAAACCATTTTCTAATTGTGCAGAAGGTGCCTGTTTACAAAAACTCCTAGGCCGGCTCGTGAGCGTTCGGCCGCACATGTCACAAGTGGCTTCGTTTATGTCGAGATGTTACCAGTCACTAACGGCTCTTGTCCATTGGTTATCATTCGTACGCATTACGTGTCCGGCCCACCTTATCTTCGACTGTTTGACGTACAGAGCGGCATCTTTAATTTTTGATCTTTGACGCAAGTCAGAGCTTCGGATCCCATCCCTTACTTGTGTGAAACGGGATACTCCCACCGTCGTACTTTCGACTGCGCGTTCGATAACGCTGAGTGATCTTTCATCCTGCTTACATGGCGACCAGGTTGTTGACGCATACGTTAGGGCAGGAAGAACCGTTGAGTCCAAAAGGCAGACACGTAGTCGGGTGTTCTTTGTTCTCTACACTACATCCTCGATGCTCTTGCAACCTTCCCAAGCCGCTCGTTTCCTCCTTCTCAGCTCTGGTTGACGTACAGAGCGGCATCTTTAATTTTTGATCTTTGACGCAAGTCAGAGCTTCGGATCCCATCCCTTACTTGTGTGAAACGGGATACTCCCACCGTCGTACTTTCGACTGCGCGTTCGATAACGCTGAGTGATCTTTCATCCTGCTTACATGGCGACCAGGTTGTTGACGCATACGTTAGGGCAGGAAGAACCGTTGAGTCCAAAAGGCAGACACGTAGTCGGGTGTTCTTTGTTCTCTACACTACATCCTCGATGCTCTTGCAACCTTCCCAAGCCGCTCGTTTCCTCCTTCTCAGCTCTGGAGCTAAGTCGTGCAACATATTGATTTCCCGACCTAGATAGATATAACTGGAGCATTCGGAGATATTCGTTCCGTTCAGCGTGAATGGGGCAAATGAAACCAATCCGTTCTTCATGAACATCGTTTCCGCGAGATATAGTCGAAGACCTATCTTTCCACAGGCTTTATCAAAGTCGACAAGCATTCGTGTTTGGTTTTATGTGGACGATATCATCAGCAAAGCGAAGGTGATTTAACTGCCTACCATCGATTTTCACTCCCATATTATCCCATTCCAATGTTCGCATGACGTTCTGGAAGGTGGCGGTGAATCACTTTGGCGAGATTATATCGCTTTGCCTAACTCCTCTTTTGACGTCAACGTTAGTATCGTTGCAGAATGGTGACATCCTGGTTCTGAAATTTTTGTTCAGCTCGCGACGGATCTCTATGTACTGAGTAGGGACTACTTGAATATTAAGAGCTTCCATGACTGCTTCTATCTCAATTAAATCAAAGGCCTTCTCTAAGTCGATGAAAATGAGACAGAGCGGTCTTTTGTACTCTCGCGATACTTCAATGAGCCTTGTTATCGTGTGAAAAAGGTTCTTCAGATGTTCTGATTTATCCTGTCCGCACCTGGTGCGGTTCGATTTTTCACCGACAAAATGGCATGTTGGATTTCGGAAGGGAGAACCGGTGGAACAGCATATCCATCCTCTTTTATTTCATAAGACGGGAGATGGACACGGCTGTCGAAGAGATCTGAGTAGTAATCATGGATGATTTTCTCCATTGCCTTTCCGGACGCTGTTGTTGTTCCGTCTGGGCGTAGGAGTGCAATCATCTTGGCCTTGTAATTGGCGAAGCTTCGGCGGGCTTTACGAATGCTTTTCCCAGCCTCTGCAGCTCTGACCATTACTGCTGCTCTTCTCTCTTTGAGATCTTCTTTTATCGCCTATCTACATTGTTTTGCAAGTTCGGACGTTGGTAAGGACGATGCATTCAGACAGGTTATACTCTCGCGATACTTCAATGAGCCTTGTTATCGTGTGAAAAAGGTTCTTCAGATGTTCTGATTTATCCTGTCCGCACCTGGTGCGGTTCGATTTTTCACCGACAAAATGGCATGTTGGATTTCGGAAGGGAGAACCGGTGGAACAGCATATCCATCCTCTTTTATTTCATAAGACGGGAGATGGACACGGCTGTCGAAGAGATCTGAGTAGTAATCATGGATGATTTTCTCCATTGCCTTTCCGGACGCTGTTGTTGTTCCGTCTGGGCGTAGGAGTGCAATCATCTTGGCCTTGTAATTGGCGAAGCTTCGGCGGGCTTTACGAATGCTTTTCCCAGCCTCTGCAGCTCTGACCATTACTGCTGCTCTTCTCTCTTTGAGATCTTCTTTTATCGCCTATCTACATTGTTTTGCAAGTTCGGACGTTAGATCGCGGTTGCCTGCAGCTCGTGCGATTCCACGCTGGCGTATCATCTCGAGAGTTTCCTGAGACAGACGTCTCTTGGTGACTTTCGAACTCTCAGCTTTCATAGCGCTAACGTGAAGATGTTGAATGAGCCGATCGTATTCCTCGTCGATGTTATCGACAACGGCATCTTCCCAACAGAGGACTAATGAGTTGAATAAGCCGCAGTTTGTGGTGGTTCTGGGACTTCGGCTTTTGAATTTAGCTGCTTTTTCTCCTTTCCTCGAGAAATAGATTCTTGCACGAAGAAGACAGTGGTCTGATCCCATGCAGAGTTTTGGGAAAACAGCGACATCGGTTAGGCAAAACTTCCTATTTACTATGATGTGGTCTTTTTCGCTATGTTACTCTCCATTTGGAGACTCCCACGTCCAGCGTTGAGGGTGAGGCTTCTGGAATTGCGGGTTTCCATGGATGGTTTTGGTCGCCATGATAAACTCAGAGAGCCGCTCACCCTGTTCGTTCCATACTAATTCGTGGGTCCCAATGTGACGTTCCTCAGACGATCCCCTTGGTCCGATCTTGGCATTGAAATCTCCAATGATGACCTTGAAGAATGTATGGCCTTCTCTTTAGAACCTCTCCAAGTCCAGGTAGAAAGCTTCGACTTATTCTTCGTCATAGTTTGATGTTGGCGCTTAAACGACGAAGGTTGTCAAGGTCGCTAATGATTCACATCTTTTCAATCTTGATACGTCCGATTCGGGTTGTTAGCTGTTCGAATGAATCGATGCTCATGGACAAACTCGTGTTGACGAGAACGCCGCCACCGCCTACTCCCCTACTGTCGCATGTTCCGTAGGACAGTTTTTCTCCAGTGTCATAGACGGCGTTGAATGGGTGGCGTCGTCTCGTCTTGGCCAGGCCGATGACGTCGTACATTATCATTCTTGCTTGCACGAGTAAGTCTTCTATCGAGGACTCGGATGCAAGTGTACGTGCATTGTAGGTACAGAACGTCACCATAGTTCTTCGTGATCCAGGGATTTTCCATTCACCCTGAGATTTTGGCAGCCTCTCCGTACTCGTCCTACCCAATGCTGCGAAATTGGCTGCTCTTTCGGGGTCAGGGGAATGAGGTCCGTTTTTTTTACTGTGTTTAGAATTTTGATACCCGCGTATAGCTTGCTGAACTCTGAGCGTGGGTGCTGGATATACACACGAGTAGGTTGCCAGGCTCTCCCAGAGTGGACATGAAGCTTACCTGTTAGAGGCGACTCCTAGCCGCCTCCCATATACTTTCCTGACACTTGATTGCAGGCTTTTGGCCGAATGGACTCGTAGAATACAATCCGCATAAAGCGAGAGCGCACCCACACATGCGTGCTTGAATACGCCTAGCAAATACAGAAAGTATGTGCCAAATCGGCGCAGCAAAATCAGGGAGTCCATCTCCTGGATCCACTTGCGTTTCAGGGAAGCAAAGGTCGTTTTTGGTCCGCGATTAACCTCCTATCCGTCACCTGGGGACGCGCCACGTAGTTTCGCGACTAACCGGCTCGGGATCCCTTATATTAGGGAGATCCGTGGCCACTCCACTACCCTTTAAATAGTTGTCAGCGTTTTCTTTACCTTTCTTGACGTCAAATGGTCAGGATTATCCTAAAATATGCAGACCCTCCTGGATCGTTTGAGTAACGCATGTCCTAACAGCACGTACGTGGAGTACCTCGACGTCAACGTCCATTACATCAACGTATTGAACGACTCTGTAAGGCAGGCCATCCATGAGCTCATTATGCAATACGAAAGAGTAGTAGACATATACTTCTTGATTCAGAAGCTCATGGTTTTGTCAGTCAGAGTTAACTGCTTAGTACCTAGGTGGTCAGGGAAACACTACGTGGAAGTGAAAGGCAAAGGGGCAGCGACTAGCATCTAGACCGGACTCTCTAGTCATTTGCTCAACACGAGGAATAGATGGACAAATGCTTTGAATTACTAAGCCAACATTAAGAGTAGATAACTTTCATCTCGGCGAAACCAAAAAAATAAACGGGTGACTTCCTTTTTGAACGTTCATATCAACCTATCCGAGGTCGGCTATATTGCGAAATAGTATTGAGAGCCAAGTAACAAGAACACACGGGTTCATTACCTCTCTTCTCACACTTTACTCTCAAAAATGGGCTTCCGAGAAACATGCTTCGACCAAACACTCCACTAGGGGCGCATAGGATGCTGGAACATAACGAGAAGATTTTGAAGTAGGAGTCACTATCCTCACGAACGAATCGAAGACATCAGCGCGTAAAACTCTTGAAGCGTTTTGGATCAACTCCAAAAATCCAAAAATGAACCGCTAGAAGGAGTGTCTTGTCATCACGCGTGACCTGGCGCCATACCTCAGGCTAATCCAATGACCTGACACAGGCACGGTCCTCGCCCATGTAGTCGCCCTCTGTGCGGCTGGTATCTACCAACTTACTTAGGTACTTACAACAAATAAACGGTAGGTGTTTAAATGAAGCTGTTTCTTATGCGAATACAAATTTATTTGTTAAGTTTTATCTGCTGGGGTTATGAAAGTGTTTGGCTGAGTAGATCGCATCTCAATTTGACCTTTCCAGGCTCTGAAGAAGGCGAAACCGCCGAAACGTCAGCTGTTGTATCCTAATAAATTCTATAATAACAACCTCGTGTCTGCTTATTGAAATAAAACATCGAATTATCAATCAATGACGAGGTTAACAGAAAGTCGGTCTTGGGAATGCTTCGAACAGCAATCAGTATGTGCAGAGGAAGGCAGTGGAATGACGAATCCCTGAAGGTGGCGTGGAAAATAGCAATTTCAAATGGCCACGAAACGGGAGTTCCTCGGTATAAGTTTAGAGAAAAAACAAAGACTCTAAACTATAAGTATGACGGAGACAAAGATCTCGTTTAAATTGCGCTTTATTTCTAACTGTTGTGCTACACCAGCCCATAGGCCTAGTTGGCGCGCTTAAAGTTAAACAGAGCACTCCGCTAGGTACACTTGTGGACATAACAGAGAAGGCTTTAAAGTGAAAGTCAGTATTCTCGCAAGGGAATGTAAAAGACCAGCGTGAAAAAGTCTTGAACCTTTTTTGATAGTTCCAAAAATCCAAAAAAGCACCACAAAAGAAGTGCCTGGTAACCACTTATGACCCGTCGCTATATCTCAAACTGACTTTTTCTGGCCTGAGCCATGCACATTCCCCACCCATGTAAGACAGTTGGCAATTGGTCTTCAACATTAATTGGAAAGCATACAACGAACAAAATATACAAGTATGAAACATTTCTTTATCCAGGAGATCCCAACCAGATATGGATAACTGAGGGTGTTGGTTTCCTCAGCTATTGCCATTTCCATGTGAACACTGCGCGGTTGGTCTCCACATAACATATTAAGTGGAAGGCTCATAGAAAGCGGTGAGTATGCAAAGACTCTGTGTTCAATGTGATTGAAATTTTGGTTTAGCATTTTCTCTGTTTGGTTATGGAGGTGTTTGGCCATGTAGATTGCAGTCAACGTGACCTTTCCAGGCTCTGAAGAAGGCGAAATCCGCCGAAACGTCAGCTTGTACGTAAATAAATAAAGAAATAAAATAACACCTCGTGTTTGCTGAACAGAAGTAAAAAAAAATAGTGACTGTTCGGAAGAATTTGGTTAGTACGAGAATGAAATCCATGCATTGATTTTTTTTTCTGCTCGGATTACGAAAGTGTTAGGTTTCTGTAGATTGATTGCCTATCGATCTGACGTTTCTTGGCTATGAAGGAGGCGAAAGCTCCCAAACCTCAGCTGATTTTGAATAGATCTTGTTAACAACCTCGTATCTGCTTACGAAGAAAACACTGACTTACTGAACAAAATATTGAACATCTCTACAAACGAATTCACAAATATTAAAAAATTTCAGAAGGTTAGCACTGTGATTTCGACTATAGCCTCAGCTTAACTGATTTCAGTGCCAATTTATGCTCCCCAGATCAACCGATGGGTGATTGCTGATGGCAGCGCTAGCTAGAGAACTAGCTGAGAAAAACGCAGAGCAAGGGCCTCCGTGGCGTAGTGTGCATTGCATGAGCCCCGGAAAAGGAAATCGTGGTTCGATATGGCCCGATGTGCAACTTTTACGAATATCTCAGCATCGTTGTGGCTGTAATTCACATCGTACCTGCCGCTAAAAATTAGATTAGGCAGAATATGAGAAGTTAACATTTAAAAAAAACTTTATTAAATTAACCGTCGTTGTAGACATCGTTGAAAAATGCAACAATTACGGATAACGAGGCCAACGTGTCTCATTCGGCATTCAACGATTCGAAATCGCAAAGAACACCGTAACATTGTGAACAACACCTCACAACGAAGCTTCTACAATTCTAATGGAAAGCGAATGGAAAGTGGAAAGACGAAAGTAACCTATTATTACGCTATATGTTGAATACTTATCCTTCAATGTTCTCTTTTGTATAGAAACGTGAAGTCCATGGTTGTAACGTCAGACACGTCGCGATTTTCTACGGAAGTAACAGCATACCATACACTGGAACAAGCAGAGCCTCCTTTTCTCTCTTAGAGCAAATAAAAAAAAACATTAATATCTTTGAATACATTTGATGAGTGAAAAAATTTGGACAAACACACTTCGGGAACGGAAATTGGTATGAAAAGATTGTTTCTAAGAGGGCAAAATTTCATTACAGCTGTCCCATATAGATAGATGGCTGACTATACGCTTTATCTATCACACAGTGAAACGATGGAGATAAGACGCAAGAACTAAACTGCACTGATGCTCTGGCTAACTGCTTTCAACGAGAGTCCTACAGATACAGTTATTCAGAAATCACTCTACTGAATAATGTGCACTCCCAACGGTATATCGCCTTATCGTGGCTGGGTGGTGTTCCAGGGTGTCGGGCTGAGATGTACACCGGAGTTCATCTCCACAGCAGGCTCTCCCAAGCTGAAAAGTGTTCCGGCGTTTCTAACAGGAAGCCCAGCTAAGAGTAAACCAATACCAGGGCCTACCACCGTCCTGGTGTCATACTAGTCGCATGAGTCGCATGGTGGCAAATCTCCCTTTGATCCACAAGGGCGCCGATTTCCTGTGGTGTTGACGACCTGGGCCAGAGTTTGGCCAGGCTGACCTCGGAATTCCAGAAAAACACAATGCCAAACTAGAAAACTCCGAAAAATGGAGATTATTCTGGAGTCCGTATAATTAGTGAGGACGGGCCATCCAAGTATTCGAGTAAGACTGATGTCCACTCTCGAAGGCCGCGTAGATTGAAAAGAATGCGACGAGATATTTGAAAGTCAATGTCCACATTAAACAGAACTCAAATAAAATACTTTCAATTATATCATTTAAGAAGGTTACCGCTCTTCATTCTACTAGACTTACTTGGCAAAATGGCAGTACTGACTTGACACATCAGTAGGTCATCGCAAGTCACTGCATAGGCTAGATGTGTACTCAGCTATCTCTAACGATGATCGATGAAGTGGAATGCATTTTGCACTGACAATTGATCAAAGTCGAAAGTTCTACGCTTGAGCTATATATGCTGCTAGGCACTTGGACGAAGATAGGAAGCTCTCGGAACTGGATTTTCTTCACAACGCGTATCCTTCACATAAATTCGGTCCTTTGACAACTCATAGAGGAGTTATGTAACCTCGTAATTAGTGCATAACAACCATTAAATGGACGATCAAACATTCTTAAACATCTAGGACCAGCACCTCAGTAATGTGGGCGGCAAACAACCCGAAAACGAAACAAAAAAGATGTAATACGAAGATAAATAGAATAAGACACTTTCGACAAAGATAGTATACACTAGTTACCTGTTTTCCGTAGTTTTGGCCCACTTGACACACGGACTGTCCTGGGCATTGAAAGTTCTGATTGCATGAGCCAATCAGAACGCCTCCTAAACAAGAACACTGCTGTTGATGTGGAACTTGTCGAGGATATGGAGCTTGTGGAGGGTAAGGTGCTTGTGGTGGATGTGGAGCTTGTGGAGGATATGGTGCCTGTGGTGGATGTGGAGCCTGTGGAGGATATGGAACTTGTGGAGGATGTGGAGCTTGTAGAGGTGGTGGAACGTGCGGTCCAGCTTGAGGCACTGCTCCCGGCAAAGACGTTTGCGTGTCCCAAACGCACACCTAGGAAAGACATGTACATGAAACTTTACCGAACTGCAAGCACAACAGCCACACACCGGTTATCTTCATAGATTATTTTAAAGGAAGAATTTGGCCAATAGAATCAGTGAATTGAGGAGCATAGCTGAGGGAAAATAAAATTCACTACACTACGATTAATTTAAAAATTGAACTATTTGAAAACTGCAAAGCATAAGTTTGTTACAAGTAGAAAAAACGGTATGTCTTAATAAAAAAAATGCTATTATATTGCAACTGGAGATCAATAAGTGATCAATAGATCCAGGACAAATTTGAGTTATAGAGGAACTTAGAGCCTTCTAATCGTTTCCGTTTTTGGTCCATCATGACGAAAATCCAGCAAAAGACATAAAATACAAACAGTTTTCGATTACGTTGGTAAAGGCACTTATTAGCAAATACCTGTGCTTGGACATCAAACACGGTGGAAGGAGCACAGGGCATACGCTGCCATCGTCCACAAAACAAGTTCTTCGGAGCCGGTTGGCATTGTAAGTAATGAGATCGCGATTGTGGATCGGCGGCTAACGGGTCCACCATCCACGAACAGATGCCCTGGTACTGAGCTCCTTGCACTCCTTGTTGTACTGAAACGAAGGGTTCAGATCGGTTACCCAGTAGATCTGTCCTATTTAAGGCACTTCTCATTAAGCGTTCCTCCCGTGGATTCCTGCGTGGAGTCAACTTGCAATTCCAGGAATTTTTCGAAATCCGTTAACCGTGATTTTATGGAGAAAAGTCGTTCGTAGTTAGTTTACCGACGAATTCAATATACTGGCGAAAAGTATTATTTCGTTTTTATATAAAGTTCTTTTCTTAACAATTTCTATTGGTACTTTTGTTAAAATTCGTCGCTTACGCGCCGAAATCAGACTATGGCGAAGAAGAAGTCGAAGCGTTTTGTATAGCCTTGGAGAAATTCTACAGAGGAGACCATACATTCTTCAAGGTCATCAATGGAGATTTCAGCGCCAAGATTGGACAAGAAGAACGTCTGAAAAACGTCACATTGGGAACCCATGGATTAGAATGGAACGGACAGGGTGAGCGGCTCTCTGAGTTTATCACGGCGACCAAGACCATCCATGGTAACTCGCAATTCCAGAACCCTCACCGTCAACATTGGACGTGGGAGTCTCCCAATGGAGAATACCATAACGAAATAGACCGCATCATAGTAAATAGAAAGTTTTGCCTAACCGATGTCGCTGTTGCTTCAAAATTCTGCACGGGATCAAACCACCGACTCCTTCGTACAGGATTCTATTTCTCGCGGAAAGGAGAAAAAGCAGCTAAATTCAAAAGCCGAGGTCCCAGAACCACCACAAACTGGTGCTTATTCAACTCATTAGTCCGCTGTTGGGAAGATGCCGTTGTTGATAACATCGACGAGGAATACGATCGGCTCATTCAACCTCTTCACGTTAGCGCTATGAAAGCTGAAAGGTCGAAAGTAACCGAGAGACGTCTGTCCCCAGAAACTCTGGAGCTAATACGCCAGCGTGGAATCGCACGAACAGCAGGCAACCGCGAACTAACGTCCGAACTTGCGAAACAATGCAGACAGGCAATAAAAAAAGATCTTAAAGAGAGAAGATCAGCAGTATTGGTCAGAGCTGCAGAGGCTCGGAAAAGCATTCGGAAACCCGCCGAAGCTTCGCCAATTACATGACCAAGATGATTGCACTCCGACGCCCAGACGGAAGAATAACAGTGTCCAGAAAGGCAATGGAGGAAATCATTCACGATTACTACTCAGATCTCTTCCATAGCCACGTCTATCTCCCGTCTTATGAAATAAAAGAGGATGGATATGTTGCACCACCGGTTCTCCCTTCCGAAATCCGACATGCCACTTCGTCGGTGAAAAATCGAACAACACCACGTCCGGACAGGATAAGATCAGAACATCTGAAGAACCTTCCGCCAGTCCTCATAAGCACACTGGCTAGGCTCTTCACACGATACCTATCTGAATACTAGGTCCCTACTCAGTGGAGGACCAGCAAGACCGTGTTATTGTTCAAGAAGGGCGACCTACACGATATAGGCAACTATCGCCCAATCTGCTTGCTGTCTGTTGTCTACAAACTTTTCACTCGAGTCATCCTAGACAGGATTGACAGAACACTGCACGAATGACAGCCATGCGAGCAAGCAGGGTTTCGAAAAGGATTTAGTACGATGGACCACATTTACACGTTAACAAGGCTCATTGAAGTATCTCGAGAGTACAAAAGACCGCTCTGTCTCACTTTCATCGACTTAGAGAAGGCCTTTGATTCAATTGAGAGAGAAGCAGACATGGAAGCCCTTGATAATCAAGGAGTCCCCACTCAGTACATAAAGACTCTTCGTGTGCTGTACAACAATTTCACAACCAAGATTTCACCATTCTACAACGATATTAACGTTGACGTCAAAAGAGGGGTTAGGCAAGGCGATACGATCTCGCCAAAATTATTTACAGCCACCCTCCAAAACGTCATGCGAACATTGGAATGGGATAATATGGGAGTGAAACTCGATGGTCGGCAGATACATCATCTTTGCTTTGCTAATGACATCGTCCTTGTAACACCAGACATTAGCCAAGCGGTACGTATGCTTGCGGACTTTGGTAAAGCGTGTGGAAAGATTGATCTAAATCTCAAAAAAACGATGTTCATGAAGAACGGATTGGTTTCGTTTGCCCCATTCACGCTGAACGGAACGAATATCTCCGAATGCTCCAGTTATGTCTATCTAGGTCGGCAAATCAATATGTTGCACGACTTAGCTCCAGAGCTGAGCAGAATGAAACGAGCGGCTTGGAGAGCTTTCAAGAGCATCGAGGATGTAGTGAAGAGAACAACGGACACCGGACTTCGTGCCCACCTTTTCGACTTGATTATTGCTGCCCTAACGTATGCGTCAGAAACCTGGTCGCTGTAAGTAGGATATGAGAGATCACTCAGCGTTATCGAACGCGCAGTCGAAAGGACGATGATAGGATCAACTTCATTAAGCATCGTTGGAGGTGAGTGAATGTATATCTGGCCTTTACAATGACTCGCGGTGGCCTGCCGATGTATCGAGCCAGTGCTGCTATCCTAACAGACAAGTCTGGTACCAATTTGCCGACCCCGGAGAGATGGAAGGCTTGGTGGGCCATGGGCGCATTTCACGTGCGCGCCGCAGTGGCGCCTCCAACCATTGCGCCACACGCGCCCTAACGTATGCGTCAGAAACCTGGTTGCTGCGAAAGCAGGATGAAAGATCAATCAGCGTTATCGAACGCGCAGTTGGAAGGACGATGCTAGGAGTATCCCGTTTCACACAAGTAAGGGATGGGATCCGAAGCTC
>MQTX01000041.1:909334-964798 GCA_009735665.1 Angiostrongylus cantonensis | reverse complement strand
AACGTCATGCGAACATTGGAATGGGATAATATGGGAGTGAAACTCGATGGTCGGCAGATACATCATCTTTGCTTTGCTAATGACATCGTCCTTGTAACACCAGACATTAGCCAAGCGGTACGTATGCTTGCGGACTTTGGTAAAGCGTGTGGAAAGATTGATCTAAATCTCAAAAAAACGATGTTCATGAAGAACGGATTGGTTTCGTTTGCCCCATTCACGCTCAAATGAACGAATATCTCCGAATGCTCCAGTTATGTCTACCTAGGTCGGGACATCAATATCATGAACGACTTAGCTCCAGAGCTGAGCAGAAGGAAACGAACGCCTTGGGGAGCTTTCAAGAGCATCGAGGATGTAGTGAAGAGAACAACGGACACCGGACTTCGTGCCCACCTTTTCGACTCAATGATTATTGCTGCCCTAACGTATGCGTCAGAAACCTGGTCGCTGCGTAAGTAGGATGAGAGATCACTCAGCGTTATCGAACGCGCAGTCGAAAGGACGATGATAGGAGTATCCCATTTCACACAAGTAGGGGATGGGATCCGAAGCTCCGACCTGTGTCAATGATCAAAAATCAAAGATACCGTTTTGTACGACAAACAGTCGAAGATAAGGTGGGGCAGACGTATGAATGACAACCGATGGATGAGAGCCGTTAGTGACTGGATTCCTCGGGATGTCAAACGTACTGCAGGAAGCCCACCGACCCGATGGTCAGAGTTCTTCACGAAGGGCCTAGAAGAAAGATATGATGCTCGACGAGTCCCTAGAGTGAGTAGAACACACTGGGCTACTCTTGCACGCGACAGGGAAAAATGTGAGGTTTACTGGCGCCCGCTCGAATCACTCAGTGATTAACGGGACTACAAGTGATACAGGTGATTTTTGTTAAAGATAATGTTATTTCTCAAACAATAACTATTTAATATTTATACTTAAACTATCCTACATCGTTTAACGATGCTCAGACATTCGCAAACCTTGGACCCCGGGTCAGATCGAACCATGATTTCCCTTTCCGGGGGCTCGCGTGTAACCTACTGCACCGCGGAGGTCCTTAGCGTTTCTCTCGGCTAACTTTCTACCGAACGCTACCATGAGCAATATTCTACATTTTTCGCAACTAAATAACATATATTGTAAAAAAATTCAAAGATAAATTTTCTCAAATATATCTTTTCTCATATAAGAAAATGATAACAATTTGTCTTCTCTGAGGACACACCGAGAGGGCAGGCCTGTGGTCTAACAATCGCCGACTGTTGCTGTTGCTGCGGACAGTACTGCTGCTGTGTGCTCGTCGTTTGACAGTTCTGCTGTAGCTAAAAAAGACGCAGCAATGAAATGAAAGCTCATTGATCATATCCTAATTCTTGTCTCTTCTATTTGTATCAAATTTGACATACATGGAGAAGATTCGCCAATTCACAACGTCTTATAGAGGGCAGGTATTCTAGTAGTAGCAATACTATTCGATACGTGCACGACCTTGGTTAGACCCCGCCCGAGCCAGCCAAGGCTTCCATCCCTCTGGGGTCGGGAAATTAGTACCACATTTATTTCAGGTTAGCTCGTTTCGTGGATTGCTTGTGATGGAAATCTGGGAACCCTAAAGCACGATTATCCAGGACTCCGGATTCCATAGAAAATCGACTCGACCAACATTCAACGACGTTCATAAAGAAGAGCAAAAATCTTGAGCAGCACAGGAACTCATACGCAAATCCGTAGAGGTTCATGGATGGTAGATGCAAGAGAACGAATCGAATGAGAGAAGTGTTGGAATCAACACGGCGCGATACACGTGATGATGTCGGGCAGTGTAAAATAAAATGAACAAGTAAAGGAAAAATATGTTTAATCATGAGATTGCTAGAAAATCTCAAAAAGTTAATTTTACATTTCCTTTTTAATTAATGTCGCTTGGGAAGCACTAAGTATCAAAAGTATTATAACGCTTCTATACCACTCCGAAAAGTATCAAACAGTGGAGTAATTAAAATAAATTCTAGCAGGCTGAGTAAATCAAACATGTCACCAATAAATTTTCAACAATTCCGAGGATTAAACTAGTCCACGAACCTGTTGAGGAGGAGGCCCGTGACACTGACATGGGCTCAACGCTGGTTCGGTGCAGCACAAGGACGAGAGGAGAATCTGAAACGGTTTGCAGTCGACACAGGACGCAGTCATTACTGTTCTTTTTTTTCGTTTTGGTTCTCATGGATTCTTTTCATTTTTCAGCGGATTCGCTTCTTTTTCATAACCGGCACTACTTTTGCTGACTGTCTTGGCTAGGTCTGTGTGCGAAATGCATGGGTAGGTACGGATAACTTGTCAGTCTTTTTCGAGTAGACGTCCAGCTTATTAGTCGAAAGCATGCTGGAGCGCCTTCTAGTTGCAAGTCGCTTGATCAAGATTAAGGTTCACGACAAAATGAAAGGACTTCCATAGAGTTGATGACGACTGCTCTATGGCACTAATGTGTCTTGTTTAGACTTCGCATATTTTTAGGAAAGAGGACCTACTCGAGAAATCGGAAAGGAAAAGTAAATAAACGATGTACCTTCTCATCTTGGTTATTTGTTGTGACACAGGTACACGCAGGCTCAATAGCCGGACATGGACATAACGGGTAGTGCGAGAACTGGAACGGCTGTAGAAGAAATCGGGCCTAACCATTTGTCAAACATGTACAATACTAAATTCTAGTTACCGAGGAACTGAACGGAGGGTGGCGAGACCTCTTCGTAACCGGCGTGCTGACCAGCTCGAAAATCTCCGGACTCGGACACACACAGTTATTCTCGCCATTTGGACATTCACATTGTCGAGGCTCGTCTCGTATCTCCTCGATCAGGAACTGGAAATGATGGCAGCATTCCACAGTTATTTTGGTTAGGGATTTAATAATAACTGCTACAGTTGATGGTAAAAATAAAAGCCGGTTCTGAACCGAGTACTGAGTCCAGTTTCAGTCCATGAAATTATTCCAAATTGTTACATTATGATAGCGTTTGATTTTCGAAAGATTTCGTCTACTAAAGAGTTTTTGCTACTGACACGAAACTGTTTGCCCGTGTATGACGTCTAAGCGATGATTCAGCACATGAGCCAGTTTCTATTGCAGCATTACTGAGGTCGCGGTAGTTCACAGGTGAGTGGAATGACCGGACTTCAGGATAATTCATGACTTTCTTCGCTGTTTTAGCAGTAATTTAAACAATTTTTATCCCTCTCAAAAAAAAGCTAAATAATTTGAAAAGCATTCATGGATTGATTTCTGCTCAAATACTGTTGTTTGGCCAAAATATAACTGTGGTAGTTTCCTAAAATCGCAGACTAACAAAGATAGGTTTTCCAGAATCAAAACCACCTTCGTGAATTCAGTGGGTGTCTGCTCCATCGTCAGAAATGAATCTTCGTAATAGCATCGATCACTCATTAGTTAATACCTCAGTGTTTGTTTCAGATGGGCAAAACTGGTAGATAGACGAGTTATCCGAATTGCAAAGTTCCTGTCGCTTTTTCACGGATCTGCTTGTCATACATCGACGCGCTGAGGCGACGAACTCGTAACCAGGAAGACATTCGCGAAGCAGCCATATTCCCAGGTCTTCCCTAGAAAATTCATGCAGTAGAACTCTGATAATTCAAGTCGTTTGCGGGTGATTGCTGACGGCACTGATCGATAGAACTAGCTGATAATCGGGCGGGATGACCCGCATGGTGAGGTGGTGAACGCGTTAGCCCTCGCAAAGGATAATAGCATGCTCGTTCCCCACCGTAGGCACCTGCAGTCAGGAGTTTTGCGAATATCTCATCATCCTAGTGGTTGTTTCAAGCTATTTAGTTTTGCTATACTGTGGATTCGACGTTACATATATTCTTTGTGGTCTTCTTTGAGATTCAGCGTTTCTCAAGTTCTGTTCTTGAGAATTCATCATTAACATACTCCCGAACCTTTAAATGATGGGCAAAAGTGGATCGCACAATTACCTTAACCATTTTTAAATTCTAAAACGCCTGTTTTGGTCTAGATGGAAAGTCCTCTATTCTACAAAATATCATTATAGCCTTCTAACAACCAGTTTATAACGGAGGATCTCAATGCTAAACATCTATTTAGGTGTTCCTTTGGTGCTGAACGATGAAAAACACTGAACGGAAAATCGGGGTAAACAACACTGAACGTTGTTTATTCAACTGTTCTTACGTGGGAGGAATTGATTCGGAAACAAGCGCAAACAACAAGAGAAGCCGTGAAGGTGTACTTTGTATCTCGAAAGACCATTCTTTAGAAGCAATTGCTATTTGTCCCATTTGTTTCTGTTGTTTTCGCTTTTGTGCCGTTTGTCCGTCACATCATCATGTCGTAATAAAGAGCAAACAAAGCAATGAGCATGTTCGTGAAGACGGCTACTAGACGGAGAAAGCAACAAGATGTTGCATCAGCTTTTTAGACTTAGCCAATCGTGTCCTGGTGTTTTCCTTCCCTAGGTTTCTCTCATAAAAATAGGTATCTCCCATAAAATAGCTTGTAGACAAATGGTATTTGAGAGGTGGGAAAATAATGTTTAAATTTGCGGTTGAAGGCGCGACAAAATCAAAATGAAGTAAGAGTTCGGGATGTACAAGAACACAGCAAGCGAAGGACTTCTATGAAGTTCTCCAATGAGCAATGTGAAAACCATTTTGTTAAGCTCTGAACTTAATCCGTTTAGGTTACTAGGTTTTTCACACCCTCTGTTGTTTGGTAGACAACAGTAAAAAGCTCATGAAAACAAATCACCGAAAAAGCACCCTTGAAGAGAAAAGAGTGACAATGAGTGGGTGTGAGAATTCTAACAGAATAAAAAAACAAGAGCCTTTAAACTCAAATTCATGTCCTACCTGTTTCCTATTATGGCATCATGTCGAACGCATTCCACATATCGATGTGGATCGCCAGTAGCTCGTGGAAAAGACGGAAGCTGGCAAATATCACCAAGGATTGCTCGCCAATGCTGCGGAGGGACATCGACGGATTTGATTTCCGCATGGCAGATTGCTAGAATGAACAGATTAAACACTTAGGAAAGGAGTAGGTATGCTGAAAAGTAGAAGAACGTTTCTAAAGAGGGATGACTCGACGATTCGCTCCATATGTGACGTAAAAATTTTTGGAACCCTACCAGTTCTGTTAGTGACTCTGGTGAGATGGGCTATTTAGTGCAACTATGAAAATTAGCTTCTGAAGAGGTTTTGATCTGAAGTGGTGTTCACTGTGGTCGCAGTCTAAGACATTAAACCCCGGCTGATACCTGCAGTACAGCAAATGACGACGCCGAGGAATCGCTGCATGTGCCGTTTATGCTGGAGGTATTTTCCTCTCCGGAGTCAGTTATATAGTTCAGCCCGCCCTCGTCTCAACCGGTCATCGGTGGTTTTCGGCTAACCGATCGCTGATTGGTGCTGCTCACCGAACCGACCGCCTCAATATGTCGGCAACTCGGCAGCTCCACCTCTCGTTGGACAAGCCTATACTCGCTTATTCATTTCGTTGCACTACGAGCTTGTAAGATTCGACGAACCACAACTAGATGACTGCGTTTCAAACAGCGAAGGAAAAAATTCGCCGAATAAGGCTGTTTTTCTGAATGGGACAACAACGAGTCATTTTACCGCCGCAAACTTTCCAAGCGACTTCATAAGACAACATTTTACATTGTACCTTGCCATAATGAAAAAATAGGCAGTAAATGAAAGTTAAAGCATTTTGGCTTTGACTGCAGCTTCGGCTCAACTGGGTTCAATGGCGATTTATGTTCCTTAGATCATTCCCGTCCATGGGTGAATGCTGATAGCACCGATAGTTTTAAAAAAATGGTTGAGAGAAAAGCAGAGAGCCTCGGTTGGCGTAGTGGGTTAAATTTGAGCCTCTGGAAAGCTTAATCGCAGGTTCGAAGCTCACCCGAGGCGTCTAGTTTCGTGCATACATCAGCGTTCTTGTGGTAATATTTCACAGCTTCATAACTGTTTTATGAGTAACCTGCGAAATGGCGTTCTGGAAAGAACAGAAAAAACGTAGAATACCCTAGAAATGTAAGGAATTTTTCATAACTTCATAGTAATTCTTCACTATTCATAACTTCGCTCAGACAAGGAGTGCTTGACGAAACTTTTTTCAAAAGTTTTATTTTTACAAAAGTCCTTCTAAATAATACTTTTTGGAGATTCTTTTTTTACATCTTATTCTTCCCTTAGCAGCTACCAAAAAGCTCTTGAACTCGACGATTAATCTGTGCGTTCTCGTCATCTCTTCACCCTGTTCTCTCCAGATCAAAAGGCATCATGCATATAGAACTCGATAAAGACGCAACATATAGTAAGAGAATAAGCAGGACACTCTTGCTAGCCGAGAAAGATGTTCAATAACTATATGAAGGACAAATCAACGTCCAGAAAGCCAGTACTCGCAACAAAAACCTGCGCGCCGTCGCTTTCGTCTCAGATCTGAAGGGCAACAAGTGCGCATTCTACCACTTGCCGCTGGAATGTGGATGACTGCTTGTCCTGATCCTTGTCAACTGCCCAGCACAAAGAAACATCACTACCTGACCGATGCACATCTACTATTCGAATCACAATCAGACGCAGTTGATTTTGTAAAAAAAAAACCGGCCTAAGCAATGAACAGAAGCACTATTGGTCCATTTTAGGCTATAGTGGCTGATAAAATTTCCTCCACGATATTTTTTTTACCTCAAATCTTTCTACAGCTATTATCAATCAATTAAGATCAAAATTGGTGAAAAGGGAATAGAAGGACAGAAATTCTGCATATGAACGAACTCATTCTAGGTTGCGAATTGGACAGCAAACATGACCGGTTGAGCCGACATAAAATATTTAGAATACTAATTATATGGCATTGATGCTTTTGACGGTAAATGCTATAGCATTTTCTTTGCGTATTTCTATTTTAATGTTCAAAAAGCCGAGTCCCCTCTTTTACACAAAGTACTTCTTCGAAATTCCTAACATGGACTGTTCTCACCCGAGACGCAACCTTCGACGAATGCGGCCCTCATTTGAAAAGCGTTGAAGGTAGAAAAAAGGGAAGAGATTATGAAAACTATATGGTGCTAAAGAAGACAGATATGTGCCAGATACTATCTTTGAAGATTCCAGGATTTTATCTCCATGTATGACATCTCTCCAATTTTGTTACCTGGAGAACAGGGAGTTGAACCATTAGTAGACGAAGGTTTCTAACAAGCCTTAGTATGAAAAATGGAACTCTTGGAAGATCTTGATGATATTCTGAAGGCAAAAATGTCCTATGGTCTACTCAAAAACCATCAGAGTAATACAGGGGTTCAGTTGACACAAATTGTTCTTCATAATGGTCGTTGCTCCTTAGCACGTAGCGCCAACGTATTGTTTGAGTTTGGAGAAGTGCATCAACCGGGAGGCTTTGAACTGGTTGCTGTTCAACCGTCACTCAACAAAGTGCTTGGGAACTCTGCTATTGTTAAGGAATTCCTTGTTGAATCAAAGTTGACACACTGTCACAGTGTTGCTAGATCTCTCGATATTTGTGGAATCGCACTGGAACATGGACTTGAACAGGTAGTGTGACTCAGAGCAAAATTAAAGGCCATGATTGTGCTTATTTAGCAATATACAAAGTCCCTTCTATTCATAAAAGCTTTACTGATATCAACTGATCTCGACAATTAAGTGGCAGGCAGATATTGATAGCCAACAGATTCGATTAGACTTTTAAACGAAGTTACTTTCAACTATGTTGTGCCAGTTCCCAAGATCGACTTTCTATTATCCTTGGCACTGGATTATAAATTCGAGAAGCTGTTCACCGTGTGACTACTATTTAGATTCTCATCTTTCTGTATGTGTTATTGAAGTGTTCGACCTAGTAAGTTGCGTATTGGTGGACGCTTCCAGGCTCTGAAAAAGACGACACTGCCGAAACGTCAGCTACGATTGTGTTGTATGTGTGTTACTGCGTGGAAGTAAACGTATGCTGTTTAACAACCTCGCGATTGCTGGAAAAGAAAATGACGCATTTATGCTGTTTCTATTTTGTTTATTATCGTTATTTTATTTTTTCTATTTTTTATTTTATTTTTTGTTTTCGCATTTATGTTGTGTCATATTGTCCTACCCAACTCATTCTCGTGAATATCCATTTATTATCTATCATTTATGGTCCTGTTAAACACAGTAGTTCAAGGAGCACTAGTAAATTCTCCTCGGTACGCCGTAAAATGCAATCCAGTGAACTGCTCTTGGCGAAGGGATACGAGTAGTACAACACATTTAGTATGAGTCTTTTTGTCCTCATCCCCTTTTCTCGATTCCCAAAACGAGCAACGAGTGGTTCACTTGTCTTCGAGGTAAAAGGATAAAGGATAATGCTCTCGGCGTTGACCAATCCCTGAGGGGTGCGCCATTCATTCGACTTCATTAAGTTTCGTTGGAGGTGATTGAATGCATATCTGGCCTTTACAATGACTCGCGGTGGCTTGCCGATGTATCGAGTCAGTGCCCGTCATCCTCCCAGACGAGTTTGGTACTAATTTTCCGACCCCGGAGGGATGGAAGGCTTGGTGGGCCATGGGCGCAGGAATCGATTCCACGTGCGCGTTGCAGTGGCGCCTCCAACCACTGCGCCACACGCGCCCTGTCTTCGAGGTAGGGCCTCGATTTCCTTAACTACAGTGTCGGAGTATCTATGTGAGCTAAATTGTTGACACTTATCTTGAGCCACTCCCCGCTGTACTTCTCAGTGATTTGAACAATTTTTTCCTCTCTGTAGGATACAGCGGTATACAGAACTTAAAAGTCGGCTTGGTGCAGTAGAAAACAGGGAACTCAGCCTTAAAAATCATTTTCGTCAGATAGGTTCCTAGCACTCATTATTTATTATCACAAGTAAACAGACGAAAATCCTTGCTATGAATGAGATCTGCGGTTGAAAACACTACTGTCTGACAAACGATTTTATCACACACAAGCATAAGTTTCATGGAATAACCGGCAACAACTAAGCAAGACAATCGGACAAGGAAACAAGTGGCCAGTTGTTGATGAGTGCGCGTTAAGTAAACAGCACACATGCACAGAGCAGAAACAATCCGCAAAGGGCACAACAGGGACCGTCATCATCAGCACGCTTTAGTGGCTTTCTCGACGCCGATCCGATACTGCAGTACGCCTTTACTCTTGTTGATCAGGTAGTCCAAATGAATGTTTGACCAGAGATACTTGAGGAAGAAATCGTAGTTCGTCTCCGACTTGTAACCATACGGTGTATCCTTGAGTGGTTCCAGTATCTGAAGGCGTTGTGTTGTTCACGTATTGTTGGAATATTAAACGAAAGCGCTTCGATGTCTGTTTCATATTGACTTCACTTTGCAAATAAAACCCGATCTTTTGATTCCAAACTTTTGCTATATATTGCAGTTCATGCAAAAAAAACTTTGATAGCAACAGATGGCACTGATCGATAGAATTAGCTGAGAGACAGGCGAAACCAAGGACCCGCATAGCATGGCGGTGAACGCGTTGGCCCCCGCAAAGAGTAATAGCGCGTTCGATCCCTACTGCAGACCCCTGAGGCACGGAGTTTTGCAAATATCTCATCATCATTGTACTTGGGTAATAACAATAGTAATAAATAACGTCCATAAGTTCTCACCTTCTTGATGGCTTCCGTGGCTTCAATCAGATGGTAATGAGGTATCTTAGTGAAGAAGAAATGATGAGCAACGTGGCCTGAACACAATATTTGCAGAAATTAAACAATCTCATACCCGAATGAGTGGGACGATAACCGAGAATTGTTCGAAACGAGATATGATAATTCAGTTCACGTGTGAAATCGCTGGATTTAACCGAAACAAACTAATTTCCAGCTAAGCAAGACCAAAGGTACTGAAGAAATCTCTGAACAACTGAGAAAGGCCCTCAGAGATCAGCCTTTGTTTGGTAATACAAAAGGTTAAAAGATAAAGCTACGCTATCGGAGTTGCTCAGTTCCTGAGGAATGCGCCATGCATTCGACTTCAGTAAGCATCGTTGGCAGTGATTTAATGCATATCTGGCCCGTAAAATAACTAGCAGTGGTGTATCGATGTACAGTGTACCTATCGATGTATCGAGCCAGTGCTTATCGAGTCGATGCTATCCTCCCAGACAGATCTGGTGGCAATTTCCCGACCCCGGAGAGATGGAAGCCTTGGTGAGCCTGGGGCGCCAAATCGTACCCATTTGTATTGCTAGGCGACTCTAAGTACTACACTATACACGTTCCTTTCACGCTTTAAGAATATTTACCAATTTATTTTGAGTTCCAAGTAATACTTCTCTCATAATTATTCTGACAGAGCTCGTTCTCTCTCAACACATACTGCCAATGTGAGCCATGCTTCTAGTGTCAGATAGATTATTCACGACTTCATCCCTACCGTCAGTGATGTGGTGCATGATTGTATCGAGTCCTAGACCGTATTTTCTGTCGATTGTCTGCGTCTGGCCACGAACGAATGACCACTCGTCGTTCTCATACACCTGCAAAACGGAAGGTGCCATTGGCTTCGTGGTCATTTTTAGCTACGGCCACTAAATTTTTTCTTAGTTCTAATAATACATTTAAGATTTGCTAAGAACTAAATGAAAGAAAACGGCGACAATGCGACCTCTTCAAAAAGTTCTCGAAAATGATTGAAGTTTTCTACCGTTATTTTTAAAGAGACAAACAACCGCGAGGTTGTTAAACAGCATACGTTTAATTCCATACAATAACACACATACAACACAATCGTAGCCGACGTTTCGGCAGAATGAATCGCCTTCTTGTACCCTTCCAGGCGTATGCTGTTTAACAACCTCGCGATTGCTAAGAGAGAAAACGACGAATTCATAATCCAATGCCGAGGTTAATAGAAAGTCGATCCTAGAAACAAACAACATTTGATTATTTCGATGCCTAAATGACAGTCACCTTGAGAACGCATCACAGTTTCCACTTGCCCAGTGGTTCGTTGATCAGGCGCCGTTTTCGTTCTCAAGAGCCCCGGCACGGTCGTGCAAGTGCGTTCTGTGGTCGCAACCGGAGGAATTCGCGGGGTTTTGGGAACCAGAGGAATACTGTCACTTCCAGATAAAGATTCCTCCAGAACAGAGGCAATTGGTGGCATGGTCCAGTTCTAAGTAGGCATTTGGATAGTAATGTCCACTCCTCAGTTTGGATAAAGACGACACTAATTTCTATGCAAATGTATGGAAGCTGTCTTAAAAATAACTCGTTGTTTCAAACAGCTAGAAGCAAATGCGATTCTTTCTATAAAGCAAACTTAGCATTATCTAGCTGTGTTCATTCTTGAGCTTGTTCCACTGCGGCATTCGCTATTGCCTTAAACACGCATCCAATTCTGGTTAGCAACAAAACTGTGATAGTTCCAAAGTATGAAGTAAATTAGAACCACTTTAAAAAGCCTAGAAAAAAATTCTAAACTACTCCGATAAAAATGAAGTGTATGTTGTTCACCTCGATCTCTTCGTCTTGGTGCTGTAAATAGGTGATAATCACCAAGATTAAGCCTTGAAACAGCAGCGGAATATAGTAGTATTTGAACCAGCTGTAAACCGAGTAATCGCAAAGCGCGAATACCACCTGAAACCATTTACTCAACCGCGTCTTCATTTAAAACAAAGAAAGGATCGCAACAAAAACTGACAACAGCACAGAACAGACAAGCAGCTCCGGAGACGACGCACTTGACGCGATCGGCGGTGGTGGTGAACAATCGCGACCACGGCCAGAAATGTGAGCCGTCCGGCAGGCCGATTATTGTGTAGATCGGATTCCACCTGAATCACTGCCATTTCACTTCACTGAGATCTTGTTTGATAGTTTCGGAGCTAGTGGGACAAGCAGCTTCCTAAGTCGACAGAATCGACCTAGTTCTTAGATTGCACTGCACGACTTCTTCTACTATTCGTCGTGCCAAAAAAGAAACCTTTTAACGCATTTACTAATCGATATCTACTTGTTACATGGAAGATCTTCTAGAACGGCGATATTTATCCCTGAAAAATATAACTTCTATGATGCCGAAATATTTGCAAAACTCCGGACCGCAGGTGTCTGCGGTGGGGAACGAACGCGCTATTTTCTTTCCGGGGAGTAACGCGTTCACCACCACACCATGCGGATCCTTCGTTTCGCCTATCTGTCAGCTAGTTCTATCGATTACTTCCATCAGCAATTACTCATCAACGGGATTGATATCCGAGCAAAATTTAATGTTCCCCTAATTTCATCCAGCTGAGTAGTCCTGCTCCTCATTGTACATTCATAAATGAAAATAACTCAGTGACTTGAACCGTCCCCATCTAATAAGTTAACTAAGCTTAACAATTCTTCATCAAGTAACTACTGAAACCTGGTCAAAAGAGTAAACAATTTCCGCTTCGAGCAGAAATTCTGATAGCATGAGTTTTCAAGTTCAACTCTCAAAAATGTACTGTACAGGTGGACTTCAACTGTTTTCGTCATTCGTTCTAATGTATATAACCTCTTTCTAACATTTTTCTCTATTATAAAAAATGGTTTCTAGATATTCAGAAGTTCTGAAAGTCATGGAAATTGAGGGATTCGATCTTAAGTCGCACAGAGGCGGCAGCTTGTCGGCGGATGGTGACCAAGGCCCAGAGGCGACAAATAAACGCATCGAGCACTTGCCGTGCACTCGACACTCGCTTGAATTGCCGTGCCTGAGAGAAATCCTCCATCATGAGAGATCACCGGATCTGCACAGTTTTGTGCACATTCAGAAAGATGTCTAAGATCAATCCAGCTCTGAAGAAGGCGATGACTCCGATACGTCAGCCGAACACAGTTATTTTTATCACCCTTGTGATAACTTACCAATGGAAAACAATACACGATGAATACTCACGCCGAGGTTAATGGAGCGTCTTTGTTCTTTTCGTCTTCGAAAATTGTTGCGCTCTGTGCCAGCTGGCAATGATAGCGAACTTTGCGGGATGGACTTTTCGAGAGAAAAAACAACCGACTATCACTAAACAATCAGCATCAACAACAGTCTTGTATACAACAGCATTATGCTGAGAACCGCACAATAGATGTGATTATGGGTCATGTAAAACACAGAAAAAAAACTTATTACTTATGCATTAAAGAAGTGCGTGTAGCGCAGTGGTCAAAGGTGTCGCAATACACACTTTGTCGTTGTTTCGGTTCCGCCTCTCAGCGTAAGCAAGTCCTCCATCACTCTGAGGGCGCGATATTGGTATTAGCCTTGTGTCTGGCAAGATGGAAACCACTAGGCCCTTATATAATCTTGCATAGACCAAATATACATTCAGTCATCTCTACGATAAAGTAGAATTCGAAGAACATTCTCAACGAAATCCTATGGATGGCCCACATTATCGTCAAGGTGTTGGAATTATATAAGTTTCTGTTAGAAACACACATGCCAAGATTTTCATGCAATACTTCTGACGATAACTGAATATGCAAAAATCCTTTGACCTATCAGAAGCCATGGAATATTTTAGCAGTACGCCGAATTTCTCGTGGGCTTCAAAAATCACTCACTTTTGGATAAACAGGAATTATTGTGGATTAGGACAAGTTTGGAATTTCGGCTGAGGAAAGAATTCCTTCAACACCTTACGAGACGGCGTTCTTTTTGACTTAGGTACATCGTTTTGTCCAATCTTCAACATTGCGAATTCATGCAATGGTTGGATTCTTTCGCACTGAGAGGAAAATCTCTCTGAAACAGATCGAATTCTACTGCTTAAAGATGGCCGCAGTACTAAGCAATACCAATTGTTAAATTCGCAGAACTCTACTGAATAGAGAGTAAATGGGCCTGTTTGACTGGAGAGTTCTCCAATATGAGCGAGAACAGCTCACGCAGCTCTTCCTTCACATGGATGTTTTTTCATGTTGTTCTCGATGCTCAGTGGTTGTCGTAATATCCATAGGTATGGCATGCCATTTCTGCCGGTCCACCTTGATTCGTTTCCCATCAAACTAAACACGGTCCAGTTCATGGCCGATAAGCGTTCCTAAGACGCTAATTTCAACGCTGCCAAACGTTTTTTCGTAGTCAATCAATGTCAGAGCAGAGGTTTTCGAAGGTCACCTGCAAGTACTCTATGATTCTGCCCTATGGGTATTTCAAAATTACGCCAGTACAGAAATGACTGCTCAATTGGCCATCGTTTCGATTTTCGTGAGTTCAAATGTGAACAACCATAAGGCAACATCAACTCGACATATCATCAAAGTATGGGCCAGGGAAGAGTCTCTGAAAGCACAATGCACGGTTGGTTCTTATGGTTTCGCATGGGAGATATGAGTTCTTGTATTGAAGAAGGTCATGGGAGTTTGTCAATAATTGATGACAACCACCTGAAGCCGTCAACCGAAGCTGGTCCCACCAAAAACGACCCAAGGTTTTCTAGCGAGAATCAACATTAACATTCCAATAACCATTCGATATCGATAAATGGATTCCATATGAACCGAATGATTGATTAGAGAGATTGTCGTCACTGAGTTTGTTCCTAGTCTTTTCTCACCCAACAGAAACGACGTCTTTCCTGAATCTTATGGCGAACGATGAATAGTGGATCTTATACAACACAAGATCATTGCAGAAATGTCATGAATTGCCTGCCGAAAACAGCATTTTTTTGCATCAACCATCACTCCACAAAACAGTGTCGTCGTTAGAATCCAGCTTTCTAATTTGTTAATCTCGACCCAATATTGTTCATATCTTCCCTGACATCTCGAAATGCTCAAGGCCATCATAACAAGAAACCGTTGACGGCTGTGCTCCTGATGTTTGTCACCATTCGACTATATCCCTACCACGATGATAATTATGTCCGGCATACACCTTTATCTAAACTTTCGTAAACATCGAAATCTTCTGTTCAGATGATTCTACCACCTTTACGCACCTCCTACTACACATCGCATTTCGCCACCTAAGAATACCTCCCGCAAGGTCGATGCCATAGAGCAGGGACAACGGTGGCAAAGAAGGGGTTTAAAAAATCAATTTGATAACTTCGCAAACTGTGTACAAATGTCTGAAACTGTATGAATACGATCATCACCTCCAATAACAAGCCCGATCACTGGTAGGCGAAATGGAGTTTTCTACGCACTTTCAATTAGAAATGTTCTCGTATATGTCCTATTTTTAACAAGAATTAAGAAGTACCTTATCCATCCGGAGAGCGGGAAACAAGCAAAATATTTCTCTAGAAGTGTTTTCTGCATAAATTTTTCCTCAGTCACCCATGGATGTCCTTTGTCTTTGTCCAGATGAGAAGTATACTGAAAAACGACGACACTGAAACCAGAATAATCAGAAAGCAATAAAGAGAACGTACAAATCTGTTACTTCACCGAAATTTCGAAATTACGGCTAAATATGAGTACGGTAGTTCAAAAGCACGCAATGTTTCATTAGGGTCCATATAAATGACAGAAAAAAGTTCTTTCGAAATCGGTTCTTGTCTCAATGTAATTGGTATCTGCTGACGACATAACGATCTGTTCTCTTCAAAGACGAGTAATAAAAGGATAAACGGTGTAGCTCTCGGCATTTATCAACCTATGAGGGATGCACCATGCATTTGACTTCATTTAGAATCGTTGGAGGTGATTGGATGTATATCTGGCCTTTACAATGACTCGCGGTGGCCTACCGATGTATCGAGCCAGTGCTGCTATCCTTGCAGACAAGACTGGTAGCAATTTGCCGATCCTGGAGGGATGGAAGGGTTGGTGAGCCTGGGGCGAGGGGATCGACTCCATGTGTGTTGCAGGGCCTCCGACCACTGCTCTAGGCGCTCCCCAAAAACAAGTAGCATGTAATCAAAACGCTTTAACGAACACAAATAACCATATTTTAAACCTCAATAACATGCATCATACAAAAGTTTTCCTCTCACGAAATAATTATTAACTTGAAACAAGCAACATGTGTTCTGACTAGAGTAGTGAATCGATTTTCTTTGAGTGATTCTGGCTGTGATAGTATCCCCAAGATTTGCAGAATTAAACAAAGATTGAAGGAGAATTTCAACTGAATGGAAAAATTCTTTTGCAGCAGCTATCCTACTCCACACTGCTCGTCTATTTAAGCACTCGTTCCGTAGCTTTGGCGCTATGATGCAGTCAACAGTCGTACATCCTATCTCGAGTTAGCACTGATCAAACGCTTTAGTGATTTATTCTCCTGTTGCACATTTACATATTCCTCCTACCCTTCAGCTTCTCGATCGATATCCTCCTGTTTTCGTGCTCTTACGGGTGGTATCAGCTCTTAAGAAATTACATGATGGAAAAAACATTAATGAAGACGAAGTCATCGGAGCGTTACCCATTGAGGACCAAACAGCGTGTTGTCAACCTCACGAAAGGACAACAGTGCGTAAAACAAAGGAGAACTTGTTTATTAATGTGCACTGCATTTTCCAGAATTGATCGCCAAAAAAGTGCTCACCGAATCCATCACAGGTACTATTTATCACAATTCATAACCAACCTGATGATGCTGACGATGACTCTTTTGCCAAGGCCAGTAGGGGGCAAGGATCGGAGCGTGAGCGATGTGTCCGCACAGGTCGTTCACCCACTCGTACTCGGAAAACGAGCCGTGTCCACAATCATGGCCGACAACGAACAACGCAGAACCGCAAATGCCGAACATCCAGCACCTGAACAAGATGTGTTGCACATCTGATCTTCTCCTCTACGTCTGATCGTTTACAGGGGTCCGAATTCTTTCACGTGAACTTCGTCAGAGCTCAAATCCATCCATTACACATTAACACGCAGAAATAGGATTGCATAGGAGGCAAAAACACAACGGAAAAGATTTTGAAGCAGAAGTCAGTACCCTCACTCAGAAATCTAAAACATCAGCGCGTAAAACTCTTGAAGCGTTTTGGATTATTTCAAAAAACCCAAAAATGAACCACAAGGAGGAGTATCTTGTTAGGGTCATGCGTGACCTCGCGCCATCCTTCAGACTGATTCAGTGACCTGACTTAGGCGCAGTCCTCGCCCATGTATTGCTTTGTGCGACTACTCTCCACCGACCTATTGGAATACTTGCAACGAATAAACGGTGGGTGTTTAAAGCTGTTTTTTTTATGTTAATGCAAATTTATTTGTTAGGTTTTATCTGTCAGGATTATGAAAGTGTTTGGCTGAGTAGATCGCTTATCAGCTGGACCTTTCCATGCTCTGAAGAAGGCGAAACCGCCAAATACGTCAGCTGTTGTATGCTAAATTCTATAATGCCAACCTCGTGTCTGCTTATTGAAGAAAAAGAGCAAATTACCAAGCAATGGAGAGGTTAATAGAAAGTCGGTCTTGCGAAGTAAAAGAAAAAATACATATTAACAGCTGTCAACTGACTTCAGTTCTACGATGACACATTTTTAGTTGTTCAATATAAGGATTTTTTTTCACAATTATGCATTTTCTTCATTTGAGATCTCAAATGCAAAAGTACAAGAAATTCACATTCACGAACTGAAAGTATATGTCTCAACAATTCATGGTTGGTCTGCTAGTATACCACTATCCTCATTTGTTAAACGATTCCGGCAGCTTGGTTCACCATGAAGCATAAATTATAGGGAATTCTCAGGTGATTTTTTTAGAAAGCAATTCAACTGTGCACTAAACTGCTAGTACGAACTTAGTGTCCAGGATTTTCTAGACAGAGTTATATACGTACTTATTTACTTGGATACTTGAATGGCTCGTCTTCACTAGTTGTGTGGGTTCCAGCATAATTCCCATTCTTTTAGAGTTCTGCTGGTTCAGTCAATGCGGTTCCCTGGAGTTCGGAGATCAGCCTAGCCAAAATCTGCCCCACGTCGTCACCACCACAAGCAATCGCGGCTCTTGTGGATCAGAAGAAGATCTGTCATTATGCGATTAATCTGATACCAAGACGGTGGTGGATTCTGGTACTCGCTTAATCTTAACTAGGCTTCCTGATGGCAACACTGCACTCTTTCTTGGTTTGTTAGGCTTTGCTGGGATGATGAACCTTTTGCCGTACATCGCAGCCCGACACCCAGAAACGGCTCCTAGCCACGATGAGGCAAGCGGTAAACGCTTAGGAGGAGAGTCACATAATTGTATGAAATTACCAGCAGTCGCGATTTTTTAAAGTTTATTTTTGTTGTGGTTACCTATGTGTTCTACTGATGAGTTGCTGCGCCGTACAATGAATTCCGGCTACGGAATTGGAACCATCGGAATGACTTTCCTTTTAGGATGAAATAAAGTTGTTTTTACTCCTGCTGGCACATATCAGACAATGGTGATGATTTTGATGTGAGTGCCCGGATACTAGCACAGGATCAAACGTTACAGACCCTTGAGGCTTTTTGGAAAAATTTCAAAAATTCAAGGATGAACAGTAAAAACGTATGCCTCACTACCACACGCAACTTGGCGCCGTATTTCAAAGTGATTTTTTGACCTGGGTGGGTCTCCCTCATCATCCCACGCGAACACAGGGCAACCCCGCTCATAACAACACGGCAAATAGTTTTTCATCAATAAAGGATAAAGCTCTTGGCGTTGATCAATCCCTGAGGGATGCGCCATGCATTCGACTTCATTAAGTATCGTTGGAGGTGATTGAATGCATATCTGGCCTTTACAATGACTCGCGGTGGCCTGCCGATATATCGAGCCAGTACTGCTATCCTCCCAGACACAAGTCTGGTTCCAGTCTGGTTTTCATCAATATCGAGTTTATTTATATGTTAGATCTTCATTAATACTTTGGTTTTTTCCAACGAATTATTAAACTATTCTTGTACAAAATAATAAGTCAAGGCTCTGAGGAACGCGAATTGCTTCCTCAGCACTAATACTTACCATCCTAGATATCCTATCCAACCTAAGTAGTGTTCCACGTAGGGAAGAATTATATACAAACCGGCGAGAATCAGAAGATCCTAAATCCGATAAATATACAAAAGCCACAAAATATGAATAAAATGACCCTATGAAATTATGACCCATGTTTGCCGACCTGCACTAGATATCTGACAGATATGAGAAGGTTTTTCTCGAAACAGTGTGGTGGAATCACTTTTCTCACATCGTCTACTGTTGGAAGTTTAGGCGGTGGCTGGAAAACGAGTTACATCAAGAACCACACAATATTTCCCAAATCATGGTAAGTCTTAGTAATAAAATACATCCCATGCATCTTTTGAGCAACAGCCAACTTGTCATGTACTCAGGACTACATTTATCGGAAAATTGGCAGTCTTCGATGTTACAACATCCTTTGTTTTCTTACTACTTTCTTTGAAACTTTAAAAGCTGAATGGTGACCTTACATCTATTCTTATCACAGAATTTTAGCAGCCCGTCAAGGAACGAAAAAAGACAGAAGATAAGATGTCAGTTGCTGACAATTTCTACCGAGCCTGTCTTCCATTACTGGGTTGTTTTGGTGACGGGTATTGTACAAAGTACGGGCGACCAGTCATTGCTTACTTCGAGCAAACAGGACAAGTTATGTGGTCAGTATGAGACAAAACAATTTTCCTGGAAATGGCTTTGTGGACGTAACACATTATACACATGCGCTATCGCTCGCATTCCACTCCAATGAAGACTTTGGCATCCCAGCGTAGGCAAGGTGTGGGACAGATAGTCCAACTGATTGCAGATTTGGCGCCGACAAGGAACGAACTAGACATTTATTCAGCAAATGGCACTCAAAAGTCTTCGGGAGATGCAGAATCCTATGCTAAGCGTCTGTGAAAAATTTACAAGTCAAGTACAAAAGAAGACCATCACATGACAAACTTACCTACGCCAAAAACATCATGAATTACGCGTTTTTAAGTGAGAAATGATAATCAAATTTATAATGGATACTACGAGCACGCATAATACAGTGGTGGAGGTGCCGTTTAATAATACGCTTAAAGGTTCTACTTCGATTCCGTCTCGGAAAGACCAAACCCCTCATCACTCTAATGTTGGGAAATTGGTACGAGTCCGGGAACAACTCACTTCGAACCATAAAAGTTGGAGACTGACTGTAAAGGAAACCTAGGAATACCCTAGCACAGCCATTTCAGTGCTCCAGTAAATGTGTTCCAATAAGTAGATTGCGTATCAATTTGATTTTTTCCAGCCTCTGAAGAAGGCGAAAGCGCCGAAACGTTAACCATTGTTGTATAAACCTTATGTTAACAATCTTCTAGCTGAAGAAGAAAACGTTAACTTATTCTAAGAAGAATCAACTCGACCAGCACTCACTGACAATCATGAAAGAATCGGAAATCTTCGAGCAGAAGCCGAACGCACGCTTGAAATATGAAGGATCTCAAAATGATAGGTGCAAGGGAACGAACTGAACGAGGGAAATGATGGGATACTCACAATATGCAATGTCGTGCCATGAAAAAAAATTTTCATTGAAAAAATTATTCATTTCACATGACCCGACATCACACAATGGGCAAATCCCAACACACTTATATTTGATCTGTTTCCTTGCACCAGTAATCCAGAAAGGCCTGCAGATTTCACGTGTCTTGCTTCTAATTGAGGATTTCTGACCTTTCCTGTGTCACTGAATGCTGTTCTAGTCGATTCTCCCTGAAATCCTAGCATAGCAGTGTTAGGCCATTCCCATATCTTCATCACAAACAAAAGCCACCATTTTGCAGATAGAAAGTGGACAGATGGTGGCAAACGACGACCTGGGTCCCAACTGTCAATCCTGGAGAGATAAGAGGTTTTACAGGTATGAGATGGAGTCGAACTAGTACGGCATTGCTACCATCTAAAGGTTAAAAAAAATGACTAAACTTTACAATTGTGAAAAATCAATTAGGAGAAAAGAGACAAATCCCACGATCGACTTTCTTTTAACTTCAGCACTGATCAATAATTCACCGTTTTACTCGACGAAGAAACGTTTCTTCTGAGGAAGGCGAAACAACCGAAACGTCAACTACTGTAGATTAGTAAATGCTCTAATAACAACCGCTCATCAGAAACAAGTTTTTAAACGGTCCATTAGTATGGTGACCATACCTCTAAACTATGTGTGAAATTATGTGTTTAAAAAAAAATTGCAATCAGTGAGAACTAAATGGATAAAGATCTCGGCGTTGATTTATCCCTGAGGGTGCGCCATGCATCCGACGTCGTTAAACATCGTTTGAGGTGACTAAATGCACATCTGGCTTTTACAATGACTCGCGGTGACCTACCGATGTATCGAGCCAGTGCTGCTATTTTCCCAGACAAGTCGATACCAATTTGCCGACCCCAGAAGGATAGAGAACATGGTGAGCCTAGGACGCGGGATCGATCCTGTCTGCATCGCACTGTTAAATAGAAGTGCAAAAAACACTGTGGTAAATATTATCAAAACTGATGATAACATTAACTAAGATGAGGTATTATTACATATTCAACTTATACCAGCACTTGTCGTCAGTGTGACGTTGTACCAGTTCATGGAACAATTCGTGGCATTCTCTCGTCAAGGTTCTCGATCTCCATGCGTCGAAATGCCACTAATCGCGTTGTTCTCGCTGTCACGTGACCCTTCTCCTTCGCTCCATCTCTCGGAGAGCAACGATCACCTGCTGCTTGTTGGTCGAGGCCGGCTCTTCTGCGACGCTCACCCATTATGCAATCTCACAACCGTCCGTGAGCTCCTAGTGGAAATTAGCAATCTTAAAGTTATCGATAACGATGGAATATGGACTGCAAAAGATATCAGTAGGTAATTATGTCAGTTATCAACATATCCTGGACAACGTGAATTTATTTCGATCCATTAATGATTAAAAAAAACTTGGGGAGACAGCAATGGAAGCGCAGGAGTAGTAACGCTGCTTAATATGCAAAAATCCTTGGTTCAACCTTGCTCCAAAATAACCACTCTCTACCTTTCTTCCAGGGTGGGCAACTAAGACCAAACTTGTGTGGGATGAGCTCCTGCGATCCACAAAAGCTGGCGGATCCCGATAAGGAGGCTCTAGGAACGCCGTGGCGCGAATATCCCAGAAAGGACCAACTCAACCAGCATTCAACGGCGTTCGCAAAGAAGACCCAAGGTCCTAAAGCAGCAACCGAACTCACAAGACCGAAAACCTTCGTAGATGATGAATACAAACAAACGAATCAAATGTAGGAAATGCTGGGATCCACACAAAACACGATGTCGTGCCGTATCGTGTGGAACACAAAAAAAAACGAAGCAAAGAAAAGAGTTCCGAACAACCATGAATACCTTTGAATCAATAGTGCAAAATTTGTTCTATAAATAGAACGAAGGCCAAAGTCCTGAAGTATCATACTTA
The DNA here is from genome assembly GCA_009735665.1 of Angiostrongylus cantonensis. NCBI lineage: Eukaryota > Metazoa > Nematoda > Chromadorea > Rhabditida > Metastrongylidae > Angiostrongylus > Angiostrongylus cantonensis. The sequence goes on along the minus strand of MQTX01000041.1, from coordinate 942,346 downwards.
GCAGGAACGAGGAAAAGCAATCACCGGAAAAGAGTACTGTCGAGAAGAGATCAGAGCCTGCTTGGACTTAAACGGGCATATTTAATGCCCAAAATAACATTCAAGAACAAAAGAAACAAAGAACTAGTTTGGACGCTGTATGGGTAATGGTGAGCAGAAGACAATTCCGCGAAAACATTGAAGAAATGATAGTGAATGGTAGAATAATAGAGGACTTTACTAAATTCTAGTCGGCAAAAAATGCTTGGACTAATTAAAATAAATTGTTGCCAGCCTCAACCTAAAATCAAAGCATTCAATGAACATTTAAAAAATGACTTTACATAGAGTCTATCTATCACGGAAAGAAATTCCTCGGAAGAAAAACGAGAATCTGACGAGTGAAAAAATCAGATTCTTCAGGACTATTAGAAGAACGAATCATCATCCTCGAATGCGATGAATGTACATAGTGGCCATTCGTAAGTCTCTTCAAAAGGTGCGAAATATTTCACTGTATGTCCAACTGGAGTTCAGAATTTCAGCTTGAAGATCAGTACTGAGAGACCCGAAATGACTGTGAGAAACTCACCACATGGATATTCCGGCGATCCTTCACTTCCATGGGATACGTGGATGCAGCAGTCACTTGGAGCTGCTGCCGTCAGGCCGCCAGCGAGGGCGTGGCCGACGGTGGCCGGAGACTAGCGGCGTGCAATTCATGCCGACGACCTGCTGTTGTCACCCTCTCATATAACGCTTATCACCGCGTTCCAGATCTTCAATGCACTTTCTTTTGCATGAAACACTACCGTAACAACCCACTGTATTCCCAGATCAACCTTTTCAACACCTCGACGGACGGACACTACGGGCATCGGAGGCCGCATCACAGTCCTCATTCCACTCGTATTTTGGTAGATGGGCAGACTTTTTTGTTGGAATAGCAAAGTAGTCATGATACGTAGTCAATATAGGTCCTCGGCGTCCTTTTAGATTGAAGCACGACTGGCTGGCACCTCACTACTAGGCTCCTACTATGTCGGCGAATGCTGAATAGGGTTTTTAACAACCAACGCCCAGTCCAAAATGTCCGAAAAGATATGGATTGGTTATAAAAGGTGTGGCAAAAAGTGCGGGTGCGCCAAAAGAAATCAGCAAAAGGCGACCGCATTGAAACCAATGTGCATAGTCCGTAGAGTTCGCCAGCATACATATTGCAATCGATTCGCATGGTCACGAAAGGGTTCGCTCTGTTCATAGTTAGGCCTCCGAATAAAAATGGCTACTTCTCGGTTTGAATCATCCTGCTAACGGATGATCTTCCAGAGTATTTAAGAACAGTCGATTACCAAAGTACATCGATAAACCATTAACACTTAGGGTTCGAAGCTGGTTTTCGCAAAATGATCACGACTTTCCAATAACTGAAATAACTGAGGGGCTTACATGTGGTTGGTTTATAGAACAGAGTTTCTTTTGTCTAAACCTTAGGTATTGCTAACGGACCTCAGAGGAACCATTTGCTTCTACTGGGGAGAATTACCTCCATTTTTGACCAGATCGACGTGGATACTTCGCTTTTCGTATATACTAGCCATAAAAAAAGATTGAGAAATTTTCCAATTTCTATAAGGATCAAGTTCAACCTCACGATAATCACTATCGGTGGGGATTCCAGTGGAACCTTATGTTCCCATAGAGGCCAATTCCCACCATTTCTGAACAGACCGTTATCAGCCTCGTGTAAGCTCAACAATTTAAACACATGTTGATTATTTTACTACCGAGGTTAAATGGAGGTTAGTTTAAAAATTGCTGTAGGTATTGTCCCCGAAAACTGTTGAGTGATTTTTAAAGTTGTTTAGGATTAAGGTTTCCAAAGGATATGAAGACGGAGTTTAAATTTTATAGAATTCCAAACGAGATTCTTGCAGCTACGAACCCATTTGGGGATATCGTCGTGTTCTAATGGATAAAATACCGCTTGTTCCACCACTTTCATTCTCGAAACACCAACCTCGATAAAGAAAAACTGTACATCACACGTTTGGTGGATTCCAGGAAATTAGAATTCCATCGTAGTAACAGTAGAGAGCTCGAGAGAAGAAAAAGGGAAAGAGTGAGAGAAGAGAATCGTGAAGCAAGAATAAAAAAAAGTCGATGATGCATTCTAATGCTTTTTATTGTGATCAATACAGTTCATTTTTCTACGAGATATGTTGGTTTAAATGTGAAGCGACTGTCATTTTCGCACCGTGTGAGTGGAAATCAATCCATGTCGGACTTTAGGTGAGGCTGCTATGAAAAGGATATGCAAGAGGTAGAAATCAGCAATTCCATCCCGGGATTGTAACACTCTGTTGAGCTCAATGAACTGGCGATCTCCTGAGCCATATGAACGAACATATTCCCGTTTTTTTATCTGTTCTAAAAAAGGATCTACGAAGAGAATTAATTCTAGGCACACAGTCTCACTATAAAAAATTTTTATTTTTTAGATGGCATAAATGCACTGTATTAGATCTTGCGCAATTTCTATCGGAGACGTTGGATTTCCTTCCACCAGTTAACCGCCTCATCGTGGCTGGGAGGTGATCCTGGTTCCAGACTGCGATCTACAGCCGAAGGTCCATCTTCCCCAGCAGGACCTCCCAAGCTGAGATGGAATCCGACCTTCCCATCCGGAAGGTAGCAAAGAGTAAATCAATACCAGGAATCATCGTCACTCTAGTATCAAACTAGGCGCATAGTGTCAAATCTCCCTTCGTTCCACAAGGCGGCGACTGCCTAGGGTGGCGACGATACGACGAAGGCTCAGATGAGCAGACCTCGGAACTACAAAAAACCGCAGTGGCTAAATCAGCAAATCTCCGGAGAATGAAAGTTATGCTGGGGTCCGCACAACCAATGAGCACGGGCCAACCAAGTGTCCAAGCAAGCAAGATGTTTGATTTTATGAACAGATTGTTTGCCGTAATTTTAAAACACTGTCCGAAAGTGAATAAACATGTTTGTGCAAAACCTTGGCTGCCTTCTAGAATTTGAAGATCTTTTTTGCAAATGGCAATCGTAGATGTTCTACACAATGACACAGTGATGATATAGCAAAATACGTTAGAAGAAGCCCAAGAATAAAGTCATAATAATTGTTCGAAATTCGAGCTGTAATAAAGCTCTTTGGTTACCGTTTTTGACACATTCTATAGGTTTAAAGGTCCACTATTTTTAATTATTTACTTAAAAGGCTCGTCCTCACTGGTTATGCGGACCCCAATAAAACTCACATTTTTTTGAGTTTTGCTGGCTTAGCCATTGTGCTTCCCTGGAGTGCTGAGGTCATCCTAGCCAAGTCTGGCCCAGGTTGTCACCACCACAGGTAGTCGCCGCCCTTGTGTATGAGAGGGAGATTTACCACCACGCGACCAGTTTGATAACAGGATGGTGATGGACCCTGGAATTGCTTCACTCTTACCTGAGTTTCCTGGTAGAAACGCCGGAATCCTTTTCAGCTTGAGATACCCTGCTGTGGGATGATGATTCCCCGCTGCATATCGCAGTCCGACACCCAGGAACATCTCTCAGCTACGATGAGACGGTAAACCGTTGAGAGATACTATTTATTTTTAAATAAAAAATGAAAACAAAACGAACGATTTTCACATCCAGGGCGCATTGAGTATGGTCTAAAATGGCAATTAAGAGAGTAGGTAACAATCACCTGTATCACCTGTAGTCCCGTTCATTGTCGAGTGACTCGAGCAGAAACCAGTAAATCCTCCAATTTTTCCTGCCGTATGCAAGAGTAGCCCAGTGGATTCTGCTCGCTTTAGGGATTCGTCGAGCATCATATCTTTCTTCTAGGCTTTTCGTGAAGAACTCTGACCATCGGGTCGGTGGTCTTCCTGCAGTAGGTTTGACATCCCGTGGAATCCAGTCACTAACGGCCCTTGTCCATCGGGTATCATTCATACGCATTACGTGTCCGGCCCACCTTATCTTCGTTTGGCGTATAGAACGGCATCTTTGATTTTCGATCGTTGACGTAGGTCGGAGCTTCGGATCCCACCCCTTACTTGTGTGAAACGGGATACTCCTAGCATCGTCCTTTCGACTGCGCGTTCGATAACGCTGAGTGATCCTTCATCCTGCTTACGTAGCGACCAGGTTTCTGACGCGTACGTTAGAGCAGGAAGAACTGTTGAGTCGAAAAGGTGGGCACGTAATCGGGTGTTCTTTGTTCTATTCACTGCATCCTCGATGCTCTTGAAAGCTCCCCAAGCAGCTCGTTTCCTTCTGCTCAGCTCTGGAGCTAAGTCGTTCATCACATTGATTTCCCGACCTAGATAGACATAATGAAGCATGCGGGGATATTCGTTCCGTTAAGCGTGAATGAGGCATACGAAACCAATCCATTCCTCATGAACATCGTTTTTGTGAGATTTGGTAGAAAACCAATCTTTCCACAGGCTTTATCAAAGTCGACAAGCATTCGTTCCGCATGGCTGTTTGATGTTATAAGGACGATATTATCAGGAAAACGAAGATGGTGTAATTGCCGAGCATCGATTTTCACTCCCATATTCGCTCATTCCAACGTTCGCATGACATTCTCGAGGATGGCGGTGAATAATTTTGGCGAGATTGTATCGTCTCGCCTGACCGCTCTTTTCGGGTCTATGCTAATATCGTTGTAGAATCGCGATATCTTGGTTGTGAAATTTTTGTACAGCTCACGGAGAATCTTTATGTACTGAGTAGGGACACCTTGACTATCAAGGGCTTCCATGACTGCTTCTACCTCAATTGAATCAAAAACCTTATGTAGATGGACGAAAATGAGACAGAGCGGTGTTTTGTACTCTCGCGATACTTCAATGAGCCTTGCTATCGTGTGGATGTAGTTCATCGTACTAAATCGTTTTCGAAACCCTGCTTGCTCACGTGGCTGCTCTTCGTCCAGTGTTCTGTCAGTCTTGATTAGAATGACTCCAGTGAAAAGTTTGTAGACGACAGGCAGCAAGCAGATTGGGCGATAGTTGTCGATATCGTGTAGGTCACCCTTCTTTAACAATAACACGGTCTTGCTGGTCTTCCACTGAGTAGGGACCTTGAATTAGACAGGTAGAGTGTGAAGAGGCGAGCCAGTGTGTTTATGAGGACTTGCGGAAGGTTCTTCAGATGTTCTGATCTAATCCTGTCCGGACCTGGTGCTGTTCGATTTTTCACCGACGAAATGGCATATCGGATTTCGGAACTGAGAACCAGTGATACAACATATCCATTCTCTTTTACTTCATAAGACGGGAGGTGGACGTGGCTATCGATGAGATCTGAGTAGTAATCGTGGATGATTTTCTCCATTGCCTTTCTGGACGCTGTTATTGTTCCGTCTGGGCGTCGGAGCGCAATCATCCTGGTCTTGTAAATGGCGAAGCTTCGGTGGGCTTTGCGAAAGCTTTTCCTAGCCTCTACAGCTTCGAACATTTCTGCTGTTCTTCTCTCTTTAAGATCTTCTTTTATCGCCTGTCTGCATTGTTTCGCAAGTTCGGACGTTCTCGGTTGCCTGCTGCTCGTGCGATTCCAGGCTGGCGTATCAGCTCCAGAGTTTCTGGGGACAGAAATCTCTCGGTGACTTTCGAACTTTCAGCTTTCATAGCGCTAACGTGAAGATGTTGAATGAGACGATTGTATTCCTCGTCGATGTTGTCAACAACGGCATCTTCTCAATAGCCGACTAATGAGTTGAACAAGTCCCAGTTGTGGTGGCTCTGAAACTTCGGTGTTTGAATTTAGCGGCTTTTTCTCCTTTCCGGGAGAAATAAAATCTAGCACGTAGGTAACAGTAAATAAGAAAATTTTTAGATCTAACATGTGTTTGAAATGTTGGGCTTACACGAGGTTGTCACACAACTTTTATTGATCTAAACTGTTCGATGCCTAGAGTCGTTCGTCATCTCGATGTGGTGCCTTCGTCGTCACATCGAGTCGGATCTTCTTCAGTGGAGCACTGCTCAAATGGGGCAAGCTCACCCGTCGACTCGGATTCTCGGCTTTGAAGAAGACGAAGACATCTATGCGTTAGTCGAATAAAAGTTATATAACTACTTCGTTTAAGCTGAACAATCCGGAGAAATTTATTGATTATTCACATCGAGGTTAAGTGAAAGTCAGTTTAGTACAATAAATAAAATGTGCAAATAAAGAAACTACATCAAAATGCTACTTCAGTACCATTCGTGCACTTAAATAATGGATTTGTACGCCTTACCAATGTTTCTCATGGTCTCATGGATCAGTGTGATCTACACTCTCAGGGAAGCTACGAAGCGATTTGAGATTTCCGTCGGGAATCCTCAAAGATCGAAGCCTTCATAGAAGAAACCTAGTCGTAAGGTGACAAACACCTTATTGATGCACAAAGATGGATGTGACAGGTGCAGATGTATGTAACAGTACACTACATCGATTGCGAATGGTTACGAAATACAAGTAAGAATAAAGGTTAAAGCTCTCAACAATCCCTGAGGGATACGCCATGCTTCCCACTTCATTAGGCATCGCTAGCGGTGATTGAATGCACATCTGGGCTTTACAATGAATCGCAGGGGTCTACCGGTGTATTGAGCCAGTGTTTAGCAATTTGCCGATCCCTTTTGGATGGAGTAGACCTATCTTGGCCGGGAGGTAATCCTGTGTGCCTAACTACGCTCATTTGTCCATCCAATTAGAGGTAGATTCAAGTTATTCGCCTAACAAGATAACTACTGGTAGTAGGCCACATAAAGGGGCCAGGTTAATGTAGCACTTAACCAAATTTAGAAGAAGAGAAAGTCCTTGATTATTCCTAGACGAGCTCGGGTCCCAAAGAGAACCGAACATTCGAGAATCAACTTGAAAATATCTGTAAGAAGGGTATAATCGACGAATTGAAACACAAACAATACAATGACCATCTTATGGAGTAACTATTTCAAGGGTGTAAACCCAGGACGTTAACTCAGCAAAGGCTATAGCGCGCTCTACGGCGAGGACATGCGGCTGGCGTCGGCGGCTGCTCAGTGCGTTAAGCTTCGGCTTATTTTCGAAAGTCTGTCTCGTCGAGTTGCCTTAATTCTACGTTAAGGCGTTAGGTTCTTATTCCACGTTGTTTCCTTAGTATGTGAGATTGCTTTAGTTTGAAATCACTGGCCGCTAAGAGTGCGATATAGCGCGATTTCCATTGGGAATCACGTGATCTGGTCCTAAGCTTCTCAGGAGCTTGCTTCCCGTTATGTCTTCTCGACCACGAAGAAGTTGTGCAAGGGGTGACACTTCAGTCCTTTCGCCATCTACCATATTTTTATGGTCGGATACAAGATTAAGACAGGTAATTGCTTTTAAATACATCATTTGTTCTTCCATTGTAAACATCTGTTTCGCTTTTCTTTCTACTCTTGTTATTTTTCCCATTGCTTTGTTTCTCTTCAACTTGCTAACCTTATATATGAATCTGAGTAGGTGCTATATATATATATATATATATATTTGGAGTGATTTAGTGTTTAATTAAGAAGCGAGTGTGGCGTAGTGGTCGGGGGCGCCCTGCAGTATACAAATGGGATCGATCCCTGTGCCCGTGGCTTACAAAGCTGCATTCCTCAGTGGTCGGAAAATTGGTGCCAGACTTATCTGGAAGGATAATAAGACTGGCTCTGTGCATCAGTAGGCCACCACGAATCATTGTAAAGGCCAGATATGCATTCGATCACCTCCAAACGGTGCTTAGGGAGTCGAATGCATGGCGCATCCCTCAGGATCAACGCCGAGAGCCTTGTCTTTTTTATTTTATCTTAGTGTTCAATTGCTTTTGCGGACCACAACAGTATAATTTGAGGTATGGTTTGAAACGAGGCTTCTATCTTGGTCTTCGTTACTTTAATGGCCCACCATTAAATGTTAGTGAAGGCATAAATGTTATCAATTTGTACTGTAAGTAAACCATACTGGTGATGGCCATGTTGAATTGAGATTCGATATCAGCTAAGGCTGTATAAATGCCTTTTTTCTTTTGTGAAATTTTGTGTCGATTTTTTTTAATATATTGTGTAACCTCTGTTTTGTTCGCTAAAAGAAGTTCGACCCATTAGATCATTATTTTTATGAAGCCGATTTTATTGTGTTTATAAATGTGAAGATGGTTACTCATTTTTAGGTCTATTTTGTTAAGCCTACAGAACTTGAGTACTATATTGATTATTTTTAACATCGCTAAGTAGCAGTGTTACTATGAAGGATAAAAGGATAAAGCCCTCGGCGTTGATCAATCCCTGTGGGATGTTCCTTGCATTCGACTTCACTAAATATCGTTGGAAGTGATTGAATGGATATCTGGTCATTACAATGATTCGCTGTGGCCGGCCGATGTATCGAGCCAGTGCTGCTATCCTCCCAGACACAAGTCTGGTACCAATTTTCCGACCCCGGAGGGTTGGAAGGCGTGAGCCACGGGCGCGGGAGTTCAATTCCACGTGTGTCGCAGCGGCGCCTCGAACCACTGCGCCACACGCGCCAAAGTTACTATAATAGTCTTCATTTTAGATGTGGTAAAGTTGAATAAATCTTAACGTATGTTCTCATTTGTGTAGCTTTTATGTCTTGTGAAATTTAGACTCAAGAAAAAAGGTTCCATTAGTTGTTTGGTGCTCTTGGTTTTTCAACAACAAGATTTGATGAAAAGAGAGAAAATAATAGCTCTTGCATTGTTTTGGGGTTCCTAAAAACTATTCTTATACAGCCTTTTTTGGTTAAACTGCTCTCATCTCAGTGGAAACCCAATAGCATATTCTTCAACCATGGTAGTAACTGAATTTCTTAAAGTTTATTCCATAGGAGCTATCGAGAAGGGGATTAAGCCGTGTTGGGATAAGACAAGATCTCATCGATAGACTGTTAGACGCTATCAATGGAGTGGTTTCCGAGGAATCCACCAATTCGGGTGGAACCCCAGAGGTGAATCTTAACGAAAACGTGAGAACAAATGTCTTGGAAGGACTTATCGTAAGGTTTTCGTTGTTACCAGATTGTTCATTGTCGTTAGCATTTTTGAAATATTGTTTTTTGAGCTGGTTTAATAGAATTTTCGGTTTTATAAAAATCAATTTTAATGGAATACGTTTAGGGAACGGCGGCGAATGTATCGGATGGTGAGCCAGCGAGGAAAAGGGGAAAACGTGGAGTAAAGTTTTGATCTGTATTCTTTTTTGATCTTTCTAGTTATTTTTAAGTAAATTATGCAATACTGTCACTTTTCAATTCTCTAGACTACGACAAACGCAGATCCGACCCCTCAACCAAAGCGGAAAAGTCCTACGTACAGTACCTCCAACGAAGAGCCCACTTTATTGAAGATCCTCAACGACACACCTGGTTTGTTTTTTGCCCTTCTTTGAATTTTTCCTTTGAATTTGCTAAGTTTTTTTTCTGGTCTTTGGCGTTTCTGCGTACTATGCAAGAATACTGTTTTTAGTTGCTACATGGAAACAAAGCCAGCCGCGCGCATCTGCAGGGGAAGATGTGGTGTTTGTGGGGGAAACACAAGCTATTTCTTTCACGGATAACCACATTACCGGTGAAACTGTACACGTGGACGAGGACAGGCCTTCAAAGAACTCGGTAGATTACCAAACTTCCTTATGCTGTTGGTTCACTGAGCCTTATCAACAACTTGAGTTCGATGTATTTCAGCAGGAGCTTGCTGAACCTTCTCCTACGTGCTCTATTATGAAGCCTATACTCAGCATTTTGCCAAAAGTTGTAAGTGTTTCTGTTACTCAAATAATCTGTTAGAGAAATTTCAATTAAAAAGAATCTCTAACATCCATAGATAAGTACCTTATAATCAATCGCAAGGCTTCATTTTTGGTTCAGCGTCCGGTGTTCTCGTCTACGATTGTGGACAGCGGGCACTCTGGCGAGTTTTCATATGCATATTCGTTTTCAAGGATTTCTGCTAATTTTTAACTTTCTACAGGAGGTTTCGTACAAGGATCGGCAAGTGATTCTTCTTCCTCTGCAAAATTATCAAAAAGACTGTCCGAGAGCTCAGCTTCTACGTCCACTTTGTCGAATAATGATAGTGAGTGGATCACCAGTTCATTTGAAATAAGTACATTATTGGATATGTTTCGTTTCAGTTTATGATTCTCACTCAGGTGAAGAATCGTCTGGTAGTGGAAAAGTCCATGGTGCTGTGAAAAGGTTAGGAGATATCTGTTATTACTTATAGTGTCAGCATAATATTCGTAAATTTGCAAGACTAGCAAACTCACTTTTTAAATTTCTAGGACATTCGCTGATTGTCTAGGCTCTACGCAGGGAAACGGTCAGTCATGTTAGTTTCTTCATCACATTTTTCTTTGTCTTCTTTACCAGATCTAGCTACTTTTTTCGGACTGATCTAGACTAATTTCGCATTTTCACCTGCAACAGAATCTCGAATTTAAAGACAGCAGTGTTTCTTTGGTTTTTAAGTAATTGCAAAGTTTCCTTCTTTCGTCAATCTATGAACTTTACGTGAAGGTAGCACACCCTAGAGCCTTTCTCCGAATAGCCAAACAGTTTTTTTCTTAAGTTACTCGTTACTTATCAGACTTGAAACTTGGTTATTTGGACAGCTGTTCACATCAGATCATCTATTCTTAAACATGAATTCCTTTTTCCGCTTAAAATTTTTACGTTCTTGAGCTATAATAGACAATGCTGGTGTGTAAGCTTCCTCATCCAGAATTCGGGTATGAGTGGTTAATGTAAACTCATCTGCCTGTTTTATGAAGGATCTGAGAGAGCTTTGTTTCTTTTGCCGTATGTCGTTTTCGCTATCTTCTGTTTTCGATTGGTGCCGTATAATCAGCGCATTAGTTTCGTATATAATACAAACTCTAGATATCGTTTCAAAAGTCGAGCTTCTTGTGTAATGCTTGTACTTCGTAAGAGATCGACTCTGCACTACCAGATAGATTTTTGAAGCAGTTGAAGTATCATCGCATTTTTAACTGGTTGCTAGAGCGTTAAAACTGTAGAGTTTGTAGAACTCGTCTAGGTGGCAAATTAGTGCAAAGTTGTTTAAGCGTCTGGAAAGAGGTCTGCGCTACTTCCTTTTCTTTTGAGTCCATTTTGTGCCGAACGCATTTATAATTATAAATCATGGTCATGGCTAGCGGGTAGTCGTCAATCTCGATTCATGCTTCAACATACCAACGTTTTCCATGAGTTGAATTTTAACTTTGATTTTTTGTTTCTTTCTATATCCTGCTGGAATGACTGAGTGTAGTGTGTCTATAATCTTGCTATTGTTCTTGTGCAGTGTGTAAGAAATACGTTGCTTACCGTTTGAAATACTGGTTGCTGTCTGAAGAGAAGAAGGCTGTCCTATAAGTGCATAGCATTATGCGGGCTTTATAGCTAATGATGCTTTGTATAAAAGGACTCGGTCGTCAGTTATTCCTTGGAAGCGATGATGTGGTGCATACATTCTAGTTTGTGAGACCTGAAATTGGGAATTAAAACTTGATGTCAAAACAGTTTTTATTTCAAAGTTCAAGCTTTTATTGGAATTTGTATCTACTGAATTATGTTACAGCGAGGAAAACGGCTTGTCAAAGGGTTGATGAAGAGCGTCATTCTTCAAAGAAGTGCGTTTCTTAATGTCTTTTTTAAAACTGATTAGTGATAAATGCCCTCCTGTTCATGAAAATGAGCAGTAGAGATCTTTATTCAGATTCCAAAGCGCGATTGGTGGAGCTAAACCTGAGAGAGCAATGTCAAAACCAATCACAGAAGCATGGGCTGAGCGACTAGCCGAGGTTTTTCTTTTACTGGTTTCTTTTGTTTGAATATATGAATACGTAATTGGTTTTTTAAGAACCGTTGTTCCCATTATTATCTTTGTACTCCCACCTTTTCTTCAATGTAAATGATTTCGACTTACAAAAAGTTCAGCTGAAAAAGTCGTGTCCTGAAAAGTTTTCTGTTGGAACAATATTGATGGAAAAAAGGAAAGTACGAGATCTAGATGCACAAAAGAAACTGGTCACCAATAAGGTACCAATCGGATCGGGTGGTAAGGATGCGATCTATACATTTGTCCTATACGAAATTTTAAAACTTCTGGTGATTTCTAGGATCTATGGATGCTATTTCAAAAAAAGCAAGCGTTAACACAAACAACGTACCGGGTGATGGACCTGACCTGTTGGATTCAATAATGAATCAGCAGTCTGAATTCCTACAAGCCATGAGAAAGTCGGATGATCGTAACTCTCCAGTGGATCATGCAGATACAATTGTGAAGAATGATCACTCCGATGCAAGTGTGGTGAACATCTCGTCAGATCGACTTAAAGGTCAGCTTTCTATCTCAATCAAATTTGTACGTCTGATGATGATCTGTGTGGGGTTATTTCTATAAGACTTTTACAGATATGTCTTCCGCGGCAGAAGAGGCATACAAACGATTTGAATTGTCATGTATGGACTCAAATTCCGACAAGAGTTCTCCCAAAAGTCCACAAATCTTACTTCCTCCTCCGCCACCACCACCTCCTCGTAAAATTGCAGTGCTACAGAAGTGTTCAAACAAGATTTCCAGCACAGTGAATATGGCTGTTGAGCAACTTCTCGTCCCTCCACCTCCCCCTCCTCCTCTACAGCTTTCGTCGAAGGATATCCCTCCTCCACCTCCTCCACGTCGGGCTCGCGTGAGCGTCATTGGAGAACTTCCTCCTCCTCCGCCTCCGCCAAAACGACTGAAACCGGCTCGCTCATGTTTTACTGCTAATGTGCGTTTGTCTAAACCCTTTTTTTCTCCCACAATTTTGTTGACTAACGTGATTTTAGAAATTGCCGTTGGAGAAGGACTCCACGGTTGTCAAGGAGATTAAGAGGTCAGTTGTTGCTTATTCTTTTTCATTGAGACAACCATCATCTGGAGAAGTTTAGAGAGGTGCCGAGTCCAGATGAGAGCAACTATGGAGTAGAACAGTGCGCAAGTAAGTTTTCCTGGAATTGCAGTTTTTGTCAAATTGATTATGTCTTCTCGTTTTTAGTCTTGGCTGATGTCAAGACGTGTTTGGACCATGTTGTATTTCTTGTCTCATCAATAAAACCTTTCGACGAAATTAGTGGGGAATTACTGCCCATTGTAGAGGTATGGCATAGTTTTGGTATCTTTGTAGCATGTTGTGCTTTATACACATAATTTTATCAGTTGTTGCTCAGTTTTTAGGTTCCTATACCATTTTCTCAGCGATCTGCTATTCACGACCCACATAACGACGTTCCCGCTACTGCTCAAGGTGTGGAGTCGTTGGACAAACGCTCTTATGACGACAACAGCAGCAAACCTGGATGTTCTCATGAAGTGAAAGTTGAGGAAATTGATGAGGTAGTACGCATTCGGCTATGTTCGATTTTTTTTGTCGTACAAAATGTTTTAGGAGTATGACCCACTAGATACATCAGCTGTTGGAGAATTTGAGGCTTATGTCCCCTCTGCTGTTGTTTCTCGAAATGTGACTCTTGAGGTCTGTTTTCATTCCCTTGTTCAGAAATTTAGTAATAACTGGCATTATTCTCAGGAGCTGGATTCCTCACTGAATCTGCCGGAGTTGGCCAGTTCTGTGGAATTCGAGGAGCATTCTCATCGATCAGCAGAACACTGTTCACCTAACCATGGGACCGCTCCAACTTTAGAGGATGATGTCGACGAAGGCGAAATTTTAGACGAAATGGATAGTGCCAGTGATTTGCAGTCGCTTTCGGATGATTCGGACGAGGATTCTGAGTGCGAAGACGGAGAATCTCAAAAGAAATCATTATTTCGCAAAAACGAATCCGGAAATTTTGTTAAGATAATGCGACGTAGTCGGAAAGAGAATAGACAATTGGATTGCACCAAGTCATCGCATGTTGGTGAAGTCACTTCCTCTGTGGAGCCACAGTCACAAGCTACGATTGATGACGTGGAAACTGAGGAAAAACCGTGGGTATTCCAATTGTCTGTGTGTAGTATTACCTATATTACAAGCTGTTTGTCGTTGATCCTAAATAAAGCCGAACGTCCCAATGCAATACTTTCTGGTCTTTATAAGTTTTTGGAGATGTCAAAGGCTAAATGTTAATGTGACGTTCAGTTTGTGTTTAGTGACCCAAAAATCTTGAATGATCCTCGACATCTTCTTCAGCGAGCTTCTGCGGTTCTTCAGGGATTGGGAAGTGGAGAAGGTGGATTTGTTGGAATGTCTCCCAAGCTGCCGTTGTTAACAATAATTTGTGCTTTATTTCCTACTTTGTTTTAGGCAACCAGTACATTCAAATACCATATGATGATGATTATGAAGAGGAGATATGTATCCAACCAATGGATAGCTTTCACGGAGAACCTGTACCTGATGACGACGAGCTGTTCGAGGTTTCTTTTCACTTCTCTATGCTTCTGGCATAGATTTTCGCTTATTTGGATTATATCCTTCCTACAACTGACCCATTTGATCAGGTCGCTGCTGGGTTGAAACCGAAGCGGAAAGAAGAAGTAATAGTTGAGGAACGAATTCCCGAGTCAACGGAGAAATTTGAGATAGATTTCTGTAAGTTTGTACCTTATGTTAAGCTATGCGCTGAACACTGTTTGAGGAATTTGGCACATAATGTGCTTGTGAACGTCTTTAAATGCTTTTTTTAAAAAGAAAGTTCAGCTTGAATTGAAGTTCAGATATGAAGTGTGAAATGGTTTCAGATAATGGTGACTTACATCTAAAAGGATCTCCTACTGAGGACTGGGTAATCGATCCAGATAACCAAGATGGTTTGGCACTAATGTGGGGAGGCGTGAGAAGTACATACGGCATTTTTCCTTCATGTCGGTAAGGAGTATATGATTTTGATTTCTGGCAGTGAGACCGTTCACTTTTTCCCATTACGTTTTGATTATTGTTTAAATTTTTTTATTTTATAGGAAAGGGACGAATTCAGTAGCAGAGGAAACCTCTTTGGGATCGGTTGTGTTTCAAATAAAGGTGATTGGAAGCTTTCTCGTTCGTAAAAGCGTTTTTCTTGCTATTCCTTAATTTTCAGATCATAGAGTTACTACCAACCAAACATCTTCCATTTGACGAACTAGATCCTAATGATGTCCGCGTTGGTTTCTCCTTTCGATCGGCACCGCTCGTGGTATCGATTTTTCCTTTGTGCTTCTCCTGTTATCATTTTGTTTCAATCCGCGTGTTAAATAATATTTTTAGCTGGGAGAATACCCAGGATCCTATTGCTATACATCACTTGGAAAACGTGCTAATAATAACATATTCTCCGATTATGGAGATTCCTTCACTATTGGAGACGTTATAACGGCGCAAATGGTAGACTATAACTTTCTTCATTTTAACAAGTTGCTTTCTTCCTGCAGCAACCTGTGATTCTTTCAGGATTTGGTGGATGGAGTCATCAGTTTTTGGAAGAACTCTGAGAGTATGGGCCCAGCTTTTACGAATATCACTGTACCTGAGAACGAAGCAGTATATCCACACATCTGTGTTAAAAACTGTCGTGTTTCTGTTAACTTTGGAACCTTCCCGGGTGGCGAAGAGGAATGGAATAAGTGAATTCTTTTTTCATTAAAAATCTTTTCTTATTATATTAAAAAGTGACAATCTTTAGTAGTCCTGAATGGATTTTCCCTAATTCCCTATCATGTTCTCAAACAGAACGGGCGCCACTTCCACCTGAAAGCAAATCTGATTGCACCGTTCTTATGATGGTGGGTTATTTCTTATTTCTTTCTAAATTTAGATGTTAAAGTATGGTGTTCTATCCAGGATGCACCCTATGTGAAAAGTTTGATTGTCGACTATCCACGTATAGAAATAACAAAGAACTGTACCTCTTGTGTGGATATTTATCTATAGCGTTTTATTATAGCTACAATTTCTAGAAAAAAAAAACTTCCAGGTTGGATTACCAAGCGTTGGTAAGACTACTTGGGTCCGTCGTTATATACGAGAGCACCCAAGCGAAAATTGGACTTTGATAAGCGCCGACACTATACTGGCAGCCATGAAAGTAAGCTTATGCCGTTTTCGACATAGGTTATTAATTTAATTTTTTAGACTGATTTTCATTTTTTTCGTTCTTTATTCGTTTTGTTTCATGTTTTTTCTTACGACTATAAAATGGTGGCTTAGTTTTGCAGGTGAATGGTGTTTCACGAAATAGTAGTCATATAGGAAGATGGGATATGGTCCTGGGTCTAGTTGGAAAGGCCAGGAACAGGTAATGGAACTTTTCGTGTTTCCATTATCGACTTGTTGACATAATGTAGAGTTGTTTAGATTGTTATCTCTGGCTGCTCGCAGGCGAAGAAATTACATTCTTGATTTTACAAACTGCGATCCAGATACGAGAAAAAAACGTCTCAGTCTCTTTGAAGGCTTCTTCCGACAGGTATACTGATTTTTGGCACTATTTGGTTTCTTTCAAATTGTACTGTATTAGATCTATCTCATCTGATACATTGAACATATAACTGCTGTACATTATTGTGACTTTTTAACATTTCTAGTGTGTTACAATAGTTCCTTCTGACGAAGTAATGCAACAACGCCATGCTCGACATCTCCGGCAAAACAGAGGCGAAGGGACTGCTGCGGTACCGATTGAAACATTCCTAGAACTAAAAGGTGTTTCAGGTCATTATGTGGTTGATTTCCTCGCTAACGGTTCTTTTTTAGCTGTTATGGAAATGCCTGTTGTATCCGAATTCCTTGAGAGTGTTATATACGTTGATCCAGCGATGGAAGATGCGCAGATTGCTATCGACCGTATTGCGAAGTAACTATTCAGTTTCAGTAGTTAATTCCATTGAACTTTTTTCTTTTTGAGATTCTCCTTCGTATTCAACTACCGCCTGTCTCTGCCCACTTGTTTTCTTTTTTGTTTCTGTTTTTGACGCAAAAATTTCGTTATCCTCTATCTATGTGCAGGTTTAATGAAGAAGGACGGCCTTGGTATTCTAGTAAGTACAACAAGAAGCGTGGCTTCTGGAGTGGTGGCTATGGAGACGAACCATTCAGAAAATGTGTGTTTCGCGTGTTTGTTGCAATTACGTTGCTGTATATTTCGAACTATATTGCTATAATTGTGCTTTATTACATGGCTGGATTTCTTCTTTAGCTTCATCGACAAGTTCACGTGCAGCTACAGTCAGTACTACCGAGAAACATGCCACCGATATCCCTGCGGTAGTGTTATTACGTACACCATAATGCTGCGTTTATTTATCTGTGCCACTTTTCATCACTTTTCACTTTTTCTAGTCCTTATAAAATCCCATTTATACTCTATGTTAATTGGCAAAATTTCTGCGAAAAGCACTTATAGGTGATTGCTTTGCAGAGTGGTTCTCCAACGACAGGCTCAAGAAATGAACACCAAAAAGTAAGAAATGTTAGCTGTCCTGTCATTGCTGTTTCCTAACTATAATGTCTCGTAAAAAGCTAATGTTAAAGTACATTTCGTATAGCAGATCAGTGTATCAATTCTTATTATACCTAAAATTGTCGCTTCTTATGCGTAAATGAGGATTTATCTGGTACAACTTCCGTATTATTTCAGGTTTTGCACCAGTTAGCTGCTTCTGTTCAATCAGATGATCAGCCACCACCTCTGGAGGAACCAATCAGATCAACGTTGGAAGTGCCTACTAACTTTGTTGTTAACACTGTGACCGCTACATGTTCTCTGCCAACACCTGTTTCTAAACCATCTGGTTCTTTGGTTTGTGATCCATCTCTAGGAGGATACAGAATTAAACTAATGGAAGATTGCATAGCTACTATTACCAGGTCTCCATCGTGAATTCTGCGAATGCTTCACAAACTTTTACGAACTATGTGCCACCTGTATTCAATCACCCTCCTCCGAAAGTTTCACCGATTGTTCAAGTTTCGGTAATCCTTTCCTTATCTCGTGAAATTCCGTTTCGACTTTACTGCCATTTTTAGAAACCCGTCGTGGAGACGTCGATTATCCCACAAGCGTCACCAGTTCCAGTTGTCGCACCTTTTGCCGTACAGGTGAGTTGCACTTTAGTCTAAGCCTTGCTCTCCAACCACTGTCCCTTTTAGGTACCAACATTTCCTCCGAGAAGCAAATGGGACACTCCTCCACCTGTTTTGCCAAATTTCTCCGTACCGCCTCCTTCACTTGTAATGTATGTATACACATGTTTTGGAATTTCATAAAGGTAAACATGGTAGAGCAGTTTTAGGCCCAATTTGTACACGCCAAATACGGTGCCGATAACGCCGCCAACGATACCGTTCGTACCGAACACTTCTATACCTCCTCCAAATTTCCCGCCCCCAGGTTGGCCACACCATTTGGGCTGATATCTGAAAAGGAGTCAAAATTCGTTAAATATGTAGACTACTTCCGCTTACTAACTTCATATGTTGCTATGATTTCCACTGATCATATCACTGTCCACTTTCCTCTCATTTCAAAAAAGTGGTAGGCACTTGTGTTCTTAAAATTTGTTTAAATTCCAGTTAGATGTAGGGAACTGGAATACGGGTCTTAAACTTTACCTACGAACAGCTATTGTTTCCAATAAGTGTTGACTTTAATTTTCTGCAAATTATAGTTTGAATTTATGCTACTGATTTTACAATGGTGACCGTCCACTCTAACGTCCACACTGATCAATTTCAGCAGTGTTGAGTGCAGAAGCTTGCAAATATTTTCAGTTTCTTACTATGCATCTCTGAGTGTTGTCAAGTGAATAAAGTACTTTATCCTTGTCTACTTCTTTGAAAGGTGGAAGATAATTCCATATATTTGTTCTATGCGCAATAATTCTCTATAGGACTCTCTACAAGGAGAACCATGAGTAGTGGGAAACACTACGACGGATGATTTGATAATTTCCCGGAGATGCTGTACATTGTGAAAGATTTTCAGCAGACAGCTATGCAGGGCTATAGTATCTAGAGGACATTGTGCAACTAATTCAGCGAGAAAGGACTGGCTTGATAGGCGCGTTTGCTGCATATGGAAAGTGCGTCTAACAAACGGAAAAGGCCAGTATCACGTGGTCTTTCCAATCCGCGGCGCATTCGTCGGCGCATCACAGCGACCATCTCGCTGTTTGAGAGCTTTCCATCCTTAAAACGATCGCTTTCGCACTAAAGTTTAAAAAGTTTCAGCAAGTCCAACTAACCAGATTGTCATCAAACAAAGTGACTACAACATCTACGACGTGGTCGCTGAGCTCGATGTTGGTGATCTTCCTGGCCACTCTAAATACTCTTACTTAGAGTCCAGAAGAAGAGCAGGAACACGACAAGCTCACCTTTTTAGTAACTGCGCATGTATTGGGAAACCAGCCAAGCGATGAAAATGCAAGGCCATATCGATATCTTCAATATGGTAAAGAAACTCGAAGAAAGCGTGTGTCTAAAACAGAGTAGTCCTTGAGTAATGGTGGGTGAAATGCTAGGAATAGAACATACCTCTTCGAACGTTATTCCCTGTCCATGCTTAAACCTCTTTTTAAGTCGTTTAAGCATCATTTTTTGCTTTTTTGCTGGTATTTGAGCATACATGAGTAAAAGTTCGCCGAAGCTTGTCTCACTAATGACACCATCAACACCATCCAACGCATCTCTCCTCTCAAACTCCATGCGGAGTATATCGTCGTACAAACTCTTCTGCAACCATTGTAAGTAGGAAAAAAAGTTGTGCCTAATTTCACCGGAATTTACGAGTCCTTTGATGGGTCTTTTTGTGCTAAGAATAGTTCATATACAATGGTGAACCTGAAATTCGAGAAATTTCGAGGCGGATAGCGTCTTTTTCCCGTCTTCGCCAAAGAAGTAACGAGCAAGGGCAGAGTTTGAGGCGACACGGAAAGAAGTGTTGTGAGAGATGTGATCGCGGTGACGTTGTCCTACTTTTGTTTGCGACATAATTAGGTGCTGAAAAGGTCTTGCTGGAATTTCGAATTGACTTTGGTGAGGATAGCCGTACTTGAACTTTGGTGAATTCGTCCTTGTCCAGTGCACCATCTCCATTGATGTCGAATATTTTGAAAGCAAGTGTGAAGTCGCGAGGAGGAGCTGTGTGAGACAGAATAACGTATCAATGAACTGGTGTACGGATGTGAATAACAATGAATGGGTGAAGTAAATGAATGGGATACCAGGAACTCACTTGACAGTAAAGTCATCAGAAATAGGTAGTCACTGAAGCTGATGAGACCGTTTTCTCCTAGCTTATAGAAAATACTTGTTGTGTCTGAGAAGTTATGCTTATACTTCTAAAATGAATTTGATTATGGATCTTTCTTAGCTATGAAAAGAACTTTTCTTATGAACCAAAAAGGAAAATAAACAGTCTTACGTTCTAAGATCCCCGGCTGGCGGAAGGATGTGTTAGAACGGTGAATGGGAAGGGGAGTAAGAGGGTTTATCATTTTTAATTCGTATCTCTTAGCAAAAGGTGCCTTTTTTGGGTTTGTATAAAAATTATAGCTTCATGGATGAGGGATATAAAATTATATTTACATTGTATTTGATTAATTATATGACATTATTTGTATTACAGCTTATATATCACTACATTGTAGCTTGTATTATCGCTTATATATTATACTATTATGTATTATCTTTTATAGTATTTATATTCATTACATTTGTATTAATTTATTACTATTTAATTTATATCGCAGTAATAACGTAGATCACCGTATACAAAAACGAACACACATCTGGTTGGTAGGTCTTATAGCTGTCGAGACCGTACTTTCTCGGTTGCATAACGCCCGGAGTAAGTGACCTCAGGAAGTCTTCCGGAGTCATAAATACTTCGAATTTCCCATCGTCATCCTTGTCGATTACATGAAAGAATAAACTTGTAGTGGGCTATGATACACCGAGTTATAATCATTAGAAAAAATGGATAACTTAAGCGTTGCAAAGTATCGGAAGATCTTGTCTGGAGTGGAGTAAAGACGAATACGATCCTCATACTCGATGATTCGACGCTCACGGAATCCAATTCTCTTCTTTTTGGGTTTCCCATTGTTGTTTGCGGCCGAATCTACATCACTCTAAACTTCCAAAAATCGATTATTGGAAACGTTTCTAAGTATACAGATCTATCTTCACATAGAACATTCAAGATGTTTCTAAAACTCAGTGAGAAAATAAAGATTAAAGTATACCGTAAATCAGCTATATCGAAGCTTATCCGTTCTAACAGACAACTGTTCGAGGAACCTAGTAGTCTCAACCATTACGATGACGTGACCGAGGCTGTTTAATTTGACATTTACGCAATTCTTTTATTTTCCATACATTGTCAAAAGTACACCCATGTGCTGCTTCGATCTCGTTCTCGGCTCTCCAAGTCTGTCATCTCTTGGGTTAAGGAACTGATAGCAGACTAGTTTGAGACTAGCTCACTAGCTCTAACCCATGTCGGAACGCCCCAGCATGACTATCACAGGATTCCGGAGATAATCGCAGCCAGCGCTCAAAAACATTCGTAACGAGTACTGAAAAATCCTCAAGTAGCAATAGCACCTTCAAGCAGGGTTTGATAATGCTGACGAATGGTGGGAACGAACGTACGAATCAAGTGTAAGAAGTTCTGGAATCGTCACAATGTGGCACATATGATGTTGGGTCATGTACTAAAAGTGGTTCAAAAGTATGATGATTTGATGTTGGAAAGTACTCAACATTTAGGTCAAGAAATAATTTCAAATTCATTGTCATCCATAGTCTCGAAGTACGCAAAATCCTACTCTTGCATAGCTACAAGACCTCATGATGAGCTTTTTTATTTTATTTGATCGGTCTTCACGTCTACTGTGCGGATCCCAGCACTTCTCACATTCGATGTGTTTCCTCGCACCCATTTTCAACGAAGATCTGACAACTTTTACGGTTGGTTTCGGGTACTGCTTGAAAATTTTCATTTGACGTTGAATGTCGTAGAATGCTGGTCGAGCAATTCTCCCTGGAGTCTGGATATAGTCGGGCTGCATCATTCCTTATTGGACTGCAAAGTGATTTTTCCCAGACAAGTCCGGTACCAGTTCCCGGATCCTGGAAAGATGAGAGGCTTAGTTGGACCGGAGCCGGATTGAACTTTACGGTGCTCGTGATGACGGATATCACCACCACTGTGCTATCCGTCCCTATGATGAACTCATATAGAATGCAAATACTTGCTCACATAAGATACGGGGAAGTCATCACAATCGCACAATCCCTGTTGAATGTTAGCACTACGTTAACTCTTGTTTAAAAAACGGGAATCGTAGTACTCGGCCAAATATTAAGTAATCTCGTCTTTTGACAGTTATGCTTCTTCATGAATGAGAAAGTGTCACAAAAGAAACACATAGCTTTTAGACAGCACTTCATTCTTCTATTCCATAGTCACCAATTCTACTACCGATTTTTCTCGCCCAGTATTGCGTTTTGACGCTTTTGCGCCGGGTTTTTTAAAAAGGTTCATGGCCTAGTGTAAAAAAAAGTCCAGATAGCAGTCAGTCACTCAAGAGTCGACAAGGCAAAAGGTGGACGAACAGCAGCACTAACGCTACCGACGTCTGGTTGTTTACAAGCAGACTGTATTCAAAATAACAGGCAGTTAAAGAGGAATGGCATAAACTGCTCTCACGTTACATATGCAGAGCAGCAGATTTCTATGCACAAGGAAAACCTGCTACCACAATAAAGCCTTGCAGGCTGACACTCATAGTTTTGCTCCATCTATGACTCATTTATATTCGGGCATAATCATCAAAGAACAGATACGCCGTTCACTACAAATCGCGGTGAAACTTGCGTAGACTAAGAGAGATCCAAAGATCGGAATACCTCGAACTGTACACGCTGAGTTCTTATTCCTTAACACATACGCCACAATATGCCGTGTCTTCAATGCACAGGGGTCCGAACAAACTCAATTTACCGATTAAATTTCAAACAGCCATACCCTAGTTCATTATGCACGTTATTAATTCAAATAGAAACTATTGCGAAACACATATTTTTAACAATGAACAAATTCCATTTTTCTACAATAATGAAGTCCTCACTTTTTGGAACTCTGTCATTGATGCTGGAAGCTTCCGCGCTTGCGCAAAACTTTAAAGCCTTACTATGCTACTAAGCATTATCTTATGATCTTAAGAAAAAGTTGGAACAGATGTGCTAAAGAATGTGTACGCATATGGTGGTTAATGATGCAGTCCATGCACTCCATCAGAGAAGCAAGGCCTACATTGGCTTCCTCTACAACGCTCCTTTTCAGTCGACGTGGGAACACCCTAGTTCGGCTAGCTCGAAGATCGTGAGGAAAATGGTTATGACCAGCACATTTATAAACAAGACGAAGTCCTAAAGCAGTAACCGAAACAAGCTGCAAAATATTCGAAGATCTCTGTTGATGATGAACGAGAGAAAAGCTAATCAAATGCAAGAAGTGCTGGGATTCGTACAGATGTGATGACGGGTCATATAACAATTATGACGTGATATTCTTCACAAATTTTCTGGATATTTTACTTGATGTGTGGGAGTTAAATCTATGTTGTAACTTTTTCTTCAGATTAATAATTTCCTTTTAATAACTGCATTTTCCTTCATCACTCGTGAACCGCACAAAAGTGGTTCAACATTGCGGTTGTGAGGAGGCCGAAGTCACCAAGATACTCGGAGATAGTCCACCTTGTTCAACAACTCTATTTTAAAAGCTTTCCTTTAACCTTGGAATGACTAATCAATATGTATCTTTTCATTGATTAGCTAACATGTGCGTGATGAAAAAAAAACCTTATTCAGCTAATGTTTCAACGACTTCGCCTTCTCCAGAGCCGGATTGATACCAGTCGATTGTGCAGTTGTTCCTTCTCCGAATGTACGCTTTTCCGATCGCATCGAGTCGAATCCAGTGGGCCACCTCTCCAATAAAGTGGCCACACTTGGGAATGCTCTCTTGCACAGGACCGTTCTTGGGGTACCCATTGCACGTTGGTAATCGCTTGTTTTTGTCCGAACTGTTCATCCTGTACCAGTCGGTATCATTATCAGCTAGCAGAAATTTGATCAGTTCTGCTCTGAAGAAGGCGAAGGTGCCAAACGTCAGTGGACCTCGGGTTATGTTATTAATGAAAAGATATGTGCACGAGAACTATTTACTCATAGCACAAGAAAAGGTAACTCGACAAACAGAAAAAGTGTACCGTCCTCTCAGTGTTCACGAACTAAGGCTAAGAAGAGGGTTAGATGCTGCTTTGCTTGGAGGTCGTACCACTCTCAAGCACTCTGTGCTGAAGAGTGACATTCCTACGGAGTTTTCGGAAGTAATGTTGAATTAGAATCACGACTGGAGACAATTTTTTCTTTCGAGTTGGTCAAAGGTGCAAGTCTTTACTGAAAGGACTTTGGAAAAAAAAAAGGCGGCTTACGAAGCTAGTGGTGAATGGTGGTGGACATAAAGAATTTCGAAGAAGACCACAGGCAAGACGCTTTCTTGTTATTCATTTCCTTTATAATCAGGAAATAAATTGTAAGGATTGCAAAACAAGGGATTACTTTTCAATAACCCTATCTATATATGAGGAGAAATTCAGAACGAAAACCTCATTTACACGTTCTTCATTTCCTTTAATTTATATCGGTTTATTTCACTGCGTTGTAGCGCAGTGGTCGGAGGTCCTTGCTTTACTTATGGGATCGAGGGATTAACTCCCGTACCCCAGGCTCACCAAGCCTTCCATCCTTCTGGGGTCGGCAAACTAGTACCGGAGTTGTCTGAGGTGATAGTAGTATTGGCTCGACACATAGTTAGGTCAGCATGGGACACTGTAAAGAGCAGATATGCATTCAATTTCCTATAACGCTGTCTAATGAAGTTGGATGCATGACGTATCTCTTAGGGGATTGATCAACGTCGACAGTTTTATTTTAACCCCTTTTTAAACGAGTATTACCCAACTTCTGCCTTTTGACAGGAGTGTGCAAGCAGACATGCAATATGCAAGCTAAAGCAGATTCCTAACAGTTTAATCCCCGGGTTTCAATAGTAATCCAACAACGGCTCAGTGTGTGCCGCCATTGAGTTTTGATGTGGAAAGTTCACACATAAAATCTACGTTTAGAATTAAGAGTAATCTATGCTTAAAAATTGCACTGACACAGTACGCCAGTAAAGTTCTTCTACGACAAACTGTATATGAAATAAGTTCAAAATATGGAAATATCATCCTTAAAGTCAGAAGTGTGGACTAGTACGTCCCACATTTTATGTGTTAAAATTGCTGCCCATAGGTAGAGAGTGTGTATCTTAGAGGACGGCGATGATAGGTAGCAAAGGCCACGCCATATAAGGGGTTATAAAAATCAGAAATAAAACTTTTTACATTCATTGTCAAAATCAACACCCTCTCTTTGCACGATTTCCGCAAAAGCACCTTTTTCGTCAAGGCAAGTGAATACTAATAGTAGTCTGCAAACAAAGAATACGTGTGAATGAGCCAATGGATGGAAAACTTAATAGGAGACAGGAGTTCCACTAAAAAAATTTGACCGGTTTAGTTGTGCGCCTAATAACTCAACTTAACCAACTAATGGCTTCCAATCCTCCCAATGGTTCACCGCCTCATTGCAGCTGGGAGGTGTCCTTGGGTATCCGGCTGCGATGCACAGCGAGGGATTCACTGTCCCAGGAGAGTCTCTCAAGCTCAGAAACACGGCGTTTCCATCAGGAAGCCCAGCTAAGAGCAAACCAGTACCAGAAACCACCAACGTCCTGGTATCAAGCTGCCTAGTGGAAAATTTCTCTCTTATCTACAACGGCGGCGATTGCCTGTGGCGGTGACCACATTGAGCAAGCTTTGGCCTGGGTGACCTCGGGACTCCAGGGAACTACAATAGCTAAACCAGCAAAACTCCGAAAAAGTGGAGATTATGCCCTGGGTCCACGCAACCATTGAAGACGGGGCATCCAAGTATTAAAGTAAGAGCCTCCAATAGGGGCGGATAGCAGAGTGGTAGTGATACCCATCAACATGAGCATGGTGCTAGTTCGATTCCGCTCCGAGCCGGCCAAGCCTCTCATCCCTGCGGGGTTGGAGAAATTGGTACCGGACTTGTCTGGGAAAAATCATTCTCTGTAATTCAGTTGGGAACGCTTCAGCCCGGCTATTACAGGACTTCAGGGAGAATTGCCGATCTAGCATTCTACGACATTCAAGATGAAACGAAAATCCTCAAGCAGGAACCGAAGCCACATGTAAAGTCTTCAAAAAGAATTGAAGCCAGGAAACGAACTCAATGTGAGAAGTGCTGGGATCGGGTAGACGTGAGGACGGGTCAAATAAAATAAAAAGTAAATGAATAAATAGCCACCAATATATTCATAAGTAACGAATGAAAGTAATGTTTACAAGGTCAGGGTATCACATGATTTCAATGCACCTTACTGAATAAACTGGAAGCATAAGGAAGTATGTACGCATTGGGAATGGATTAACGGCAACACTATTTAAACATATTCCTTTGCCTTGTCAACGTATTTCAAACAATGAACATGCTCTTCACTATGTGAAGTTGATCGGCACTCAAAAATAGATAAAACCTTAATTGTTGGGACACTTCTTGTGCAAATATTTGGTGGAAATATGTTTCGCATTGGGCAAGCTCTCAGATTTTCGCTAAAGCACCTTGCTATCGGAGTCGCTTGCACTAGCACTCATCTCAGGCTTCAGCTGCGACGCTTCCGGTCTCATTCGTTTTCCAGCGGAGCTCAACTGTTTCATAAACCTGAAACGATCGCTAAGCGGAAGATCTAAAGAAGCATGAAAAGTCGTACTAACCATTCATAATCAATTGATATTAACAGCATTCCAACAACTGCAATATAGAGGTTTAATCTGAGATACTTTCGCAGTGGTGGCCATACATAAGGACGATGATCATAAATCGTTGTAGAGAAATCTGAATAGCCGACTCCACATTTCCTAAACGCACAACGATAAGAACAGAATAATATCTGGGTGGACAGGTTGAACACAAAACGTCTCTTTAAAACGCCTGGGATGATATGAAGTGATTTCAACTCACATGTGTTAGTTGTCCCGCCCAAACATCTCAGATCATGGTGAACTTTATTAACTCATTGTTTTATTGAGATAATATCTACACTGTTACATGTACAATCGTGTATCTACGTAGAATCAACACGTATTTCCTAACGAAGTGTACATGTTCCAGTGTTCCGGTACACAGACGGACGTCTGATTTTCTGAAGCCCATAAGGTGTAGACAGCGCGTGTGGAGCAGTGGTTGGAGGCGCCACTGCGACACGCACATAGAATCGGTTCCTGCGCCCATGGCCCACCAAGCCTTCCATCTCTCCGGGGCCGGCAAATTGGTACCAGACTCGTCTGGGAGGATAGCAGCACTAGCTCGATACATCGGCAGGCCATCGCGAGTCATTGTAAAGGCCAGATATGCATTCAATCACCTCCAACGATACTTAATGAAGTCGAATGCATGGCGCATCCCTCAGTGATTGATCAACGCCGAGAGCTTTATCGTTTTTTATCCATAAGGTGTAAGTTCTTCATTTTTATTCGTTGAGACCCATATTTCGAACATCAAAAGAAATGAACAAGCAGGACACAATGCTCTCCCCCAAGGTGTCATTGCAGTTTGAGCTCATAGTTAACTAAGAACGGAGACATACCTAGGTATTCTACAAAGGACTAAATTTCTGTCTAGTTGTCCCACTGGCTGGCACATTGTATGGTATTCCAAAATCGACCTTCCTTTAACTTCGGTATGACTAATTAATATGCGTTTCGACGCCTGCATCTTCATCAGAGCCGATGACCCGAGTCGATGGTCCGCAAGTGTTCGCATTGCCGGATCATCGGCTCTGATGAAAACGAATACGTCTAAACGTTGGCCTAATAAAGATCACATATCAACCTCGTGTTAGCTTATCACGGAAAGAATATCGTACGGTGTTTATTGAGCTGGGAATTTTGACACTCGAGTCTATCTCGAAAGCCAAACATTGCACAAAATGGAACAAACCGTTGAGCATGCCACTCATATGAGAATATCCTTCCTCACTGGCCTCAACATCGTTCACTTTCTTTGGATATTAGGACCCTAGCAAGCAACAATGGGCTAAAGCCTACGAATCTGCTACCGTAGAAATCTACTGCCTGTTTTTAGACATAATATTTTACCTCCAAGTAAATCGAAGCTTACGAAATCGTCGGTAAATTTTCTCAAGACAGCACTACGTGCCACTACAATCATTATTTCACATGACATTTCATCGAATCCTACCATGAATTGATCCCAATGCATGCACAAAATCTGGTGTTATCAGTTTTCATAGATTCTAGAGAACAGTGCTGGACAAAGTCAAGCTAACCTATCGGTATAGTGAAATGGACTACGTTTGGGTTTACGAATGTTTCCAAACATCGTATAGGCTTGCGAGGGATCAACATCATCGCCGTTTGATTTGTCTCCCGTGCCATTTTCAGCTGACGAAATCGAACTCAAGAAAGCCTTTCTGGAATAGAAAGGCAAGCGTCGGCAGGGTAACATAACTCTACCATTGGTCTAGGTCTCAGAAATAACCCTGAAATAGACATTAACCGTGCACGTAAGAAGAGACCAGCGTTCAAGTAACCAATAACAAAGCTACTTCACTATTTCTGAAGATAACTAGCAAAGCAAATCTCAAAGCAGCAAGCTGATCGGTCCGGATGGTCTGTCGAGCTCTAGATAAAGCTCTTAGGAAAACAGCGGACGCAACTACACCTGCCACGTCTTATTCGACAGCTAGATGTTACGATGTTCGAAGCAGCTCTTCAGATTTCTGAAGTGCTTACGTTCTACTTCCTGTTTTTGGATTTTCGTTCATGAAAGTACAGTATGTACTACTTTCTTCATACAGAAACCCTAGCTACACATTCGACTCTAAAGTACCTTAAACGCCGACAGATCGATCACAGAAGAGTGTCGCTCTCCAATTATCACGAACCCGTAAGGCTTAGTCTTTAAGGTGGTTTTCGTGCGTATATTACAAGGTGTTGATGATGAGAGATAGTTTCTGGTGTAAATTAAGCTACATCGTCACACAAGACTGAAAATGGACCTAACTCGTCTACATCATTCACCCACACCGCCATGTTCAATCGTTTAAATCGAAATCGTTCGTTGTCTTTTAACGAGATTCCTGGTGGGAAACCCTAGTTGGTGGTCGTGCTTAAGTCCATATTGTTCATTCTGGAGAACTCAATGTATCCGCTTACATACGAGCTTTCTTAATATTATATGATAGGCCAGCACGTCCTAATGCTTGATCTGTTGAATTACTGTGAATATTCTTCTTTTATACCCGTTGGTTTTGTTTGAATGATTAGAAGTGATATGCCTAAGAACGCCTAACTGCCTAACTAAGAATATGCCGTCCAGTTGAACTTTAGTGGTTTTGGTTTGGTGATTTGTTTCCCATCTTGCTGATAACTATAGATTCCGCTTCTGTTGGGAAAATGAATGTCTTCCGATTCCTGCCCGGTATGTCTGACTTCTTTAAGGATGGCAGAGAGAAACTAGAGGTTGGTCTAAATTCACATCAATATTTTTCATTTGGAGATCTACTGGGAACTAATGTGCTGAGTCTTCAGTATTTCAGAGTCATGAACCTGCAAAGGAGGCAAACCTCATGGTATTCAGGGAATTACCGCTCGGTCCCCTTTCCAGAGGTTCGCCTTGTTTACCATTAGAGGTTTTATACTTGGTTGTTGATGTAAGGCAGTTTGATATAATGTTGCATTTCGCGTATACATTCCTTACAACGGTTTGTTTATTACATGGTCCCACATGTGTTGCACGATGGGGAAGTCATTTTGTCATCTATCAAAGATGAAACAGCTGAACTTTTGTGGACGTGTCAGATGGAGTAGGATACTGTTGACCGGGTGACCAGTTGCTCACCGTCTACTTGAGTTGTAAATTGCATGTTTTCGAATCTTCTGGATTGGTTAGCTCATTAGCAAATCTCTGTGGTGTTATTATTGGTGTTAGAGAATTTTCTTGGTGCAGTATCTTAGCCTTCCAACAGTTTACCGTCTCATCGTGACTGGGAAGTGTTTCTGGGTGTCCGATTACGATGTACAGCGGTGGGATTCATCGCCCGGCAGGGTCTTTCAGCCCTGAGGAGGAGTCCAATGTTTCCATCGGGAAGCTCAGCTAATGGCAAGCCAATAGCAGCATCCACCACCGTCCTGCTATCAAACTTGTTGTATAGTGGCAAATTTCGCTCTGATCCACAAGGGCGGTGACCGCCTTTGGTGGCGACTACCTCGGGCATACTTTGGCAGGGTTGAACTCGGGACTTCATGGAACCACAACGGCTAAACCAGCAAGGCCCCAAAAAAGTGGAACTTATACTGGGGCCTGCATAACCACTGAAAATGGCCCATCCCATTTACAAAACTAGGTTGTGTCCTAGCATGTCCATTCTCTATTGTCTGTTGTATAGGTAATCTATGTGTAGATATATGTAGGTAATCAACCTGCTCCCCGCAGTGGCCATAGAATATTTACGGACGATCAATTTCTTTACGTTGTTGGGGGATTTGATCGCACTGTTGATGAGCGAGAAGGAAGAATATATAAAGAGGTAAGTACTAGAAGCTGTATTATGTAATGTTCTTCACTGAATGATGACTTCGCTGAAACACTTTGTCTTAGGTGTGGCGGTATAGTTTATTTACACATGAGTGGTCGAGAATGGAGGTTCGAGGTGACTTTCCTACTGCGCTAGCCTCTTTTGCTCGTAAGTTCAGTGCTTCTCAACTCGATGGTTCCGTTCTAAGTATCGTTGTTTTAGTATCGCAAACTTCACCTTATTCCAATCACGTAATTCTATTCGGTGGCACCGCTGTTCCTTTTGGAATGTCAACTTCGTCAAGCGTTCACCTGATTTCCTTCGATGACGATTCTAATTCGCTTCTTTCTAGAGCCCTTCCAGTAGAGGGCGAGAAATTGGCTACTTATGGTCACGTAAGTCAAAACTTTGTCTCAAAAAAGTGACGACCGGTGTATTCCAGCATTCAGTTTCGCATTTAGGGTCAATAGAACGGTGAAGTTTCTGACAGAAGCTGTTATTCTGTACTTCTAGATAACCCTTATACTTCAATCTGTACTTTTTAAAAGCATCCCACTTTGATAATCCTACTTTCCATTTTCATGTGGCATGTTTCTGGTTCTCTTAATTTTTTTGGATTTCCGAAAGAACTATGTCAGTAAGTCTTCAGATCGTTAGCAGAGGTAGTCCTCACACTCCAGCCGGATCGAAAAGACCACCATGCTACATTATTTCTTGCTGGGAGGTGACAATTCTCGGTATAAATGGGTGACTGCTGATGGCACTGGCACATAGAAAACTGGTTGAGAGACAAGCGAAGCGAAGGACCGGCGTGGTGTGGTGGTAAACGCGTTAGCCCTCGAAAAGGGTAACAGCGTGTTCAATCCCCACCGCAGACATCTGCGGTCCGGAGTTTTACAAATGTCTCACCACCATTATATTGATATAGATTTGGTCGAACTCACGGGCCTGGTTATGATAAACCCCTATCGCATCCTTCATTTTGAAAGTTACCAACCATTCCTCGGCTCCCATTTTCTCACCGTGATGAAACAAGGAGACATTTTACCCAAGAATAATTTACAATTCGATGCCAGGCAATGCTGCGCGGTTCTGATCCAAACACATTCTATGTGATTGGTGGCACAACAGGACATAACTTTTTTCTCGATGTCGACAAGTTAGCATATGAGAATGGGAAGTGGACTTGGTCTAATGAAGCTCTAGCTGTATGTTATTCTTTTTTTTCAAATTTTTTTTGACTATTTATTTATTCACAAAAGTCAACTTTTTTCTATACACGTGTAGTTTTCTTAATGATGTGATGTTCTCCACACTCTGATCTCAGAATCCGAACATGGAGGGGAGATATCGTTTGGAAGCTGTTTTACATGAAGGTCTTATCTATCTTTTTGGAGGTGGTCGTCCGGATTATGTTACAGAACTTCGCACCGTATGTTTTTTTTTAAATATTTACACTAATCCTCTTTCATTCTAGAAGATAAGAGATAAAACTATTTTCGCTTATAGTTAACAGTTTTCGACACGAAGAAGAAATCTTTTGTGGAGGTGGACACTTATCCCGATGACCTTATAAAAAGTGGGACTTCTGAAGATGGTTATCCCAAAGGAAGAAGGTATGCTGGATCAATACCACTCTTGAGAGATCTTTTTGAGAAGCCATATAATGACTGGACTTTTGACATTGGTTGCTTCTTTTTTGTCAGTGAAAAACGAAAACTAAGGAAAACAGCTTTATTTGGATAATTTTTCTTCCATTCTTTTATATTTTAGTATTTTCCAGGAACTTGCACTATATTACCTTGTACTAATTAAATAAATAAATATATATGTATATATATATACATTCGTATATATGCATATATATGCATGTGTATATATATGCGTATATATATGCATATATATATATATATATATATGTACATGCGTATACATGCATATATATAAAATGAATGCTAAGTGTGTGTATGTGTCGTAGTTGTTATAGGCGCCCTGCAACGTATTTGCTGTTGTTGGTTCGATTCACGACAGATCAAAGCTTAACACTTTGTCGTTTATATTTATATTTGTTAAGTATTTGCGCGTTCAAGCAATGCTTTTGAAAGTTTATATGGTTTTACGCTAAATGGTTTCTTGTAGATGTTTGTGGGACTTTATTTCATAATTGGTATTTCAGATGTCACTCTGTAACAAAATGGAAAAGAAATGTAATTCTTGTTGGTGGATGTAGTGCTGACAAAGAAGATATTGATATTAGACACGTAGGTCTTTCGGGTTTTTCTT